>CM056595.1:50466628-50631581 GCA_029721355.1 Tegillarca granosa | reverse complement strand
GGGATGGAGGTTGGGTGCACTCAACATATATGTCCTATTCACAGTCATTTTCTTTTTTTATAATTTCGGATAGAGGAGTGATGTTAGTCTTTTGTACAGCTCTTCATTCGAGATGGTATTAGGCAAGAATATGCGCAAAATTCGCGAAAGCAACGTGTCTGGAAGGAATATAGCTTGTTTGAAATGGTTTTTGTAACTTTCCATGCTTCAGCACCATATAGAAGGACCCCAAGCACGTTGGTCTTGAAAATCCTTAATTGGTATTGATGCTGATCTTTGCTGACGTTTGAACCTTTTTTTGGATTATCTTTTTTATCTATCAACATTTTAAGGCCACTAGTAGCACTGATGAGGAATGGATTTATTATTATTTTGTTTTTATATTTTGTTGTGATTTGGACATTGACAAATTTGCTTTTTATTCCCGAAAGATGCACATATGTTTCATCAAAGTTGCAGGTAGTATCCACCGATCGTTTTAGTGGGATTGAAAAAAAGAAATGGTTGTTTGATATACAACCGAAATTTTGTTTCTTATGTATGGGACAGTGAAAGAATTTGATAGAATTAACATTATTTTTGACAATAATTTTTGTTATTCCTGATCAAAATTTTCCTATGCCTTCATTATACTGAGGATAGCTGTAACGAAAATTAAGTTTTTTTGTAACTACAATATAAATTTTCAACCGTGTATTGATGTGATAAGGTCCGAAACATGGAAGAGTAGTACGACAGGTAAAGATTGTTTTATGTATAATGCGGTTGTTAGTTAAGAGTTCAATGGTTTTATATTGCCAATTTTGCGTTTAAAGTCATAATTTCACTTATGTTTATTAAGACAATTCAACAAATATTAATGCTTTTAACATTATAAACCGTCATTTATAACAAGTTATCGTCATTAAATTAAGAGAGTATTGATGCGCTTTGTGCAAAATTGTTATTTTATTTTATTATTTTTAATAAATTACCTTCAAATCGAATATAGGCTCAATATTCAAACTTATTGTAACACATACATTTCACAAAAAATATAAAGTTTTGTTTTAAGCAATATGAGTGTTTTCGAACCAACTACATGTATCAAGTTAATAGATGAAGCTTTTTATTACAATCTTTTTTCAGCAAAAAATTGATAGGGAAAGTTTTGGAAGTTTTCAGTATTCTTAACATAGTTTTACGTTTTTTAAATAATTAATAGATGATACGTATGCAAAAGATGCTGTTAAAAGTTCCTTACTAGTACATTTTGTATTAATTTTTATTTTTGACATTATTACCAAAATGATTTTGGAACTGTTGCAGAAATCCATTTCGTTCCTAAAATTAGCAAAAGCTTAATTTTTGTTGTTTAAATAAATCTCCAGAATATATTTTAGCCTTATGACATGTTTATTGTCTCAGCGCACTGAATATGTCACCAATTCCTTTGTTGAATAACCATAATTTATCATAGTGATTTATTTTTTTTTCTGCTGAAATCATTACAAGAATATGATTTGTTTTAATGAATTTAAATTCATTTAACGTTTAAAACACTTGCCCATGAAATTAAAGAAACCCTATTTAGTCTAATATATATTCAAGGCATCTATGTGAATAATTGTTTTGCTTATAAAAGCTTCTAAATCTCTACATACTTAAAAAAATACTCTACATACAGTGTATTTAAAAAATTGCACAACAAGCGCCATTGACGTTGTGCAGTTTTCACAAATATTTGTATTCCTATGAATTTTGATATGCATTGTGCACATTTTATGGATTTTCATTTTTAAAAAAAGACTGTTCACTTTTTCTACGAATTAAAAAATATCCTCTTATTTAAAACTGAAAAAAGTGTTTTAACTTCTTCAACATATCTTATAAATGACAGAAATTTGTAGATTTGTTTTCCATTTTCTGTTTTTCTATCACCAAAGTGTTTTGTCACAAAAAAGGATCCTCGCCACATTGCAACGTTCATTAGTTTTTGCGGATGAGTCTTATAAAGCAAACATGACCAGTGAATATCTAGATTTAAAAGCAACAAAAACAGCAACTTATTACAAACCACATTAATAACACATTTTTTGTTACTGGACGGGGGGGGGAAGTTAGTGAGAAAATCTCGATTCTCAAAATGTTTAATAGACTGAAATGTCGCTGCGTTGTCAATTTTTTTAAAGGTTAAGTCTCATTTAGCATGAAAAATACATAGTCCCACTAAGCACGCTTATAGAAACTACCATATAATACCTAAGATACCCATCGTTTCCCATTCTTAATATATAACACAAATACAAGTTAAATTTTGATGTGCTAGATGTGCACATTTCTGAAATTCATTCCCCATCAGTGACGAAATTGATAATTTTTAAGCATATCATACCACTGTCATTCTATTTCTAAAACGGAAAGCCAATATATCAATTCCTTGTGTTCATCAAGGAGTCCAGTTACCTTGTCAAACACCATCCGGACTGGAAAGAGAAGTATAAAATCAACAAGTGTTTGATCGACAACATATTTTTGTGTTTTTCAATATTATATTCAATAAACAATTGGTATTCAAGTTTGTTCATATGAAGCATTATTTTTAAAATCCTTGTTTAATGTGGAGTAAAGACTTTCACACAGCCATTCTTTAAAGAATAGAATTCACTTTTTACGTTGTTATCGGGGTGACACAACGTGAAATTATTACAAATTGTGTAAAACTGCATAGCGTAGCGAAGCGGTTTTACGCATAATTTGTAATAATTTTCACGTTGTTACACCCCGATAACAACGAAAAAAGTGAAATTCAATTCTTTTAATAACAAACCTGAAATCTAATAGTTTTATAAGTTGACCTACATTTCTGAACTGATTTTTAGATAATCGATGTTACAACGTCGCGGCTTAATAATACATTAAATGTCACATTTAAAAGACGATAAAATGTCTTGTAAAAAACTGAAAAAGGTTTTAAATTGATATCTTTTTTCATTTTCTTGTTAATTTCAGTCAACATATAAATGATATTACAATTAAATCCTTTGAGTAAAAGGGTACTATATTATGCCTCGTGACAAGACATTTACCAACAACGACGTAAGACTCATACGTTTGTATGACACGCCTTTCAACTTACAGGTTGACGTTCCCCATAATAAAAGAAAACTGAATGAACAGTGTTTAAAAAACCGTGGAACCAACTAATGAAATGGAATAAATGTTTTCTTGGTTGAAACCAATTTTTTTTGCCAACTATGGACTGGGGGTGAGACAAAGGGATTTCGTTAAATGATGAAACCAGTGGTAGCTGTACATAATGGCTGATCACAGACATGTGGAGGTAAAACAAGTGGTAGAGGGTGCATTAGACTGGACGTTTCCTGAGAAGGTATCACTAATATTTTTCTTCTGTGAACAGAACAGTCCCTACTATAGCTGTAAACTGAGGCCTTGTTTCTGTGGCCTGATATAAGCATGATGTAGCGTAACTGAAATTCAGCATCACTTGGCAAAGATGTGACTGTGGCTCTCGGACGATGTGCATTGTATACCTGACTACAATTATAATTTTTTGATATTTTTTGCATGAATTCGGAAAACGCGCGTTTAAAAATTGGTTGAGGTTTGTAACAAAATTTATTTTGTCTTTGGATTTTTAAGGGGTGTACAAAAGGGATTCTCCGCGACTGGATTACAAAGAGTTAAAATATTTTATAAATAAATGTTTAATAGTCTTGAATATTTTGGTGAACAAATATCGGAACATGTCAAGTCGAATAATATTTCACAAATTTTAATCTTAAAAAATTAAAGTTTTTGAATGTTTCTAGGTGGAATATTTGCCGATCTCGAAGACATTCCCATTTGCTTACAATTTAAAAATAACTTCTATTAATAGAACTGAAAAATGGGTAATCAGCGAAACTGGTCGAAAGAAGTTCGGTATAAAACGTTGTTATTGAAAAATAACAACGTCATTTCACAGGAAAACGACGAATGAAATTGCTCTAAATCGTGTAACCACGTGAAGTTTGTAATTATTTACATATACAAATATAAAGTTGCCTATGTGTAAACTAGTTAACTTAAAATAAAAGATACAACTGATGCTATACAAAATGTTGTGCTAGGTGCTGGATTAATATCTAATTTGTGACACCCAGGTAAGGCTAGATTTAATTTAATGACAAAGGTGATGATTCAATTTTTTTATTATAAAATCAAAATTTCTATGTAGAAATACGCGTCATATTCATTCGTGTTGTGTATTTGTTTACAGTTTTATCTCGGTATCATAAAAATTGTTCCCACTACGGAAAACTTCCAACAAAGCAAGCTGCTTATATAGAAAATGTTTCCTAAGGGATGTTACAACTGTTAAATTATTAAAGCCCTAAAAACTGTATAGTTGCTGGTTGAGTGAAACTCCCCCGAGGGTATCCATAACTCAGTAGACAGAACTTTGTGCTGTCAGAAAATATACCATTTAGCAAAATTTTCAGCCTTCTTAATTTTTAAAATTTATTTAAAACTAAGGATTGTTCCCTCATGCAAAGCGATTCCTTAGTTGCATTTGGATTTATATAATTTTTGGAACTTTAGATTTATTTTGTCAACTTTTTAGTTAATGTTTTTTATCTATCAAACTTTTCGGCCCCTAGTGTCACTGATGTGGAACGATTTTCCGAAATGTGCATATATGGCAAATCAAAATTAAGCAGGTATTTGTGTTATATATTTTCACCTCAATATTGTATTTAGAAACTATCTAAACTTTTTAAAAATATATGACGTTCCATAGCTCAATGTTATTTCAATTTCATTGTATTTGTGGTATTATGCTAGTGTGAATAGCTAGACAAGGGGTTCTTAACCTTTTATAAAAAAAACCTGTCTTACTTACGTGGTGGAAGTACACGTTTTAAACTGAATTAACAATTTATTTAAGATTTGATATTGTTTCTACGATTTTAATTTAGATATAAACTTTTCTGTTTATTTCATTAATAATCTACCTTATCGTTTCGTAATAACAAAATGTAAATATGTAGTTAAGATATATATATATATATATTTAATAAAGCTACCGTTTTTAGCTAAAACACTTATCAAGAGACTGGATATTAAATAACGCAAATTCATCATGGTAATTAGCATGAACATATAAAGAATATAGATACTATTTTTTCTGGATTTTTTAATTCTGTAAGACGTCAGCCAAAAAAAAACATCAATACATACGATTGAAATATAATAAATGTTTGGTGTCACATTTGCAAATTGGTCGCAGAACAAAAATATTTAATGAAATATTTTTCAGGATTTATTTCATGTCAAAAAGAGCAGTTACAAAAGGCTAAGGTAAGTTTTAGTATATGTTGTATATTTTATTTAAATTGATCAGGGAAGGAAGTTAATTATTAGAGGTTTTTTAATATGTTATAAACCATTTAATTTACATTTTTGGTAAAATCTATTTTAATGTGAATATTTAATTGAAAATATTTACCCTTTGCTTTTCTTTTATCCTGATATCGCTTTACTATAGTTAAGATATTCGTTAGATTCAAACCAATGTTTGTTTTTTTCAATTAAGAAAAAAAGTTTATTTCTATTCAAAGGTATGAATGTACAGAACCAATTTTAAAAATAAAATTTCGAAAGGTTAGATAAAAAGACATAAATCAGAGTTATAAAACTTCAAATTTCATATAATTATGCACAATAGAGTTTTCAAATCGTTCAGATCACCTTTATATCAAATAAAAACATATATTTACTGGAACTTGCTTATTCCCTTTCAAAACGTTTTCAAAAACTGTGGATATTCATTTTTTGTTGTGGTATTGTCAGAATTTAGTGTTCAAAATGACAATTGAACATAAAGAAAAGCGTTTCTTGGCCCAAATTGCTGATTTTATTTTTTGGCTTCTGTCTGAAACTGAAATATAAATTTTTAAAAATGTGCATGATTATATGCCTTCGAGATGTATCATTTCCATGTTTGATGGTTATCATATTTAGCAGACGCATTGCACAAAGTTTGTTTTCAAAAAATGTACATCATATTTTTACAAACAGGGTCTTTACCGTTATATGAAAATACAATATCTTTGTATCTATTTACTAAGTTTACTTTGAAATTTGTTCCTACGTTCTACAGATTCGGAAGTCAAATTTTCATAGGTTTTGTATCCAAAGTGTAGCTTTGAAAATTAACGTAGTATTAGCTTCACCTAAGATTATGGAAGTGATGGTATATTGCAATGCATACAGATTTACAATATGTCACACGTTTTACCTGACGAAAATCCATCTATACGCAGTAAGTGAAATAGCGTAAATATAACGTAAAGATGGCTTAAAGCCCTCTTTACGCCATCTTCACACTATTTTTATGTATACATAAAATACTAAATGACCTTTTGGCTTTAAGCAAGCTTTATGCAACCAATTTTCCGCCGTATTTACGCAACCTTCAATCAAGGCTCCTTTCAAGGTTATGACAGAGAAGTACGTTTACGCTATCTTTACATAACTTTTATGTGACCGTTTGTCTTTATTAAATGCTAATTAAAGACTTATACTTAGAAATTGCCATGCAAATGACATTACCTTATCTTTACGCATGTTTATATATACTTTAACCATTATGCTATTTTTACGCTATCTTTAATCAAATAATTTATTTAATACATAGTCATATTTATCTTCAGCAATCTTTAATCAGCCTTTCAGCATTATTATGCTAAGCATGCCATCTTTATATATGTTTTATTATAGCAGCAAACAAATTGTTTCAAATCTTTATACAATTATTTATAATAACAGCAAAATATTTGATTGAAACCATCTTTATGGCTTTATTGCATCAGTATATCACTTTTCCAGTTTTCCAATTTACGCCATCATTACACAACCATTCATTATTATTTGTCTCATCAGATATTCTTTGAACTTTATAAAGTTTTATAGTACATTTTCTTTTACCAAACTTTCATCAGCAAGGTATTTCTTTTATACCATTTCATGTGATTTTACGCCACCTTCATTAATATAATTACATATATAATTTTATAATTTCGACAATTCTGATAAAATCATAAAAGCTTTAATATTTTTGAAAATCAAACTTATAAAATAAAAAAGGTAATTGAATTGGAGATATTTCTTAACAATCTCAAACCAAAATAAAACTAATTCCGCTTCAATAAAAAACTGACCGTGCGACAAAAATCGTCGTAACGTGTTTAGATTATTGAATGTGAAACAAACCACATGACAAAAAATAACCGTATAAACCATAATTTTATGACAAAAAAAAAAAAAAAAACCCATTAACAATATGACACTAAATGACCATATATAAACCATAAATATTTATGGACTATATCATAAACGATTGGGCACAAAATGATTCACTATAAATTATGTGGCTTACGTTGGCCATATCATTACCCATGCTATATTTAATGACAATATACGGGGTAATCATAATATAGCTGTAGCATAAACCATGTAACTCAAACTTACCACCATCAGAAGCTATATATAAGAAATACCTGCTAAATTTTGATGTACCATATGTGCACATTTCGGAAAATCATTCCTCATCAGTGACAATAGGGGCCGAAAAGTTTGATAGATAAAAGACTTAGTCCAAACAGTTGAAAAATAACGAATCAAAGTTCCAAATTTATATGAATCGAACCCCAGCTAAGGAATGCTTTGCATGAGGAAACAGACCTTAGTTTTAAGTAAATTTCAAGAAAATTAGACAGCTGAAAATTTTGCTACATTGACAGCAAAAAGTCCTGCCTACTGAGTTATGGATATCTTCGGGGAGTTTTACTCCACCAGCAGCGGTACCCGCTCAAGGGTAGTAAATATATAACAAAAAAACGGTTAAATTTTAATGTGCCAAACGTGCACAATTCGGACAATTATTGCCATATATTTTAATTTTTCCTTGTGAAATTCCCATAGCTGCAAGCTTGAAAACCGTTGCCTTCATTACTGACAATGAACGCTAAAAATTTTGCCACTCCGTGTATGAATAGATATAGAATGTACAACCCGAAACTACATTTCCATAGGCAAACAAACATGGCTATCAAGTCACTTTTGTTTATATTCGAGACAACCATGAAAAACGCATTTACGAAATTTAACAAAGTAAAACCAAAGACTTCAATCAAATAATATTTTGATAACATATATAGGCACCGTAATTTTCACATTGTGAGAGACAAAAAATCAAATGGTGTTTTTGATGGCCTGTTGAAAGAACAACAGATCTTGAAAAACCATCAAACCACAAAAGATTCTGGAAAATTTTCCTAACTTGGCAAAGCTTCTGCAGCACCTATTATTTTGAGACAATGTGTAATGGTACAACTTGTCATTTAATTTTAAGGGTCGCGGGATGTTAATTTCAAGTGATGTAAATTTTAATTGGAATTAGATTCACGCATGTATGCCACATCCAGTGAAAATTGTCCGTCTCACATGCTGTGTTTGTTGATCGGAAAAACTGAAAAATCAGTTACATGTTTGTAATCAGTTTACAAGGGATACAATAGGAACTCCTCAAACTTTCAATACATGGTTTAAGTACTACACAACTCCATGCTAAACTTAAATCGATAATTTTCTAAACTTTGAGAGATATTTGCACCATACAAGGCGTAAAGAATAAGTATACTTCTCATTGCTTTGCTGTCTACATTTGAATGATACTGAGTATGAAGCTCGGCACATGATGTTAGAGTGAAACTCAACCTAACAATGTCGACATTCCAGAAAAAATCTCTCGTTAAATCCCTGTCTACTCACATATCGCAAATTCGAAACCCACATGCTTGGTCATTGAAAATTATCCCTTTGCTACAGTTCCCCCCTTTCCGTTTCAGATTTACAATTTCACTTCCGACATATAATCAGCAATTTTTTACTCCAAACCTCTTTGCAAATTGGAATGAAGCCACACAGATGCACCTATATTTGACCGAAATATAATCTACAAATAACAACACATTTATCATTGATATTAATTTTTTTATATATATTATATCCAATATTCTCAAAAATTCATAATGCTAATGAAAAATCGAGAAAATACCAACAAGACGAAATATCATCTTTAAGCAAGCTTAGGGGTGGCTTAAAGATGGTTAGATATGTCTTAAAGTCATCTTTCAGCTTGGCTTAAAGATGGCTAAATGACACTGAAATTTTAAGCCATGTTTAAGCCATCTTTAAGCACGGAGAAAATAATATTGGTAGAACTGATCATGAGTATTTATTGCTAATTAATTACTTTATTTATGTTAGAAGTAAAAACAAATATTTGTTTTTCATTATAAAAAAAAATATTATTCTATTTTGAAAAATAATAAAAGATATAAAGATATTTTATAAAGATATTTTTAAAAAGTTTATAATTCATTTACTGTCCTTTGTATTTTAAAATGCTTTTATTTTTTAAAAAAAAATATTTTTTATTGAAAAAAATTATACAAAATGATATTTTTCAAAAAGTTATAATCCATATTTTATTTACTTTCCTGTATATTTCTTTTACATGTAAAAGTTATACTTCATTATTTATTTATATATTTTTATTTTGCCATTATTATCTTTAATAATTATATCACATTATATCATAACTCAATGTATTACATCTTACCTATAACACTTGTCCTGAGCGGGGCTGGAACTTACTATCCTTTGGTTAAAGAAAAATAAATCATTCATATATGAAAGGAAGGCAGGAATATCAAACCTCACCTGTAATATACTTATTTATCTGACTGGCAAAATCAGTTAATTAGATTGCAGATTCAACAAATAGTTATTTTTAGACATTAATATGCATTTGTAGAATCTTAATCTAAGTACACTTCTGATGTTAAAATTGTTTTATTCATTTTTAATACAGAAAAAAGTTTTTGAGACTTTTTTGTAAATCGAATTTGTTTATAATTGAAAATTCTTTTTTAATTCAGTTTTTAATTGAAATGATATCCAACCATTTATTTAATTTTATTTATTTATTTATTTATTTATTTATTTATCCATCCATCCATTCAACCATCCATCCATCCATCGTTATGTAATTATTTTATCATTTATCCAAATTTATTTAAATAAATTATTTGTTTACTAAATCCAACGACATGTCGTTCCTTAATTAATGAATTACTTCATTTTATTTATTTATTTGTTTATTTATTTATTTATTTATCATTTGTTTCCTTTTTATTTGAACTTCATTTTTATCGTTTATTTATTTATATTTTTCATTTTTAAAATGTAGTCTGCAACTAACGGCAGTGCCTTTAATACACCTTTAAGCCATCTTTACGCGCATTTTTTAAGCATCTTTAAGCTCGGCATAAAGGTTCTAAAAGAATCGATTCCATCTTGTGTCCATTAAAGTACCTGATAACACTATAATTTCTTAAACCAACCCCCCTCCCCAGTTTTTACGCCTCGCATTAAAAATATTGCGGATTAATAATGTGTCGTTCTCTGTCTTAAATTCAGCTGTTGCGTCTACTGGACTCCCCCGATGTACATGTGTTATGAATGGGATTTTTTATTCTTAAAACTATTGATTAATTTTGTTAAGAAAACATTTAACGAAAATATAACAAATGAACTGTTTTAAAATAATGTTCGTTGTCAGTATGAAGGCAACAACTTTGCAAGCAAACTTTTCGTAACGGCGCGCCTTTTCGTTTGCTTGCAAAGTTGTTGCCTTCATGCTTACAATGAACACCATTTTAAAACATTTCAATTGTTAAGTGAGACAATATTCTCATGCCATAACCCATGTGCTATGAAATAACTATATCATAATTTATATGACTATTCTAGAAACCATATGACTTAAAATAACCATATACCATTTGCTACTTAATGGCAATATCACAAATTAAGATACTAGAATTTTAATGAATCATAAATAAAATCACTGCGTAAATAGGTAATTAACTAGAAAGAATTAGGTGTGTTACATGGGTAAGAAGTTCGAAGCACTATATCTTAAACCAGTAACAGAAATAATAATAATATTTATTTTATTAAATTGTCACAAGTAATCAATGCATGAAAACCTTTAAATATAGTGAAAAGAGAACAGGATTATCCAAGCCATTTGACTTATGAGACATTAAAACAAGAAAAGCGTCATATTTTAAAATTTATTATTGTCAACAAAGTAAAACAATCACATAAAAACATGATTACTCCCAGCAATTTTGACTAATTAGCTATTATAAACAACATTATAAAGCCTGACTAGTTAACCTTTCTAAAGAGGGCCTTATTTTTAAAAATGATTTACCAATTTATAAGATAATTATATGGTAAAATAATTGATACAATAAAGCAAAAGAATTTTTTTTAATAATTACAAAAAATTCAAAAGTCGATGGAATTGTTTGTTTTATTAAACAAAATGGTTTTTAAAATATATTTTCTATTTAAAGGAGTTCTTCTAGTATCTTATACGTCAGGTGTAAACTTGATAAAACATGGTTGAATATTGTGTCAAAGAGAAAAACATATCAAATTTTAACAAGAGATAAATTATATATATAAATATATACATATATATATATATATATATATATATATATATATATATATATATATATATTTATTTATTTAAATTTTTTAAAATTTACTCCGACCCCAAGACAAAACCAAGAAGAACTTAAAACCGATATAAACTCTTTTTGTAGAAGATGAAGATTAGCGAAATTTTTTCTCAACAGTAATAGTCAAGAAGATGGTTCACTTCTACGAACAAATCTAACTTTACTCCCAAAAAGGGCAGGGATTATCATCTTGACAAATTTATAAATTTCCTTACGGAATTCCCTCTACAAAATCGCAAACAACAAAAACGCAATATTTCAAAAGATGAAATGGAAGCAATAACAAGATTACACAACGATGAAAGCATCATAATCAAGCAAGCAGACAAGGGCGGCGCATTAGTCTTGATGGATCCATATTCTTACAAACAAAAAGTAGAGGAACAGCTAAAAGATACAGAATTTTACACAGAAATTCAAACAAACATGGATTCTTCAACATTAAACAAATACAGAAACTTATAGAAACACATTCTCAATGCCTTACTGACAAAGAGAAAGAAGCACTTATTAAAGTTTGAATCAAAAACAAGTAATTTTTATGGACTTCCAAAAGTGCATAAATCGAAGGAGATTAAAGCGGCAATTCGCGATCAAAATTCCGAATACATACACGTGCTTCAACCGAAAGATCTAAAAATGCGACCGATTATTGCTGGTCCAAGCTGCCCAACACATCGATTATCTAATTTAATTGATATCATTCTTAAACCATTGTGTCCATTAGTTCCAAGTTACGTCAAAGATGACCTAGAATTTCTAAACCATATTCCGGACTCAGTGGAACCAAACGCAAAATTAGTCACATTTGATGTTACTTCCCTTTATACGAACATACCACACGATTTGGGAATACAAGCAATTAATTATTGGGTCGAAAAATATAGAAACAAAATAGATGAAAGATTCTCAACTAATTTTATTACAGATTCAATAAAATTAATCTTGACAAATAATTATTTCTATTTCGACGGGAAAAATTACTTACAAATAAAGGGCACAGCAATGGGCACTAAATTTGCTCCATCATATGCAACTTTGGTTATGGGATTTTTAGAAAGCAGACTTAACCAAGAACTCTCCGTACATATGAATATAGAAACAGCGAATTACATAAAAGATTCATGGAAACGATATCTTGATGACTGCTTTATAATATGGAATAGCTCAGATGAAGATCTACAAAAATTCCATGATATTCTAAACAATCTCCACAGTTCAATAAATTTCACAATTGAGAGCAGCAACGAGAGTATTCCATTCCTTGATATTCTGGTCTATAAGGAAGGTGCCAAATTAACCACTGATGTCTATTACAAACCTACAGACACACACCAATATTTAAATTTCCATTCCTGTCACCCGTCCCATATTAAACGCAATATCGCATATTGTCTCGCACGCAGAATATGTACCATAGTCATAGACCCAGCGAGAAGAAACAAACGGTTAGAAGAACTACAAGTTTATCTACGAGCACAGGATTATCCGAATTTATTAATAAAGAATGGAATAGATAAAGCAAAATTGATACCATTAAATGAACTGAGAACCACCAAAGTGCAGTACACAGAAGAAAAGAACATCCCGTTTGTTTCCACGTACAATCCGCAAAACATTGAAATGACTAATATCATTCAAACAACAAAATCTATGCTATTAGAAAGCAGTAGGATGAAAAAGGTCATGGAAAATAACATTATTCTTAAAAGCAAACGCCAACCGAAAAATTTGAAAAGACTCCTTACATCTGCAAAGTTTGATTTGCAGAGAAACACCCTCCACACGTTTGAAGTAAACAAATGTGAAGATTCATGATGCGGAACATGTTCATACTTACAGACCGGTAGTTCAATTGTTTTACTAAATGGTAAAATCGTAAGACCGAATTGGAACTTTACCTGCAAAAGCAAGAATTTAATCTACATGATTATATGTGAGGGATGTAAGGAATCATATGTGGGTCAGACTGGAAACACTTTATGCGAACGCGTGAGAGTTCATAAACAGCAAGTTAGAGACCCACGAACAAGGCAAATACCATTAAGCGGACATTTAGACACGTGCGGAAACAAAGTGTTTAAAATTTTCCCGTTTTTTAAATGTTTTGATGAAGATGTCTCCTATAGATCATCAAAGGAGGAACATTTTATAAATATTTTTAAACCGAAATTGAATGGACGATGAATAACGTCCCCTTTTACAGACAGTAAAAGTTATCTCCCGTGTTCCAACAGTGACGTCATAATAGCGTTACTAAGTAAAAATCATTCACCTGAAGATTGCAAGATGTAATGCATGAAAGCGCTAGTGAATACAAGTTAATTATTTGTTCTTGCCGTTATAGTTTTTATTTTTATATATATATATATATATATATATATATATATATATATATATATATATATATATATATCTGCTTCTTAAACTATCTACAGATTTAGCTGTAAATAAAGTTGCTTATCTTTGGACAAATTGGGAAACTACATATTCAAATGCATTGGGTGTATAAAAGAATATTTTCATAACCGTGTTAAAATAAAATCTAACGGAATTACTCAAGCTATTTTCTTTTGGTATAGCAAAGTGTATAAAAATTAAGAAGAAAAAATTCTAAAGAGAGCAAACAGACTCCAAAGAAACTAACTTAAACTGAAACTAGCATATCTTGGGTTCAGATTCCATGTCAAGTATCCTCCTGTCGCCAATATTCGTGGTACTAACAGTTTGTTGCTAAATTCAATGGTTAATCGTAAGTAAATAGTAAAGAAGTCAATCCCGTTTTACATTTCTTAAACTTTGCTTTAAAATTAAGAAAATTTAGTTAGTTTTCATTTGAATATACCGGAAAACATTGTTTGTAAACAAAACCCTCTCGGCAGACGCCATTTTGGAAAAACGTGGCCAAATTCGTGGGAAGTCTCTCGGATCAGGTGATTTCTCCTGGTTAGGGCTTACAACACTAATTGTTTCAAAAATTTATATTTTCATTAGTCTAGTTTAGATTAACAATGCAAATGTTTGGATTATTATTGATTACACAATTATTACAAGGATTAAAAACGATACGGCATTTCCGGTATGACATTCAGAATTCACATCATTTTACATCATATTATATAGTGAAAAATGCATGAATTTTACTAAATATAGCGTAACAGACACACAATTTTGATGACACTCAAAACTAGTATTACTTGACACAAAAGTTTCAGATGTTGATCAGGTAAATAGGCCAGACTCTCTTCTTCCAGACGACATAGTTTACATCATTATTTATTTTACTTGTGATTAAAACTTAAGATATAAATTCAAGAATAATATGGCAATAGTGAAATCTGTCAAAAATTAAAACTTTTGATATTTTTATATTTTCTTACTAGTTTAGGACATATTTAAAATTTTTCTAACTAAGTATGGAAAGTTTAACACTTTGGGCGCCTATTTGACTTTGAGTATGTGCAGTGATGTACTTCCTGTAAATGATATCCGGTGTAAACAATCTGCCACGAATTTGACCCTACCACGAATTTAGGCTTCCTAAGGATACACAAGCAGCACTAAGAAATGAAGTGACTTCACTAAGGCTACAGTATGTCTTAGAAACTGAGATAAGGTTAAACCTATAAAACTTGCTACAATATGCAAGTATATCTATCGGATAAGGTACACTAATGTAAAATAACCTCAGTAAGACATATCAACAATAGTGACAGTCGCATCAAGTAAGAAACAACTTACTGTGTGATTCACGTCTGCCGTAGCAGTAGTTTTTCAAGGTTTTATAAGAGATATCAAAAAATTTTGTAGAATGCCACATAACGTTATGACGTATGCATTTTGTCATAATTAACTAACACCAAACTAAATGCCATCTTAGCTGGAGTATAAAATGCAGAGCAAACACTCATTCCGGAAATACATCGCTGAAAAATCATGCGGGTTAAGAAAATAGGATTGTGCATGACCGACTTTCCCATTTTTTGCTGGCCAGGTAATATCGTCTGCAACTTGACAGCAAAAGGAATATATACTGTAGGTCTAACAACGGCGATTTTACCTACAGCTGAATGAACTATTCCAGAATTTTCTACCCTAACCCGCATGATTATTACAGCGATGTATTTCCGGAATGAGTGTTTGTGTCTTTTCCTATATTAAATCCCCGTAAGGATTTTAAAAAGCTCTGTATTTTATACTCCAGCTAAGATGGCATTTAGTTTGGTGTCAGTTAATTACGACAAAATGCATACGACATAACGGTATGTGGCATTCTACAAAATTTTTGGATATCTCTTCTAAAACCTTGAAAAACTACTGCTACGGCAGACGTGAATCAGACAGTAGATGGAGTTTTTCAATGGTTTCATCAAGATTCCCACACGCTATCTTCCTTGGTTCATTATTATATCTTATGTATCTTATTGATCTGCAAGACTTTGTGGAGTATTACAATATGCTATACATGCTATGTCTCCAAAAATGATATTACATTCATGTGAAATGAAAAAAATCATTCACACCTGTTGTGTCCAAACAAGATGATTCTTCTGTGTATTTTTTCAGAGCCTCTTTTACATCAGAAAGAATTTCTCTAGCTTTGTACTTCGACCTAAATGGATCTTCTTCTGGATCATTCAAGGAATCTACATCGGAAAGCTTATTTGCCTCCTTAACTCGTTGATATCCTTCTTCTGATAGGAAATTTTGCCATGCGACAATCACGTTATTCGCCATTTTGATGCTCAACAGATTCGCAGAAAAATATTGTAAATAATAAAATAATTTTAAAAATAGATAATTTCGCAGGTAAATTAAATTGAAAATGGACAATATTATTAGATTTGAATATTTTGTGTTCAAACTAAAATAATAATTTTTTTTTGTAAATATTATCCAATGAAAACTTATGATTTTCTTCACTTCTGAAGTATAAACATTCCGTGCTGTAGAAACGAAAGAAGAGTGACTGACAGATGATAAGTTTTGTAGTCAGTTAATCCGTTTCAAGTCAAACCATGTCAGGGTGAATAATTCTTCTTAATTGTCTTTCTGATTAGAGTTGTTTTTTCTTATAATTGAACGTGTGACATCCAGTGATTATTTTCACTTAAATCTTTAGGCACCTGATTGACTTTGCTAAATACCATTTTCAACTAAATAATTGAATGGCTTTCAAATTCCTATATTTTAGCAAAATTAAAGTCTGATATACACTGCAATACCTGTAATTACTTTCTGCTAAGATTACTCCGTAAGATAGAACTTTGTGTTTCCACCAGGCAAGTTTAGGATCTAACCATTATTGATATTTTAGATTCAAAAATCTGAAATAGTCAGGCTTTTTTTTTTATGTAACCTGGCTAGCAGCATCTATTATACTAAATTCATTTTATAAAATCAAAATTTAGAAAATATGTTTTGTAACACTTCCGACGAAGATTTTCTTTTCATGGCAAAAGTATAGTAAAAACCACTGAATGTAGTGGTCTGGGTAGCTCAGTTGGTAGAGCACTTGCCTATAGTGTGGAGGTCCTGGGTTTGATCCCCGGTCTGACCCTGCATTTTTCTCCCTCCTATTACACAATGCATGTGACTTGACAGGTATGTATGCATACATGTACCATTAAACTTTGGTCATTTGAACATCTATTATTCGAATACCTTAGGTTATTTGAAGTTCTCGGTAGGTCCTTACCGCCCTGCATTATAACTTCTCATTTAAAACTTCTTGTATTCGAAGTTCCTAATTCTAATACCTATGATTATTTGAACCTAATTTTAGTCCTGCATTAGATTTTTTAGTGGAAATATGCTCCCAAAAATTCGAAAATGACATTTTCTAAGAAAATACTACTCTCACCTGTTCTTAATACAAACGAGTATTGTTTCACCTTTACCCGTTTGTGTTACCCAAGCGTAACACACGATCATTATGTAGATGCATATGTCGTGTATTGTCCAATATAAGCCATGTTGATCATTAATTGCAAGAATAATTATTCAATATAACAGGTGTTACAGAAAAGACCTGCATATGCAAGTAAACATTAAAAAGAATTCTGTTGACTACGGTTACCATCATCAAAAATAAAACAAATGGGCACCTGAATATTTATTTAAATATTTTTAAAAAGCCTAGTTGCAAAATTAAAATAAATTTATATTTTGTTATAAAGGTTGACAGACAGTTTTAAGCCTTATTCACATTTCAATTCAAGAAATTATATGAACCTGTTTAGATTCAGTTAAAATTCTGTAAATTCATGAAAAGAAAGTATTGTGTGCATAAAGCATGGTGTACTCCCTATGATAAAAAGTTCTTACTTTGTCTTATGTATTACCACACATATTTGATTTCGTACACATGGCATTCTGATTATAATGGAAATAAAATTAATAAGGTATGTCTGCTTTTATGGAATTAACCATGATAGGGCATGTCATCATTCATTATAAACTACGCCGATAAAATATGTCCAATGTACAATATGATACTGTTGTGTACAGTGGATCAAAGTTTGAAGTTCACTTATTTGATTATTTGAACCATCTGATTACTAGTATTTTAATCCAAAATAAAGATCCTTCAACTTCGAATAATCAAAGTTTGACTGTATATACATGTATATATTTACATATACATGTATATAAATATATTAAAATTCTGGCTGTATTTTCAGGTTTGAAAAATCTCTATGGGATATTGCTATCGAGCAAAGTAAAGAAAACAAAGGTATATTATACACAATTGGTAAACAGTAACAATATTATTATTCAGTGATTTAGCCATGGCTGTTGAAAACTACCTTCTACCTTTCAGATAGGGAAATTGGGACCATTTTTATACCCTCAGAATTTTGCAGTTCATTGCAAAGATTTAACAAACTATTTAATTTGTGTGTCTTTGTTGGCTTTTGGGAACTTTTAATGCTCAAATTGGAAAATTTTAATCTTATTTCTCCAGTGGAAACTACCCAGTACCTTTACTAATAAAACCACTGTAAAGGCTTGTATTGCAGGCAGTGAAGATTGTTATTTTTACTTTACTGTATTTGTCTCACTCGTACAGTGTAGAATGAAACCTATCTCATGCTCCTGTCTTTTAATTAAATAGATTTCTTACATATTTGTACTTTTGTGCTTGTATTCTGTATATAGCCAAGTTGCAACAAAGTTGTACTCTGCTATATATTTGTTGATACAGGCATGGTATGGGCACATTGGCAGCACCATTAGTTTTTCTAAATGCTTGCAGATATTGAACTCATATTTGGTATGAGGTCTACCATCATGAGTTACAAACCAAGTGTAAGTTTGGTTCTGGTTCACAGATTTTTGGCAAAATTATGGGCCTTGCACTCAGAAAATTTCTTTAAAATACTTGAATTAGTTTTCCAGACTTTATTTAAATGCCTGGAGATATTGACCTTAAATTTGGTATGCAGGTCTATCATAATGAGAAATAGATCAATTTTGATTTTGGTAAAATGATTTTTGATGAAATTATGGGTCTTGAATTGAAATCTTTTGACTTTTTTTTCTAAATGCCTGCAGATATTTAACTCAAATTGGTATGCAAGTCTACCATATTGAGTTAAAGGTCATATTTGAGCTTTGTGTTAGTTCGACAATTTTTATGAGTCTTGGACTTTGATAACTATCTTGAAAACTATCGATTTTTTGTAAAGGCATATATATTAAAATATTGTAGGTATTGATATGATGATGATTTTGAAATACAGTTTAAGGTCATTATAAGGTCAAAGGTCAAGGTCCTAGCTACATAAGACAACTGAAATTGTTAATTATATTGAAAACTATTAACTTTTGTACAGGCATGTATATAAGAATATTGTAGGTATTTGTATGTTGATCATTTTGATATATGATTCAAGGTCATACAGTAAAAGGTCAAGGTCATAGCTGCATAAGAAGACTGAAATTGTTAGTTATCTTGAAAACTATCAACTTTTGTATAGGCTTGTATATAAGAACATTGTAGGTTTTGATATGCAAACATTTTGATATATGATTCAAGGTCATACATTAAAAGGTCAAGGTCACAGCAGCATAAAGGGTTCTGAAATGGTTAATTATCTGTAAAACTATTAATTTTTGTATAGGCATGTATATTAGAATATTGTAGTTATTGATATAACAATCATTTTGATATATTATTCAAGGTCATATGTTCAGAGGTCAAGGTCATAGCTACATAACACAACTGAAATTGTTAATTATCTCGAAAACCTTTAACATTTTGTATAGGCATGTATATTAGAATATTGTAGATATTTATATGACGATCATTAGCTCACCTGAACAAATGCTCAAGGTGAACTATTGTGATGGTAATTTGTCCATCGTCCATCGTCTGTCATCCTTAAACTTTTTACTTAAACAACTTCTTCACCTAAACCACATCACCAATTACAGTGAGACTTGGCAGGAATAATCCTTAGACCAAGTCCTTTCAAGTTTGTGAAAGTGGTTGACCTTTCAAGGTCACAGTGACCTGAAATAGTAAAATCTTTAAACAACATCTTGTCATGAAGCTTGAAACTTGATATATAGCTTCATTGCGTGTTGCCATGGCTACCAAAACTAGGTCAAGGTGACCCAGGGGTCCAAAAATCTTAAAAAATCTTCTTCTGGGAGAAAAAATCTGATGTGATATTTGGCTTATCTAGGGTCTTAAGACTATAGTTTGTTTATTTGGTGAAATTTGCTTGAAAAATGGGTTACGTGTTTTTGCATTTATTTTAAAAAATCTGTAAAATGGCTTCAAATTGTTATAACTTAACTATTTGATCAGATATTGACATGGGGTTTTCATTTTTGACTTTTTCTTGAAATGACCTTTAAATAAGGGTCAAGGTCACAAATCAAGGTCATGACCTTATTTGTGATTTATGCAGTTTTAGGCAATTTTCTTACAAATATTAAGAGATATATGAAATCAAAACATTGTTAAAATGTTCCCTATGACAAAATTTAAAAAGGTACTAAGTTTTGTAACTATATGATAATCCATGTAGGAGTTGTTGCCCCTGAAATGTTATTTTTTGCTTATAAATACTAAAAAATTGTGCATTTGCTTGAAAACTATAAACTTTTTGTATAGGCATGTATATTTGAATATTGTAGGTATTGAATGACAAACATTTTGATTTATGGGTCAAGGTCATATGTTGAAAGTTCAGGGTCATATCTGTAGAAGAAGACTGAAATTGTTAATTATCTTGAAAACTATTAACTTTTTGTATAGGCATACATATAAGAATATTGTAAATATTGATATTACAACCATTTTGATATAAGGTTCAAGTTCATATGTTTAAAGGTCAAAATCATAATTTGGAAATTATTCATTGTGCTATAATTAAATCATGCATATAAGCTATTTATAAATGAAATGTGACTAGATATTTCTGATTAGTTTTTTCTGGATTTCCAAACTGAGGAATTTTGTAAAGTTTTTGTAATTAAGTTGTTTGCAAGTTTTTTTTACATTTCCTCCCTCAGGTGAGCGCTTAGGCCCATGAGCCTCTTGTTTATTTTATTGTGATTTTTTACATGTTTCTTTTTTTAAATTTATTATTGATATTTAGATTAATTTGTTATTTATTGTTGTTTATTAACCATGTTTTATGTTTTGTATTTTAGATGAGAGTCAGACTGGTGATGGATCTTCAGTGTTCATAATTGGAAGTAAAAATTCTGTAAGTCCGAAACAGATTAGATAAAACTGGACTCATTATGAAAACATTAAGGTTGCATGTATGCAGAACAGGAATGCTCATTTTGTGCACCTGAACTCAGATTTTGTTAGCATTTACTGCTGAAATACAGGGGGTGGGTGGGGGCTCATGTTATACTCCTAGGCCTGACCTCAGTGTTGGTGTAAAGTGTTGAATGGAAAGCCCATGTCATATTCCTGACCATATTGTTGTTAGTTTACAATGTTGGAACATTTGTTACTTTTTTTGATGAATTGAATGTTATGACTAGCAGTACTGTTCATAGCCATTTTTCACCTTCTTTCTTGTTTTAAGAAATTGAGCTAATTGATAAAGTCTTTACATTTTGTACATAGGATTTAGTCTACTTAATGTTTTTAGTAACTTGTAAAAAATGAAGTATGGTTATGAAATACAATCACAGTATATAAAATTTGCTATGTTTGTTTGATAAAGAAAATTATTAATATGTATTCAAAAAATTTGACTGATCTTCAGAATGCAGATTTATATTTCATTTTTGTAAAAATCAACACTCACTTTAATCTCTGTACAGTTTTTAGTTTATAGTATTTTAAAGATTTTATTTGATCATTTTCTATAGTTGATTTTTAAAATCTTACTATTTATGATATTATTCACCTTTCAGGGGAAAACATCAATAATTTTAAGGTTTTTAGACAGGTAAGTTTGAGTAAAGTATAAGGTAAAAATAAAAAGGACATATCTCTAGTATACACAGATCATGTAGAATATGTAGCTGGACTAAGCTGGTACTTTTCTGGACTGTTCTTCAGGATTTTCTTCAATGTTCTTACAATGCACAGAATATACAAACAATCATAAAGAGGTAACCATATAGTTCTGATACTGCTGAAATTTGTGTTTTGAAAGTTGATATAATTTACTAAAAGGGAGTTTGTGGGAAAAAATGGTTTACAGAGTATAGTAGACAGAAAAAGTGATTAACAGGTACTACTAGATTATCTGGTAAAGTTCTTGTAGCCTTGTGATAAAATCATGTCGTTTTTCTCAAGAAAAGACTGTATTTTGAAATCTTACTGAGGGCATTCAGTGATTTATTTTCTCTGCTGACCTGTCTTTCTGCAAATATATTCTGCAAAGTGATTATAATTTCTAAGACTGGTTTATAACTTTGTTTTAAAAAAAAAAATTGAAACAAACTTTGAGAACCTTGATCATAGCAAGTGTTAAAAAATTTATCAGAATTTGCTGGTCATTTCATCTCAATGATTAAAAAAAATTATATTTTAATTTCAATTTTTCAGAGATGAAGCTCCTAAACCAACAGTAGCATTAGAATACACATTTGGTAGAAGAGCAAAAGGCCATAATATTGTAAGTAAAATGTTAAATGTGAATTTTCATACATCAGTTATTAAAACAAAAAAAAATGTATTGGTATTTCTTCAAATTTTCCACAGTGGACATAGTGAATGTCTCTGACTATTTATATTCAGTTTGTATGGCCTCTCAGTCTTTGAGGTTGATAATTTGCTTAGATTATTTTTTCCCCATACTAAATGAAACCTGCATATTACAAAAAATAAAGTAGTTGTTACTTGCTGATGACTTGTCAAACCTGTGTTGAATATTGCAGAAAATTTATTTTACAAACATTTACAAATTAGTTTTAGGAATTTATTTGGCACTTGCATGCATTCCAAAAAATTTCATTCATTCTTAAACCTTAAGTCTATTTTTTTGAACCATTATTTAACAGTAATCTTTAATAAGCTATGAAGTATGTTTTTATTCATTGAGATATCTTTATAGAAATTTAACAGTTTTTGCTTAATAAAGTATCTGAAATCAACAAAATTTGTTATATTTACTTACATGTACATGAATATTTTGTATCATCCTTTTTGATTTTAGAATTAAAATAACAGTATGTTTAAACTCTTAGAAAAATCAATTTTATTTAAGGTGGAAAATATATGTATTTCAATTTTATTTTGCATTTGTCATGATAAGGTGTCAAATACCAGGACTTTTCATGTTCAGGTAAAGTAATTGTCTTTATACAACCACAAATTTATGATTTTTTCAAAATTAGACTTATTATTTCATGCATGCCTTTCTGAATTTTTTTATGGAATTATTTTATGTGAAATCAGATCCGTATATATCAGTAGCTTTAAATATTTTTATTTCTAGATAAATGTGTTAATTTGTAGAATAGTAAACATTTAAAATGTTACCTGAGGATTACCTATAAAATTGTCTGAAGTCTCAGGCATAGATCTGAGAAGGTTTAATGACGTTTTATAGTCGGTAGTTTATATTTTGTGTTTTCAAACTACATGTATCACAAATTTGATTCACCACCTGAGTGCACAAAATTTTAGATGTAGCTTTCTACTGGTTCTAGAAAATATTCATATGTAATGCTGTCATTCAAAATGAAGTCACTTATACAGAGAGGGTATATACTGTAATGTCATTTATACTTGTTGGGTTTAAAATTTCATAGTTTTGCAATTTAAAAAATTGCAAGGAAGAAAATTTCCTGTAATTGCATTTTTTGAAAAAAAAACTCTTATAGAGGCCTTGAAAATTCTTTGCATATTACAGAAGTTTAGATTTTAGCACACTTCGCTGGCTGCTAGGGATGTCAACAAAGCATAGATATAAGTCTATGTACAACATACAGAAGTTTAGATTTTAGCACACTTCACTGGCTGCTAGGGGTGTCAACAAAGCAGAGATATGTGTCTATGTACAACATACAGAAGTTTAGATTTTAGCACACTTCACTGGCTGCTAGGGGTGTCAACAAAGCAGAGATATATGTCTATGTACAACATACAGAAGTTTAGATTTTAGCACACTTCACTGGCTGCTAGGGGTGTCAACAAAGCAGAGATATACAGTATTACCCGGATATATTGAAGTTGAGGGGACTTGGGAAACTAGTTCAATATATCCGAAATTCAATATATCATGGTACATAAAAAAGGCCATTTCAAAAATAAATTTTCATTTATTTACTCAAAGTACAAAACATTTATCAAAACTGATTGGTTCAAACACTATTTTAATCAAATAATGACTTAAAAAAGTCGGTCAATTTTAACTGTTTTTTTTTCCTACCAATTTTGGAAATAAATTTCTCTAAAATATTTAAAGAATTAAAGAGTTTTTGAACTTCTGACATTTGTGAACCACTTATATAAACATTTCTCAATTTCATTATAAATTCCAGATCTAAAACGTTTACGTTTTCGTGAAAACTCTCCCGAGTGAGCCTGTAATATTACATCCTTTTGTTTATAAATCATTGTTAAAATGACTTAAAGGTTTTATCCCAAAATATTTTGCGATTTCAGCCTTTGATTTCACTTTTTTTGTCGATTTCGTTTATAAGTTTATATTTTTTAATTAACGACAAAGTTTTTCTCTTCTGTGGCGTGGATGCCATGTTGTTATTTCAGATTAAATTAAACAACTAACAAAAACATGTGATATTTTTATTTACCTAAAAAAGTACTCACTATGTACGATACCTATCTTTAATTATGAGTTCAAATCAGTTACTGCGACCCCGTATTTGGCCTCAACAGATTGACGGTAACCCACATGATTTTGGCTAAATTGATTAAACTTCCGTTCAAAATACCACTTCAATATATCCGGGTGAAAGTCATAGAATTTGCTCTTTTCGGGACCAAAAAAAAGTGTTCAATATAACCAGGAATTCAATACATATAAGCAAGTTCAATATAAGCGGGATTTTTTTGGTCATAAAAAGAAGGTGTTTTGCAGGGGATTTTTTGTCATTTCAAAATATGTGGGAGTTCAATATATGCGAGTTCAATATATCCAGGATATACTGTATGTCTATGTACAACATACAGAAGTTTAGATTTTAGCACACTTCACTGGCTGCTAGGGGTGTCAACAAAGCAGAGATATATGTCTATGTACAACATACAGAAGTTTAGATTTTAGCACACTTCACTGGCTGCTAGGGGTGTCAACAAAGCAGAGATATGTGTCTATGTACAACATACAGAAGTTTAGATTTTAGCACACTTCACTGGCTGCTAGGGGTGTCAACAAAGCAGAGATATATGTCTATGTACAACATACAGAAGTTTAGATTTTAGCACACTTCGCTGGCTGCTAGGGGTGTCAACAAAGCAGAGATATATGTCTATGTACAACATACAGAAGTTTAGATTTTAGCACACTTCACTGGCTGCTAGGGGTGTCAACAAAGCAGAGATATGTGTCTATGTACAACATACAGAAGTTTAGATTTTAGCACACTTCACTGGCTGCTAGGGGTGTCAACAAAGCAGAGATATATGTCTATGTACAACATATAGAAGTTTAGATTTTAGCACACTTCACTGGCTGCTAGGGGTGTCAACAAAGCAGAGATATATGTCAGTGTACAACATACAGAAGTTTAGATTTTTTGCACACTTCACTGGCTGCTAGGGGTGTCAACAAAGCAGAGATATACCGGTATGTCTCTGTACAACATATAGAACTTTTCGGATTTTATTTTGATATTATGTTTGATTTAATTTAAGAAAAATGTTTTGTTTTTGGTTTTATATAAATGTAATGCAGATAAATGATTATTACCTTATGTACTGTAGATATACCATTATTACCTGTATGAGTATTTGTACATAATTGGTAATTTTTAGTATTTATATATATACTTTATAATTGTAATTTTCTGTTGGCTTTTATTGAATATAATGCATGATATTTGTAAGCTTGAAAGTATAAAAACCGTAAAAAAAGTTCTGCAGGTATATACATGTATGTGTATATGTATGAGGACTTGCATTGATACATTTCGGGTACTCTATTGTTAATCATGAAATTTTCATATTTGCATTATCTTTGCATAAATTAGCAATAGTAAAACACGGGACAAAATTAAAAGTAAGCAATTAACTTGCATTGTCAATACCTCTGAAAATTACAAAGTACAATTAATGGTAGGATATATCATGTGACCAGTTTTAGAATTAGAGCTCACCCATACAAAGTACAATGATAGCTTTTTATCATACTCCTAGGTCCAGAATAATAACTCATATGTAAGATGTACAATAAGTTTATATCATACACCCAGCTTAAATCACCAACAACCACTGTTAAATTGTTTGGATGAGATTTTTTAATATGAAAATGTAAAGGATTTGGTGGACTAGCAAGTTACACTGCTTTTCTGACAGCTTTGAGTAATGTGTATGCTTATTTATAACAGAATATAGATATGCCTGTTTATATACAGGTGTGTTATAAATGTGCCGCAAATTAATAAAACAAAAAGACTTGAGTTGATTAATGGTTTTTAACATTCCAGTCGAGAATCTTTCACTTATATTGAGACATTGCCAGCTATAGGCGAAAGTGCAGAAATTTTGCTGTGTGTTGTGGTGATTGCATTATACAGCAGGGCTCTTTATCGTGCCACACCTATTATGATTTGGGACCTTGTATATTTTACTTTCCCATCCGAAAGAACCATGATTTTAATTTCATAATGCTGAGTGCTTGGTGAAAGAAAAGTCACTACCCACTTTCAAGTCTTGGGTCAGACCCGGACGGGTGCTTGCTTCATAAGTGGTAGGTTGTGTGTTCAAACCCACAGCCTCCCACTTATGGAGAAAGCACTCTACCAACTTAGTAAAATAAAAAGAGCAAGTATCCTGTAAGATCATTTTAATATCAACAGTCAGCCACAGTGATGTGTTGTACACATGAATTTCATAATGATATCAATGTTGGATAGAGTGAAAGAATTACAGAATATTTTAACACATTTAAATCTCTTTTGTAGGCAAAAGATGTTGGACATATATGGGAGTTAGGAGGGGGAACCTGGCTATCTAAGTTAATGGAGGTCCCTCTTAATGCTGATACATTATTGTAAGTTATTTTATAAAACTGGTTAATTTAAAGAGTCAACTTTCTTGTGAAGTAACAAAATACATTGTTACTTTATTTTTATCTTTTTTTTTTTGTTTTTTTTGTTTTTTTTTTGTTTTTTTGTGTTTTTTTTAACACATATGATATTGTCCTGGACGTGCCAAGTATTTTTTTTAATAGTATGTCCTCTGAATGAAGTAAGGGACAGTTGGTTTATCTGTGTTTCTGAGCATTTAACACCTTTCAGCATCAAGTTACTAGGAGATTTTTACTTGGTTAGTCTTTTACAAATGTTTCCCATGGCCAATTTACTAGGAAAGTTTTCCATGGTCAATTTATTAGGATAGTTTTCTATGATCAGTTACTTGATATGTTGGCTAGTTAACTTGCACTGAAGACAGGTCTTGTTTCATTTCAGAACTACAACATTAGTTATAGTACTTGATCTCTCAAAACCCAATGAGATTTGGTTAACATTAGAGACTTTACTGGCAGCAGCTCGTTCACGAATAGAAACATTAATTGCAGAAATAAAACCAGATGATCCACAGATCAGGGAAAAACTGAAGAAAAATGCCTGGGAAAGAATAGGAGCAGAACATGATGTAGGTATACTAATTAAGGTTAAGGTACAAGTCTCTCCCAAGTCTGAAGGCTCCTCAGGGTGGCAGTTATCTTCGTTTCATTGATGTAAAGCTAATGCATGTTTAATATTGCCCTTATAAATAGGATACCAGTCTGTTGTAAGGTTGACCTCCATAATTTTTTGCTAGAACTTGTTAATATTGCAGTTGTGTGGAATGGAACAATGAGAAGTTAAATGTCTAGCCCATTGACCTACTAAGCAGAAACTTTTGAGCTCAAACCCATGCACAATCCATAATATACTAGTTCCCAGTGATAACCACATGGCCATTTCTCTCCACATTTACAACAAACACTTAAACACTTAAAAGTGTTTTGCCTATAGTTTTTAATAATAACCCTTCACTATAATACTTCATAATTGACTTAATGAATTATGTATACTTTTTAATTGATTATGTATATATTTTAATGGATTATATATATATATTAATTGAATATGTGTACATTTCAATTGATTATACAGTTGTATATACATGTATATTATTTTAATGTTTTTTTTTATCCAGGACAAAAATATGATGGATCCTTTTCTTATTCCATTAATTATTGTTGGTGGAAAAGCTGACATATTTCAAGTAAGCATAAGATCATTCATTGATTTTAAATTAAATCAAGCAATTACAGGTCTTAAATCTAAGATGTCCTGTTAATTTCACATTCATATAATTTATATAATTCATATAATTTTAAAATATGTTGTTTACAATCTCTTTTCATAAAAAGAAAAAAATAGTTATCCTTCAAGGGCAGTAAATCTCTTTATTTGACATGTAATATCCAGTTACAACAACAATCAGATAAAGTTTGGATTGATTGCCTTACAACATTAACCAATTGATCATTTCATGATAATCCATGAAAGAAGACATGTCCAATTCTTGATATTTAGTTGATGAATACATTGAAGTATTAGTTTCCAGTTGTTTGGTACATTTCTCTTGAATTGTTTAGTTGAATTTAACAAACTTTATACATTTGTAAACATTACATAAATAATAATTTAAATATTAATATCATACATGTATTTTATTATTTTAAGGACTTTGATTCAGAGAAGAGAAAAATCATTTGTAAAACGTTGAGATTTGTAGCACATGTAAATGGGGCAGCTTTACAGGTATATATTTTCTTTTAATAATCACTTTTACAGGTATGTATTTTCCTTTAATAAATATTTTAACAACAATACATTGATATCATCCCACTGCCAGTTTACTAAGGATTTGTTATCCTTCTGTACATATTGTCAAAGGTATCATGTTGAAGATACATGTATGTGTATTTAGAATATATGATTTCTATCTTGGTATATATTTCAGTGACTGAAAACATAGTGATGTGTTAGCATGATTTTGCAGATCCTTTTCTAGGTTCTTGTGACATACAAATTTCAATATATCAATTCCTAATAGTTTCATGTAAATAATTCAAATAAAGTGTTTGTACTTTTCATTCGTTTTCATAACATATTGGGTAGAGTAGCAATATCTCTTGTTTATAATGCCTTTTGATACCTTTCACTTGTCACTTATTACAGCAGTATATTGATCTCCTAAAGACAATTTATTTAATGTTTTTATTTCCTGTGTTTTTTAATTAATCACAAAACCCATTTATAATGCCAAAATCTGACGGAACAAATGATGGCAATGAATTAATATTTTACTGTATTTTGTTTCAGTTTTTCAGCACAAAGCAGGAACAGTTAGTCACAAGAATGAGAGGTCTTATAAGTCACCATTTATTTTCAACACAAGCTGGGTATGTTGTGTTCACAATATAAATAGGCAAAGCTACTGTAGGGAATTATCATTTTTATTGGTAAAATAACATCCCAAAAATAATTAGATTTTTTTTCTTTTGCATCATTTATATCATACATTATTTTCCTAATTGATGTTGAAAATAATAAGTACACATATTTAAACTTTTGAAAAAATTATGAATTTCTGTTTTGGTGAATAATCAGTACAATTTAATGCAGAACATACTATTTTACTGTTAGATTTGTTTTATAAACTGTATTTTAAGAATTTATTATTTGACATAAAATGGTATCTTCTATTTTTTTTTCAGTAAAACATTACAAACAGACCATAATAAACCTTTAATTGTTGCACCTGGTCATGATTCATTACAGCAAATAGGTGAGTAATCAATATCTCATTTAAGTGGTATGGGCCTTGGTCTAAAGTGATAGCTTCCAGGTCACAGGGCCTCTCACTAAGATTATTATCTTGAAAATGGCATATTCTAATGTGAGATAAATTGTCAGTTCTTGCCAATATTTTTTCTAGGCAGCCTGGTTTCATTCACCATCTTGGAACTGACCGCTTTTATATAAGTGACAAAATCTTTACTGGGAGTGAAGTGGAGTGGACTGAGGTGTCTAATGTTCCATTTAGGATTCTTCCACTCGTGTTAAGTTGGTTGGTTCTGGAATGGTGGAGGAAACCAGAGTAGCCAGAGAAAATCACCAACCTTTGGCAAGTGAACTGACAAACTTTCTCACATTAGGATCTACCCAGACAATGATCCATGAATCTTTACTGGAATGTAAAACACTATTACTACATTCTACTCCTTTTACACATACAGAGAGTTCAGTGTCATTAATTTAAAGATTGCTTGTACCATCTCATCCTCGGATTACAGATCACAGTAATATATATATTGTATGTGATAATGTTTCATTACAGCAAGTAAGTGTGTAACTGGAGTATATATAGAAGTACCAACTATTGAAAAGTCCTATTGACCCTGAATCCATATTTTTACAAAGTGTATGTATTTATTGTTTGCTGCACTTATTTTCTTTGTGAGCAGACATACTTAATTTTAACATTTTTAATCTATCTATTATGACCTCTGCAGATTAATTAAAATCCCATTGTGTTGAGTTTTTAGAGATTTTATTCTATTTTTTAACGACTTTATTTAAATTTTCACAGTTACTGAGCTAGGAAGAATGAAGGTTAATGAATAAAAAAGATGTACTTTTGAATATTGATGTCAGATCAGAAAAGAATTCAAACTCTGTATTTTATAATGAAGTTTAATTTTTTCTAAATTTGCAGGAACACCACCATTATCAGACCAAGACATTGGTAGAATTCATGCTAAGTAAGTATGATTTATATTAGAGCAGAACCCTGATAAACCAAATGTTTTTCACAAATACCACATAACTTGAGGACATAACTTTGTTCCAAAGATTTTTATTTTATATCCTTTTGAATATGATTACTAAGGCCAGGTAAAAAAAATTCTCTGGTTCTCAGACACCGCTGCACGCTTAATTTCGCCACCGATGGCTCCATTTTAATGTGGTGTTAAAAAAAAATATCCACAGATGATTAAAAAAAAATAATCCACAGATAGACTGTTTTGAGCAGGAAATAAAATTTGGATTGAGTGCCAAACTATAAAGATCAAACACGTCAATGACTAAGATTCTCAATAGTAAAAGTAGAATTTTTCAAAATGCTTTATTGATCTAGATTGTAAAGAGCAAAGGTTGTTCTCGGGGACACCTCCTAAGATTTTCTCTTCAGGAAAAGTAAATTACTTAAAATTACGTTTCCTAACATGTAAAAAAAATTATGGCATCTGCTCCGGAGAATTTGGCCGGCAATGCAGATGAAGCAAAGATTTTAACAAGCTTTACTTTCAGTTTTGACAAGAAAACATTAGTACCATGGACAATTGTGCCAGTGAAGTCCAAATTAACTGTACAAAAATTTGTGATGGACTTTTGAACGATATGTTAGGAAATGAAATCCCTGCCGAAAATAACCCTGCCATAAATACAACACTAACTTTTGATGTATCTGTTGGAAAAACAAAATCTGACAGAATGGAAAAAATGTTCCCAAATGTAAAGATTGGTGAGGTTATTGAGCTATTTGGTCAATATTTCAAAATCAACATTTAAAAAAAGGTAGCTGGCGAAGAGTTTCAAAATATTGGAAGGTAACCAATATATGGTTGTAAATCTTTTGATATTGACCAAAATTAATGTGAGAAAAAATATATCAGTTAATACAGCTTTATAAATACTGACTTAGAACTATTAAAAGACATAACCTCTCACTTTTTCACTGTATGTGTGAATGTTCAAGTTTTATGTGATAAAGAACATGTAATTGCTTGTTTTTGTATACCATTTTAGCAGTGCCAGCCCATTTCCTGGGTATTGTTCTAAAACACAACATCACTGTTTACTGTTTGAATGTTTATTTAATACACTTTTCATATATGAATCTAATACACTTTTCATGTATGAAAATAAAATGCTTAGAATTTAAAACTGTATTGATCTTTTTCATAAACATTTACATAATGATGCATCAATGAAAATATCAAAAGATGGTTTACACTCTAACTTAGGTTAATGTCTTTTTATTTAGAAGTATGGTTAAATGTATAAAATGTATTGAAAATTTTGCATAAAATAAAATGCCTACTTTGTGCATAAGTTTGTGAAATAAAATAATAAAAGAAAATACCCACCTACCTTGCCACTTTTTAAAAAAAAGTATCTGAGACCCAGAGAATTTTTTTTACATGGCCTTAAATAACAGGTTAACTAGAGACAAACCAGAAGTTGGTTTTAAAATTAGTAAATTCATTGCCTTATATCTGAATGTTCATATATTCTGTTCTATTAGAGAGTTATTGCATAAAGGGAAAATCATTTTCAAGATAAGTAAACTAAGAAGTACAGTGGACATGCTTGCTGAAAATGTTTAAATTCTTACAAAGAATTGTCTTACTAGAAACTTTCAGTGTGTATTAATAAATAAATAACTGGAAATAATATCTATAGATAAAAAATTAAAGATTAATTGATTAATTTCAGGACTCCTTTAGAGCTATGGAAATTCGCATACAATGGATATTTTCCTCAAGAGGTAATCCAGATTTTATTAGTTTCATCTTATTTCATGAAAAATTATCCTTTTAACCATGAAAAATTATGCTTTCAACCACTTGCTTTGCAACTCAGTTTCATTAATTGTCTCTCGATAGACATATTGTCAATGCCCTATTTACATATTTTAATAGACGGATGAATACTGAAATCATTTCATGCATTGTAATATTTCAAACTTTTTAAATTCCACTTTCTTAAAGATATGTTTTTAGTATAAAATGGGGATTGAAGATGCTCTATTGAAGTCTCTAAGTTCTCCAAATTTGTTTTGGAATTTTTTCTTTAATTAAATCAATTTTCACATTAAAATATTTTATTGAGTAGTGCATCATTAAGCCAAACATATTACATCATTGAAATATCTGGTATTCAAAAAAAAAAATTAAAAAATTTTCACTGTAGATAGTTAAATTATTTCTTGCATATCAGAAAAGTTTATACTAGAATAGAGTTTTAAATGTGTTAGAATATAGCACTGGTATCAGGGTACTTGGAATTGGAAAATATTACATTGTACCATACATTGTGTCTTCATTTGCTTTGTCTGTTAAACTATTTGTGTATTTTTTAACAGAACATCACAAATCCAGCCATGGTAGAAGACCCTGCTAAAGATCCACAGTACAAAGAACCAGCTATTGATTCAATACGAGCACAAAAAGATGAGGTAAGTAATAAGTGTTATATTTAAACTTCAGTAAAAACTTTTTACAGCAACCTCCTCTAGGGCTCCACAAATGCCGATAAGGTCAATCGGCAGTCACCCTACCGATGATTGATATGTTGCTAATTACATCACTGGGGTTTGGTATCAGGAATCCGTCTGTTAAATTACATGTCGTTGAGTTACAATGTCGCATATTTAGATAAATGTTCATAAATATCGCTAATTTTTATCTTGCAAAAATTTCATCATTGGTAACTAAAAATATATTGACATATAACAGAAACGACAAATATCCCAAACAAAAACCTTACATGTGTTTGTCACAATCATGTTGTTGGTAACCCGAAAAACGGTCATAATCAATCTAGTCAGCTCTTGTATATAGAGATCAGGTGAGGTCATTAACTAGATTTTTTGTACTGAGTGACAAAGGGTTTGATGAAAATCGCAATCGTCTACGCTGAAGAAAAATAAATTCAAGTAAACAAAATATCATGATCATTTTTTTTAATTCAACAAATTTAACACAATATAATATATGGTTACTAAATACAGACTAGTATAGAGAAAAGTTTCATAAAACATGGATATGTGGAGAAAAAAACTTATCAAATTTCTCTGTCGATTTCATCAAGGACTACTACATTTTTTTAAAAATCATTTTTAAACATATTTACCAAAATACTGATATAATCATCATAAAATATTTGCAAACGTTAAAATACATTATAAATAATGAATTACAGATCACTGAACTAATTCAAACTTAACAGACATTAATTACAGGGTTTTTTTGTTTTTTTTTTAAATTTTTAAACATATATACCGAATTACAGATAAAAGCACTATGAAATATTTGCAAACATTAAACTTCATACATTATAGATCACTGAACTAATAAAACTTGGACAAATCAACATTTGGCATAAATCTGGCACAAGCACTCCATCTAGCTAAGACTAGCTCTGGCGAAAAGTTCTTCATACTTGGTCCCAGAATCATGATTCCCATTAATTGATCTAAATGGTCATTAGAGAGTGAACAATAATGTAGCGGAATCTATCATCCTATAATTATCACACACCAATGTTTTTAATTGGTCAAACTCAACAATAAGTTTATCGCTATCAATAGTATCCTCTATGAGAACTACCTGTCCATTACAGTTAAAACTTTTTACAGCAATTTCCTTTATGTAAAAAACTACCTGTCTATTAAGACTTTTGTTTTAAGGTCTCTGCTTTATACTTTAACCCCCAAAAATCCTAATTTTATTTTTTTACAAGTAGCAAAAAAAAATTAGTACATGTAACTGCATTAAAAAAAAAAGAGGAATAGCATTAATATTCATTAATTTATATAAGCTTTGTAAACTAAATGTCTGTCTGGATACAAAAAAAAAAAAATTTTAACAGGTGTTCAGTTTAGACGAGATCTACTGTAGATAAATGTACAAGTAAATAATGTAAACATTTTGTCATTTAAAGGACAGAAAAAGGACAGAAATGTGCACTTATATTGTGCCATGTTGTATGAGTTGTATACAGGTTGATAAACCTTCTTATACTTTTATTTTAATGATTTAAAGGAGTTAGAAAGATACAGACGTTTATCAGAGAGAAGAGCTAAGGAAGCTAGGAATAGATATAATGAAGGACAGGTGTATGCTTAAATTACAATCTTGTGAGTAGTAACTCAGGTAAGTTACTTAACCCTATAATGGTGGGCACTTGCCACTTGACCAATTATATCTCTAACAGGAATATAAAGCAAAAGATACAATATTTATTAATTAGTTTAAAAGTTACTTATTTTTAAAATCATAATTCAAATAAATTTGAGCAGTGATTATGAAACAATGAACAAAATTAATAATTTGCATGAATGCTCAGAAATGATACTGCCTTGTTGGCTCAGTTTTGAGCATCTCATCAAGTGTGGGAGGTTGAAGGTTTATACCCTGGCAGGTCATATATAAGACTTTATAATTTGAGATATTGTTTCCTTGTCTGGCACTCTGTATAAGGTGGATAGAGTATTAACTGGTTCACTTGGTTCCAAAATAATGGACTGGGTGGATGGTATGCTTATCTGTAGCATACTGACTCAGTGAGCTAGAACTTTACCAAAAAGCACCCCAAGTGTGGGCTAGTACAGGGCAGGCCATAATACACACTTGAACAGCTTAATACATAGTGATTTATAACCTTTCTCTCATCGGGAATAGCTGAAAAATTGCTGATGCAATGTTAAACAGCATTACAACAACAAACTAGGAAATGTGTAGTTTAGACAAGTGATTTAGGAGTGGTGTTAAGTAACTGTGTCATTATTTCATTTATAATTGGTCAGTTTAGGTATGATAGTAAAAAGTAGGGAATCTGATGACCTAGAAAAATCAACAACTATCAACAAGCAAACTGAAATGTGTTCAGATGGGGTTCAAACCCAGGTTTTGAAGGCACTATGACTTGTAGATATGTGCTTAAGACAATCTTTCCTCTGAGGTTTCACCTAAAAGATGATGGGATACTACTATAAGATTTTTTTTCATTATGAATTTTAGCAGACATTATGTATTGGATAAAAATTGATGTCTTGTTTCACTTCATGTTATAAGTTTGTAGAGGAAGATTACTTGAATTTAATCGTATTATTTTTAAAATCAGGTTACAATTATGGGAGCAAGATTACATGTATTAAGTTATGTCTAATTTCAGGTCGGGTAATAATTATGTGGAAGAAGATTACATGTATTCATTGCCGTTGTTAGTTTCATAATTATACAGCTTATAATTTTAAGGGATTTATACAGATTTAGTAAACTGATTAGCTACTGTTGTGGATATTTGACGGAAAAATGTTAAGTAAAGTGAAACAACATCCAAGAGACTTTATACCATACTAATGTTCTTCTTTCATTTAATTATAGTTAATTAGATTAAAAGTTTTTTGAAAACATATCATTCCATGAAAGAAATTTTATACATTTTATTATTTATTAAACTTTTATTCAGTTCTATCTGATTACCAAAATCCGTCCAAATAAATATTATTATACTGATACTGTTGTTAATTGTTTTTGTTTTATTTACATTTGCAGCTGAAAAATTCACTTTGACAAAATTAGACAATAAAATTACAAAATTTAGCCATGGAACAATTTTCCCACTCTGCATAAGGTGTTCAGTCATCCTTCTTTTGCTTAGCTTTGTGCCAGCTAATATGACTTAAAAATAGCACAATATACATTTTTAAAGAATAGATAACTTGTTTTACCTTTCAAGCAATATTATAATTTATGTAATGAACCTTTAAATTTTAACAACAACACTTTTATGTATTTGAAAACTTTTATACTTGAAGTGACATTGTTACTCCAGTAAAATATATGTATTCAACTCAATAGGTGATTCCAGAGTTACCTACTCTTTGATTATGGAGGAAGATTTAGTCATTAGTAGATACACTAAAGCTTATTCTCTTTTTACTCTGTGTCCAGCTAGGAATAAACAATAAAAAATGTTAACTGAAGGACAGACCTTTCTCTGCAATGTTAACCTATCTGCACCACCAGTAGCTTTAAACTCAGGAACTCTTAAAAATAACAATAGATATAATGATGATTCTATTAAAATGAATAACCAGTTGGTACTGTAAATCAGATAGCCATATGGTGTATAATATAGTCAAACAGGTCTATAAAAGCTGCAGCAACCAAGAACAAACACAAAAAATATCATGTATCTGGCATTAGCAAAGGAACAAAAAACACAGCACAACAAATACCATGTATCTGGCATTAACATGAGCAACCAAGAACACAACACAACAAATATCATGTATTGGTATAAGCTGAAACAACCAAGAAGAAAACAACAAATACCATGTATCTGGCATTAACAAGAGCAACCAAGAACACAACAAATTTCATGTATCTGACATTAGCATAATTAACCAAAAAATACCACACAACAAATACCATGTATCTGGCATCAACAAGAGCATCCAAGAACACAAAAAAACAAATATCATGTATATGGCATCAACAAGAGCAACCAAGAACACAACACAACAAATAACATGTATCTGGCATTTACAAGAGCAACCAAGAACACAACACAACAAATAACATGTATCTGGCATTAACAAGAGCAACCAAGAACACAACACAACAAATACCATGTATCTAGCATCAACAAGAGCAACCAAGAACAAAACACAACAAATACCATGTATCTGGCATTAGCATAATCAACCAATAAACACAACACAAAAAATACCATGTATCTGGCATCAACAAGAGCAACCAAGAACACATCACAACAAATACCATGTATCTGGCATTTACAAGAGCAACCAAGAACACAACACAACAAATACCATGTTTCTGGCATTAACAAGAGCAACCAAGAACACAACACAACAAATACCATGTATCTGGCATCAACAAGAGCATCCAAGAACACAACACAACAAATATCATGTATCTGGCATTAACAAGAGCAGCCAAGAACACAACACAACAAATACCGTGTATCTGGCATTAGCATAATCAACCGATAAACACAACACAACAAATACCATGTATCTGGCATCAACAAGACCATCCAAGAACACAACACAGCAAAAACCATATATCTGGCATTTACAAGAGCAACCAAGAACACAACACAACAAATATCATGTATCTGGCATCAACAAGAGCAGCCAAGAACACAACACAACAAATACTGTGTATCTGGCATTAACAAGAGCAACCAAGAACACAACAAAACAAATACCATGTATCTGGCATCAACAAGAGCAACCAAGAACACAACACAACTAATAACATGTATCTGGCATTTACAAGAGCAACCAAGAACACAACACAACAAATAACATGTATCTGGCATTTACAAGAGCAACCAAGAACACAACACAACAATTACCATGTATCTAGCATCAACAAGAGAAACCAAGAAAAAAACACAACAAATACCATGTATCTGGCATTAGCATAATCAACCAATAAACACAACACAAAAAATACCATGTATCTGGCATCAACAAGAGCAACCAAGAACACATCACAACAAATACCATGTATCTGGCATTTACAAGAGCAACCAAGAACACAACAAAACAAATACCATGTTTCTGGCATTAACAAGAGCAACCAAGAACACAACACAACAAATACCATGTATCTGGCATCAACAAGAGCAACCAAGAACACAACAAAACAAATATCATGTATCTGGCATCAACAAGAGCAGCCAAGAACACAACACAACAAATACTGTGTATCTGGCATTAACAAGAGCAACCAAGAACACAACAAAACAAATATCATGTATCTGGCATCAACAAGAGCAGCCAAGAACACAACACAACAAATACTTTGTATCTGGCATTAACAAGAGCAACCAAGAACACAACAAAACAAATACCATGTATCTGGCATCAACAAGAGCATCCAAGAACACAACACAACAAATATCATGTATCTGGCATTAACAAGATTAACCAGGAACACAACACAACAAATACCGTGTATCTGGCTTTAGCATAATCAACCGATAAACACAACACAACAAATACCATGTATCTGGCATCAACAAGACCATCCAAGAACACAACACAGCAAAGACCATGTATCTGGCATTTACAAGAGCAACCAAGAACACAACACAACAAATATCATGTATCTGGCATCAACAAGAGCAGCCAAGAACACAACACAACAAATACTGTGTATCTGGCATTAACAAGAGCAACCAAGAACACAACAAAACAAATACCATGTATCTGGCATCAACAAGAGCATCCAAGAACACAACACAACAAAAAACATGTATCTGGCATTTACAAGAGCAACCAAGAACACACCACAACAAATAACATGTATCTGGCATTTACAAGAGCAACCAAGAACACAACACAACAAATACCATGTATCTAGCATCAACAAGAGCAACCAAGAACAAAACACAACAAATACCATGTATCTGGCATTAGCATAATCAACCAATAAACACAACACAAAAAATACCATGTATCTGGCATCAACAAGAGCAACCAAGAACACATCACAACAAATACCATGTATCTGGCATTTACAAGAGCAACCAAGAACACAACACAACAAATACCATGTTTCTGGCATCAACAAGAGCAACCAAGAACACAACACAACAAATACCATGTATCTGGCATCAACAAGAGCATCCAAGAACACAACACAACAAATATCATGTATCTGGCATTAACAAGAGCAACCAAGAACACAACAAAACAAATATCATGTATCTGGCATCAACAAGAGCATCCAAGAACACAACACAACAAATACTGTGTATCTGGCATTAACAAGAGCAACCAAGAACACAACAAAACAAATATCATGTATCTGGCATCAACAAGAGCAGCCAAGAACACAACACAACAAATACTGTGTATCTGGCATTAACAAGAGCAACCAAGAACACAACAAAACAAATATCATGTATCTGGCATCAACAAGAGCAGCCAAGAACACAACACAACAAATACTGTGTATCTGGCATTAACAAGAGCAACCAAGAACACAACAAAACAAATACCATGTATCTGGCATCAACAAGAGCATCCAAGAACACAACACAACAAATATCATGTATCTGGCATTAACAAGATTAACCAGGAACACAAAACAACAAATACCGTGTATCTGGCATTAGCATAATCAACCGATAAACACAACACAACAAATACCATGTATCTGGCATCAACAAGAGCATCCAAGAACACAACACAGCAAAGACCATGTATCTGGCATTTACAAGAGCAACCAAGAACACAACACAACAAATATCATGTATCTGGCATCAACAAGAGCAGCCAAGAACACAACACAACAAATACTGTGTATCTGGCATTAACAAGAGCAACCAAGAACACATCAAAACAAATACCATGTATCTGGCATCAACAAGAGCATCCAAGAACACAACACAACAAATAACATGTATCTGGCATTTACAAGAGCAACCAAGAACACACCACAACAAATAACATGTATCTGGCATTTACAAGAGCAACCAAGAACACAACACAACAAATACCATGTATCTAGCATCAACAAGAGCAACCAAGAACAAAACACAACAAATACCATGTATCTGGCATTAGCATAATCAACCAATAAACACAACACAAAAAATACCATGTATCTGGCATCAACAAGAGCAACCAAGAACACATCACAACAAATACCATGTATCTGGCATTTACAAGAGCAACCAAGAACACAACACAACAAATACCATGTTTCTGGCATTAACAAGATTAACCAGGAACACAACACAACAAATACCGTGTATCTGGCATTAGCATAATCAACCGATAAACACAACACAACAAATACCATGTATCTAGCATCAACAAGAGCAACCAAGAACACAACACAACAAATATCATGTATCTGGCATTAACAAGATTAACCAGGAACACAACACAACAAATACCGTGTATCTGGCATTAGCATAATCAACCGATAAACACAACACAACAAATACCATGTATCTGGCATCAACAAGACCATCCAAGAACACAACACAGCAAAGACCATGTATCTGGCATTTACAAGAGCAACCAAGAACACAACACAACAAATATCATGTATCTGGCATCAACAAGAGCAGCCAAGAACACAACACAACAAATACTGTGTATCTGGCATTAACAAGAGCAACCAAGAACACAACAAAACAAATACCATGTATCTGGCATCAACAAGAGCATCCAAGAACACAACACAACAAATAACATGTATCTGGCATTTACAAGAGCAACCAAGAACACACCACAACAAATAACATGTATCTGGCATTTACAAGAGCAACCAAGAACACAACACAACAAATACCATGTATCTAGCATCAACAAGAGCAACCAAGAACAAAACACAACAAATACCATGTATCTGGCATTAGCATAATCAACCAATAAACACAACACAAAAAATACCATGTATCTGGCATCAACAAGAGCAACCAAGAACACATCACAACAAATACCATGTATCTGGCATTTACAAGAGCAACCAAGAACACAACACAACAAATACCATGTTTCTGGCATCAACAAGAGCAACCAAGAACACAACACAACAAATACCATGTATCTGGCATCAACAAGAGCATCCAAGAACACAACACAACAAATATCATGTATCTGGCATTAACAAGAGCAACCAAGAACACAACACAACAAATACCGTGTATCTGGCATTAGCATAATCAACCGATAAACACAACACAACAAATACCATGTATCTGGCATCAACAAGAGCATCCAAGAACACAACACAACAAATATCATGTATCTGGCATTAACAAGAGCAACCAAGAACACAACAAAACAAATATCATGTATCTGGCATCAACAAGAGCATCCAAGAACACAACACAACAAATACTGTGTATCTGGCATTAACAAGAGCAACCAAGAACACAACAAAACAAATATCATGTATCTGGCATCAACAAGAGCAGCCAAGAACACAACACAACAAATACTGTGTATCTGGCATTAACAAGAGCAACCAAGAACACAACAAAACAAATATCATGTATCTGGCATCAACAAGAGCAGCCAAGAACACAACACAACAAATACTGTGTATCTGGCATTAACAAGAGCAACCAAGAACACAACAAAACAAATACCATGTATCTGGCATCAACAAGAGCATCCAAGAACACAACACAACAAATATCATGTATCTGGCATTAACAAGATTAACCAGGAACACAAAACAACAAATACCGTGTATCTGGCATTAGCATAATCAACCGATAAACACAACACAACAAATACCATGTATCTGGCATCAACAAGAGCATCCAAGAACACAACACAGCAAAGACCATGTATCTGGCATTTACAAGAGCAACCAAGAACACAACACAACAAATATCATGTATCTGGCATCAACAAGAGCAGCCAAGAACACAACACAACAAATACTGTGTATCTGGCATTAACAAGAGCAACCAAGAACACATCAAAACAAATACCATGTATCTGGCATCAACAAGAGCATCCAAGAACACAACACAACAAATAACATGTATCTGGCATTTACAAAAGCAACCAAGAACACACCACAACAAATAACATGTATCTGGCATTTACAAGAGCAACCAAGAACACAACACAACAAATACCATGTATCTAGCATCAACAAGAGCAACCAAGAACAAAACACAACAAATACCATGTATCTGGCATTAGCATAATCAACCAATAAACACAACACAAAAAATACCATGTATCTGGCATCAACAAGAGCAACCAAGAACACATCACAACAAATACCATGTATCTGGCATTAACAAGATTAACCAGGAACACAACACAACAAATACCGTGTATCTGGCATTAGCATAATCAACCGATAAACACAACATAACAAATACCATGTATCTAGCATCAACAAGAGCAACCAAGAACAAAACACAACAAATACCATGTATCTGGCATTAGCATAATCAACCAATAAACACAACACAAAAAATACCATGTATCTGGCATCAACAAGAGCAACCAAGAACACATCACAACAAATACCATGTATCTGGCATTTACAAGAGCAACCAAGAACAAAACACAACAAATACCATGTATCTGGCATTAGCATAATCAACCAATAAACACAACACAAAAAATACCATGTATCTGGCATCAACAAGAGCAACCAAGAACCCATCACAACAAATACCATGTATCTGGCATTTACAAGAGCAACCAAGAACACAACACAACAAATACCATGTTTCTGGCATTAACAAGAGCAACCAAGAACACAACACAACAAATACCATGTATCTGGCATTTACAAGAGCAACCAAGAACAAAACACAACAAATACCATGTATCTGGCATTAGCATAATCAACCAATAAACACAACACAAAAAATACCATGTATCTGGCATCAACAAGAGCAACCAAGAACACATCACAACAAATACCATGTATCTGGCATTTACAAGAGCAACCAAGAACACAACACAACAAATACCATGTATCTAGCATCAACAAGAGCAACTAAGAACAAAACACAACAAATACCATGGATCTGGCATTAGCATAATCAACCAATAAACACAACACAAAAAATACCATGTATCTGGCATCAACAAGAGCAACCAAGAACACATCACAACAAATACCATGTATCTGGCATTTACAAGAGCAACCAAGAACACAACACAACAAATACCATGTTTCTGGCATTAACAAGAGCAACCAAGAACACAACACAACAAATACCATGTATCTGGCATCAACAAGAGCATCCAAGAACACAACACAACAAATATCATGTATCTGGCATTAACAAGAGCAACCAAGAACACAACACAACAAATACCGTGTATCTGGCATTAGCATAATCAACCGATCAACACAACACAACAAATACCATGTATCTGGCATCAACAAGAGCATCCAAGAACACAACACAACAAATATCATGTATCTGGCATTAACAAGAGCAACCAAGAACACAACAAAACAAATATCATGTATCTGGTATCAACAAGAGCAGCCAAGAACACAACACAACAAATACTGTGTATCTGGCATTAACAAGAGCAACCAAGAACACAACAAAACAAATATCATGTATCTGGCATCAACAAGAGCAGCCAAGAACACAACACAACAAATACTGTGTATCTGGCATTAACAAGAGCAACCAAGAACACAACAAAACAAATATCATGTATCTGGCATCAACAAGAGCAGCCAAGAACACAACACAACAAATACTGTGTATCTGGCATTAACAAGAGCAACCAAGAACACAACAAAACAAATACCATGTATCTGGCATCAACAAGAGCATCCAAGAACACAACACAACAAATATCATGTATCTGGCATTAACAAGATTAACCAGGAACACAACACAACAAATACCGTGTATCTGGCATTAGCATAATCAACCGATAAACACAACACAACAAATACCATGTATCTGGCATCAACAAGAGCATCCAAGAACACAACACAGCAAAGACCATGTATCTGGCATTTACAAGAGCAACCATGACAACACAACAAATATCATGTATCTGGCATCAACAAGAGCAGCCAAGAACACAACACAACAAATACTGTGTATCTGGCATTAACAAGAGCAACCAAGAACACAACAAAACAAATACCATGTATCTGGCATCAACAAGAGCATCCAAGAACACAACACAACAAATAACATGTATCTGGCATTTACAAGAGCAACCAAGAACACACCACAACAAATAACATGTATCTGGCATTTACAAGAGCAACCAAGAACACAACACAACAAATACCATGTATCTAGCATCAACAAGAGCAACCAAGAACAAAACACAACAAATACCATGTATCTGGCATTAGCATAATCAACCAATAAACACAACACAAAAAATACCATGTATCTGGCATCAACAAGAGCAACCAAGAACACATCACAACAAATACCATGTATCTGGCATTTACAAGAGCAACCAAGAACACAACACAACAAATACCATGTTTCTGGCATTAACAAGAGCAACCAAGAACACAACACAACAAATACCATGTATCTGGCATCAACAAGAGCATCCAAGAACACAACAAAACAAATATCATGTATCTGGCATTAACAAGAGCAACCAAGAACACAACACAACAAATACCGTGTATCTGGCATTAGCATAATCAACCGATAAACACAACACAACAAATACCATGTATCTGGCATCAACAAGAGCATCCAAGAACACAACACAGCAAAGACCATGTATCTGGCATTTACAAGAGCAACCAAGAACACAACACAACAAATATCATGTATCTGGCATCAACAAGAGCAGCCAAGAACACAACACAACAAATACTGTGTATCTGGCATTAACAAGAGCAACCAAGAACACAACAAAACAAATACCATGTATCTGGCATCAACAAGAGCATCCAAGAACACAACACAACAAATATCATGTATCTGGCATTAACAAGATTAACCAGGAACACAACACAACAAATATCATGTATCTGGCATTAACAAGAGCATCCAAGAACACAACACAACAAATACCATGTATCTGGCATCAACAAGAGCAACCAAAAACACAACACAACAAATATCATGTATCTGGCATTAACAAGAGCAACCAAGAACACAACACAACAAATACTATGTATCTGGCATCAACAAGATTAACCAAGAACACAACACAACAAATATCATGTATCTGGCATTAACAAGAGCAACCAAGAACGCAACACAACAAATACTATGTATCTGGCATCAACAAGAGCATCCAAGAACACAACACAACAAATATCATGTATCTGTCATTAGCTGGAGCAATCAAGAACACAACAGAACAAATATCTTGTATCTGGCATTAATGAGAGCAACCAACAAGACAACACAACAAAAATCATGTATCTGGCATAAGATGAGCAATCAGAACACAACACAACAAAAATCATATATCTGTCATTAGCTGCACAAAAATCATATATCTGTCATAAGCTGCAGCAACCAAGAACATAACACAACAAATATCATGTATCTGGTATTAGCAAGAGCAACCAAGAAAACAACACAATAATAAACATGTACATTGTATTTCGCATAAGAAAAAAAGCACCAACAGAGCAAATAAGATTTATCTTGCAAAAGCAAGAATGAACAAGAGCACAACAAAAATATGTATCTAGCAACTAAGAACACAACATTACAAATAACATGTATTTGGCATTAGCAGGAAAAACAATTAACATGAATCTTTTATCAGCAAGAGAAAAAAAGAATATGACATAAAAATAATATTATCAGGCATTTGCAAGAAAACAACTAACAAAATACTTGTATTTTATGGCAAAAGAACAAAGAACACAACACATGTCTTCAATCTGTTTTAGCAAGCTGTCATCAAGATTAACGCAACAAATTAAAGTATCTGACAAAAGCAAAAGGAAAAACACAACAAAGAATATGCATCTAGCATTAGCAAGAATGACCAAGACCACAAAACAACAAATTACATTATCTTGCAATAGCAAGAATGTCTAAGAACAATAAAACAAGCTACACAAGCAAAGACACCAAGCAATATGTGTTTAGTATTAGAAAGAGCGACCAAAAACACAAACTAGCAAGTAACTTGTACAGTGAAATTTGTGAAAACCGAACCCTGGAAAAACCGTAATCCTGTAAAAAACCGGACATGTAAATGCTTGTCCCGATTTACACCCTTCTTTATTCTTTATGATAAAAACCTTAATAAACCGGATCCTGTGAATTCTGAAAACTGGACGCATTTCATTGTCCGATCACAAAAAAAACCTATATATTTTCACCTTTGTAAACCAGATTCGATATGCCAATTTAAAAAAAGAAAATAAATAAATAAAATAAAATAAAAACCAGAAACCAAGAATTTTATTTAAATTTTTTAAACTTACAAATTTGCAACAAAATTACTATTATTTCCGATCTCATAAAAAACATCATTAACTACAAATAAAAGTGATTTCCGATATCGTAAATAACATCATTAACTTCTAAGTAAAACAAACTGCAAGAAATTCAATCAAGTGGCTTGAGTATAAATCAACACATGTGAAAGGTGTCACAAATAAACAATAACATTATCGGATTAAAGAGATCAGTCAACTGAACACAGGCGCTTGTTTCAATATTTAAAAAAAATAAAACCCCTTGACCCTAACATAAGACTCATGTTAGGGTCAAGGGGTTTTATTTTTAGCTCAACTGGCAAAAGCCAGATGAGCTTATGGTATGATGCGCGCGTTTGTACATGCGTCCGTCCGTCTGTTAACAGCAAAAACTCTGAAACTACTGGGCCAATTTTAACAAAACTTGTCAGGAATGATCCCTAGAAGAAGTTGATGAAAATTTTTACAATTGGTTTCCATGGCAACCAAAAGTAGGTCACAGCGACCTTGAATGCAAAAAACCTAAAATAAGCTTCTCTGAAACCGTGGGTTATATGCAAAATCTGATGTGATATTTGGCTTCTAGACACCCTTAAACATAAAGGTTGTGCATTTCGTGAAATTCTGTCAAAAACTAGGTTACGCATTTTTAGCGTTTTTCTGTCATACTTCGTAAAAAGTGCAAATAAGGCTTATAATGAGATATCAACTTTGAAAACCTTCTTCTCTAAAACCAAGAAGGCTTAAGCTTTCTTATTTGGCAGTTAATATCAGCTTGAGCCCCTTTACCAAGTTTATACAAATGGTGGCCCCCGGTCCATTTTTAGCCCCACCCCAGGGGTCCATATATCTGCATATGCATATATGGCTTATAATGGGATATCAACTTTGAAAATCTTCTTCTCTGAAACCATGAAGTCTTAAGCTTTCATATTTGGCAGTTAATATCAGCTTGAGCCCCTTTACCAAGTTTTTACAAATGGTGGCCCCCGGTCCATTTTTGGCCCCACCCAAGGGGTCTATATATCTGCATATGCATATATGGCTTATAATGGGATATCAACTTTGAAAATCTTCTACTCTGAAACCATGAAGCCTTAAGCTTTTATATTTGGCAGTTAATATCAGCTTGAGCCCCTGTACCAAGTTTGTACAAATGGTGGTCCCCCGTCCATTTTTGGCCCCACCCAAGGGGTCCATATATCTGCATGTATTGGAAATCAAGTTTTTAAATCTTCTTCTCTGAAACTGTAGGGCCTAAAGCTTTCATATTTGGCATTTAACATCAGCTCAAGTCCCTTTACCAGGTTTGTACAAAAGGTGGCCCCTGGGTAATTTTTGGCCCCACCCCAGGGGCCCATATATCTACAAATGCATATATCGGAAATCAAATTTTCTGAAGCTGTAAGGCCTAAAGCTTTCATATTTGGCATTTAACATCAGCTCAAGTCCCTTTACCAGGTTTGTACAAATAAAGGCCCCAGGGTCATTTTGGTCCCACCCAGGGGCCCATATTTCTACATATACTTATATGGGAAGTCAAATTTAAAAATCTTCTTCTCTGAAATTGTAAGGCCTACAGCTTTTATATTTAGCATTTAACATCAGCTCAAGTCCCTGTACCAAGTTTATATAAATGGAGGCACAAGAACCATTTTCATTAGTTGAGCTCCACAGGCCCTTTTGGGCCTCTTGTTTTTGTTTTTTTAAATATCGAAACAAGCGCCTGTTGTGTCAAGTACATGTTTTCACCAATTTTTTGCTCTTGCCTTCAAAATCGCCACTTGCAAAAAGCCCTAATCGATAAGATATTTCAAAAAAAAAAAAACTATAATAATAATAATAATAATAAATCTTGCAAAGTTCAACCCCGTCCTCCCCGTGGTGCAGGATGGGCAACATGAGCTTGGCAATCCAGCCAAGTCTGTGGCTAATGGGGCTCTGACAAAATCTCAGAATGATGAGTCTAACTAACAGAAAATCATATCGCATCGCTTCCCGCGCGTCAACAAGGAGCGCGTCATTCAGCATGGAACCAGGCTGTTGGCGAAAAGTGTACTACTGGAACAAACTCCGCCCACCCCCAAGCGCCTGTGGAACAGCTACCTGAAGTTACCCTTCAAACAGCCGCCCAGGAAGGTCAAAATGTATCAACTACAGAAAAACGCATCAAATGGACTCGGGAGGAGTATAAACAAGTCATGGAAGCGTACATCATAGCTCAGCTCAAACCATCGAGTGAGAGCAATACCAAGCAGACATACATGATATGGAGGAATGCCAACCCTTCATCAAGACCAAATCTAGACGCAAACAAACTTGCAAATGTGAGACGAGACATTGTCAAGAACAAAAGGCTGTCAGATACAGAGATTGATAACATCAGGACTAGGATAAGAGAAACTCTGACAGATACAGAAAACAACCAAGAAATAGAGCAGCCACATCCCCCAGTAGCAGTAGACCTAGAAAATGAAGTGGATAACAACAGGAATGAAGAAGCAGACAATGGTAACAATGTCGGACAAAATGAAACTTATGTAGAACTGAAAGAGAATGTGATGAGGAAGTGGGAAGAACTTAAACACCAGGTATTGAATGAAAGAGACTACCTTTGTAAGATCAGCAATGACAAAAAGACCAAGACCCTCATCAAACAAGCCAACAAAGTTTTGGAAGACATCAAAATGAGTCATCAAGATGAATTGGATTTGACATCCATCAACCAATTGTGCTATGCAGCTGCATCAGTTGTTACAGAAATGACTAGTACAAAGAAACAGAAGAAATAAAGAAAAAGAAAGCAACCAAAGTGGAAAGAAGACATAGAGAAAGACATCAAAAGAAAAAGAGGTGACCTGGCGCTGTTAACAGAGATGGGAAATGAAACACTGTTAAACCAAAGAAAAATCCGTCAAATGAGAAAGCGCTACACCATCAAAAGAAAGGACGATATCCCAGAGGCAAAAGAGAAGTTAAACCAGCAAATCTAAGCCAAAGCCCAAAGAATAAGGAGGTATGAGAAGAGAGTGGAAACAATTCCGACAAAACAAGCTCTTCAAAACAGACACCAAGAAATTCTACAGGGAATTGGGAAAGAATCAAATAGAAGTCAAGGAACCACCAACACTACTTGAAATAGAAGAGTTCTGGAGCAAGATCTGGGAAGAGGAAAAAACACACAATGGCACAGCAGAATGGATAAAGAAAGAAGAAGAAAGAACCAGTTACCAAACACAACAAGAATGGAGAGACATTCAGAAATCAGAAGTCACTATAGCACTGAGAAAAGCAAGCAACTGGAAATCCCCTGGAGTAGACAAAATCGCCAACTTTTGGCTGAAACAAATGGAGACCCTACATGAAGATCTAGCCAGATAATACACAGAAATTGTCATTACACCAATGAAGAGCCCCACTTGGCTAACTCAGGGCCTAACATATCTGCTTCCCAAAACAAATGAAACCAAAAATCCCAAGAATTACAGGCCAATCACATGCTTGCCAACAATGTATAAGATCTTAACTAGCATCATCATCGAGAGAAGTTAAATCTTCCTCGAAGAAAACAAGTTACTACCACCAGAACAAAAGGGGTGTAAAAGAGGCAGCTATGGGTGCAAAGACCAACTCATTATAAATAAAATGATCCTAGAAGACTGCAAGAACAAGAAAAGAAACCCGAGTATTGCATGGATTGATTACAGGAAGGCATTTGACAGTGTCCCTCATACATGGATCTTGAAAGCCATGGAAATATACAGAATATCACCAACAGTAATTAACTTCATGAAAACAAGCATGGACCTCTGGAAAACCATCATGGTACTTACACATACAGAGGGCTCAATGACCACCAGACCAATCCAAATACGTAGTGGTATCTTCCAAGGGGATTCTCTCTCTCCACTTTTGTTCTGTCTGTGTCTGGCTCCACTGAGCACAATGTTGAACAACACTGGGCACGGATATGAGATTCAAGGTCACAAAGTGAGCCACCTTTTCTACATGGACGATCTTAAAACCTTTGCTAAAAATGACAACCAACAAGAAAGCTTGCTGAAAACAGTCAAAGCATTCAGTGACGACATCAAAATGCAATTTGGCTTGGACAAATGTGCAAAGGCTACTTTCAAGAAGGGTAAGCTCACAGAAACATCTTACCTACAGCTTGACATCAATAATGTAATTAAGGAACTAGAACAAGAGAATGCTTACAAATACCTGGGAGTCAGTGAAGGAGATGGAATCCAACATTCAAAGATGAAAGAAAAAATCAGAAAAGAGTACTATCGAAGAATCAAACTAGTCACCAAAAGTGAACTGAACTCAGCCAACAAAATTGAAGTAATCAACACTCTTGCTGTACCTGTGGTATCATATAGTTTTAACATCATCAATTGGCAACTAAAAGAGATAAAAAAGCTGGAAACAAAGACAAGAAAACTGCTTACAATGGAGAGAATGCACCACCCAAAAGCTGGTGTGGAACGACTTTACCTTCCAAGAAAGATCGGTGGCAGAGGATTGTCTCAAATTGAAATGGCCTACAAGACAACAGCAATAGGACACAATGCCTACTTAGAGACAACTCAGGACGATCTGTTGATACTGGTATTCCAGCATGAGAGAAGCAAGAAACTCTACTCTGTGTCACGGGAGTCTCAGAAGTTCATGCAGGAATTAAATGTAACGCCAGTGCACAGGAAAGACCAAGAACAAGTCACAAAGTATGCAAAAAGAACTAAGCAAAGGGCAATGCAATGTGGTCTTAATAAACTGACAGCAACATGGAAGAAAAGCCAATGCATGGACGATATCCCAACAGAGTCAAGAAAGCCGATGTCGAACAAGAGCAGACACATCAATGGCTATACAGAGTGCTGGCTTGAAAGCTGAGATAGAAGGAATGATGATCGCTGCACATGATCAAAGCCTAGCAACACGATCCTACCATCACCGGATCATCAAAGATGACACAGACCCCAAATGCCGCCTCTGTAACCAATTTGAGGAGACTATTGAACACATTGTCTCAGACTGCCCATCCCTTGCAATAACAGAATACATCCACCGGCACAACAAAGCGGCAAGCTACATCCACTGGACAATATGCAAGCACCATCAACTCCCAGCAGCAGAAAAGCACAGACAGTTACTGAAAATGATGACATCACAGTCCTCTGGGACATGCCTGTTAACACAGACAGAGAAATTCTTGCAAATAGGCCAGATATCATCGTGAAAAACAGACAAGAACAGACTTGCATCATGATTGACATGACAGTACCATCTGAGCGGAATGTATCCATCAAGGAAGTAGAGAAACTGTCGAAATACAAAGATCTGGAAATTGAAGTGTCTAGAATGTGGGGTATGAAGACAACAACAGTGCCTCTGGTGGTTGGAGCCCTGGGTCTCATCAAGAAAGGACTGGATAAGCGCCTCCAGGAGGCCCGTCTACCCGGGAGTTGCAGAAAATTGTCTTGCTTGGCACTGCACATATTTTGAGAAAAACGCTCCCCATCACTTGAACGCTGAAATTGGCTCAGTCATGGTATGACTCCGGCATTTTAGTTATTTCACAAAGTTACAAGAAAATCCAAATAATAATAATAATAATAATTAATAAATTAGAATTCTGTTGCATCAAGGTAGTGTTTTTTTCGCTTCAAAAAAGGTTTTGAATATTTGATTTTCACAATACCGTACCATATACTAACAGCAAGCTGTATGTGTATATTATCGTAAATATGACAGATGACAGTTTCCATAAGTGCCGTCTTGAATCACGACCGTAATATGTTAAACTAAGCCTTATAATACATTTTTCATTACAAAATAAAAAGTCTCGGGATACCTTTTTTGATTTCAAGTTACTGCTTCTACTTAAATCGCGTGTATTTATACAACTAGCCGCAGTACTAGTTCATGTTCGGCAGGCCTTGAAATTTGCCTCTACCACGAAATTCAGTATGTCCGTAATCTTTTTCTTCTCGTTGTTTTCCTTTTATTTATTTATTTATTTATTTATTTATTTATTTCCAACTATAAAAACAACGATTGCTTTATGCGGTCAATGATTTATAATATTAAACCAACCAAACAGTATCTTGAAATAATTCCAGTCTCTTTTCTAGTTCCCTTTTCTGTCCTCTTTATATAATTATATTATAAGCTCAAGAATACATTCCAAATTTTCAAATTCGGAAATCGGACATGTACAATAAAAACTTCATCTTGGAGTTTTTATCTACAATGAAACAAATGGGCTGTTTTACGCTTAAACACCAAACTTTGAGCTTCAACTTCTAATGGCAACTTCACCAATACAGTTGGTAATCTATTAAATGTAAAAGTCTGATTTTCCTGAACTAGGTATATAACTCATTATTACATATTCAAGATAAATCATTTTTATTTATTTATTTAATTTTATTTATAATCCAATCAATTAAAAAAGTTCTACATAGTCGCAATTTCACGAGCGTAAAGTGCGTGGGTATTATTCTGAGTAGGAACAGGCACCGAGAAGTTATTTCCTGCGCATGCGTATTGTAAAATTAATACCTGTGGGATGAACTAATCGAGTCTATCAACATTTCCAATGTCCTTGCAGTTTTCGACCTAATTAATTTTTACCACTGTGTAAGGAAAACAACACGTTTTTAACCGTAGTTTTATTGTTCAGGAAATGTAAACAGATTTTACAAATACATTTCGGATTTTATTTGAAGTGTTGACAAGCTAACACGTTTGTAAGAATCGACATGGTTTGATATTCCGGTTTACACTCGATTTGGGCCAGTAATAAGAGAAACAGTTTAGTATTCTTTCTATGTTTTGACAGGTGAGTGTCTACAAATTTGTAAAATGCTATAAAATGTCACCGTTTTATCCGAACCATTCAAAGTTTCAATGTCACTTGTGTGCTAAAAATGTTTTACGAACTGATTAAAAATGGCTGCCAGTCTAAACTGGTAAGATTTTTTCATGATACACTTGAATAACTAAATAAAACGCTGTGATGTTTCATTTTTAATCTTTGATTAGTTTAGAATTTCATTAACAAATATTTCTCCCCACCTTTCATAATGCTCCCAATTTGTGACATCACATATATTTTTAATATTTAGTTTGCTATGATATGAAGTCAGTGAACCAGAACATTTTTTAATCTTGAGGGTTAGGACTCATGGAATGTGTACTAGATCAGTGTAATTTTCTCACCATACACCCATGTATATACTAAAGATAAATAATGCAAGGCACACATACAATCTGACATGTTACTAAACGAAGATCTACTTGAAAGAAAATAAGTACTTGACCCATACTTTTAGCTTAAAATGATAAATGAATTTAAAAAAATTATTTTTTAACAATAGACTATATTATTTGTAAGTTAACCATTTAAATGAATTTTCTACTGTTGGTTAACATTTAGTCTGTAATGGTTGGTGCCATTGTGTTTTATAGAGTTCATTTGGTACAATACTTGTTTTGAATGTCTGTAAATTACAGGTGTAATTGTTTTTATTTTTCATTTATTTACCTTTTAACTAGAGTTTCTTTTGACATCCCCCACTTAAAATATACTATAAAATTGATACTGGTTCTTTGGACAGGATTGTGAAGTGTTAAGGAAAGTTTGGTGCAAAATAAAAAAAAATTAATTAAAAAAAGAAAGAAAGAGAAAGATTATTACATCAAGGATTTTCAACATTTCTGTAAAATTAACTGTATACTAGTACCTGATGCCATCTTGATAAAGTAATAAAGTAAACAGCCCTCAATTTTGTCTACTTAAATGGTGGCCAAATCGACCTGGAATTGTGTCTGGCGACCTAAATTTTGTAAATGGTGGCCAGCTTGTCCACTTTAAATTTGAACTTTTGTGACTAGAGAACAGATATTATTTCTGTGTTACAGAATGTTCATGGTACTGTTGCAATATAATGATACTGTTCAGGCAATATAATGGAAACTTTACATCATCATTATTGTTATTAATAACACTAATGTAAGTGACTGTAAGTCAATTTTAAAAATGTGCATTTTTGTTTTCCATAACTAAAAGTTGCCTTCATTTTTCATCATTTGGAAGAAAAGATTGCCTGCCCACTTGGAATTTCCACTGGCCACCAGAAAATTTAAATTGGTGGCCAGCTGGCCACTTAGTTTTGAAACCCACTTTGAGGTCTGGTAAAGCGAATGTTTATGGATGAGATTGTCCCTCATTGTCCAAGAACTAATCTCACTCAAGAATAGATCCTAATGTGACATATTTTTCAGTTCACTTGCATTAGGTTGTGATTTTCCAGTTTCATCACCATTTGAGAACTGACCCATCTTGACTGGAAAATAAAATGCCAATACTCAGTTCCATTCCATCTCAAGTGACATATTGAGGTCATCAGTCAATTAACCATTGGTTTATATAGCCAGGAATGTTACAAATTCAACAACTTGAACACTTGTCATAAAAATTAATACCAAGAAACTGGTTCTGTCAAATTTTGTTTTTAATCTTAGTTTGTGATGAAAACATACGGGATGTTTTGTAATGATGTCCTATAATCCTGTATAAAGGTAAGAACTAAAATTTATGATTTTCTAAAATTGGACCCCTCTGCCCTAGTACAGTAGATTCCGCTTAATTGCATAGTCTGTGTGTCAGAAAATTTTATGCAATTAAGCGGAATATGCAAATAACCGAAAATGCCCCTTGGGCACGATTGATGGATACATCGGTTGGGGCCATTTTAGTACTTGTGTAGGCATCACAGTACACTGTAGAAACAAATTACTTTGAAATTAAAAAAATGAAATAAATAATTCAGAATAAAAAAATTAAAAAAATTTTATTTAATTTGTATAATGTTTTAAAAATTCTAGCTGATCGATTGACGGATACACCCGGTGAGGCCGTTTTTTTAGTAGACATCAAAGTCGGTGTACTGTAGAAACAGCAGAAAATTTGTAATTCCTTTGACATAAAAAATAAATTATTAAAGATAATTGAAAAAAAAAATTAATTAATTAAAATTTCAAGACTTGTAGTATAATTTCTTTACTAAATAAAGATTTAAAATTCTAGCGTTTTAAACCTCGTATTTACATGGATTCCAAAATGTGGTATAGGTGGACTTTTCTTTCAGACCATCGATCTGTGTTTAATCCTAGAAAATGTAATGTAACTAGAACATCTGTTGGTATTTAATTCACTGTTGCTTAACACTTGCGATATTCGTATTTCTTGTTTATTTACTTCTTTTTAAAAATCCACATGTTCGCACATGGCACTGAGTTTGAGTTAATCCCTTTCACGGTACGATAATCTATTTTTAAATGTGACATAGAAAAAATCCAGTTGTTTGACAACGTGCACGATGTCCGGTAAAATTAAATTAAATGAATTGAAAGATGTCTTATCTTGTTATTTATTTTATACAAAGTTTTTTTAATTGTTTATTGACCAATTATTCGATCAGTCATAAATTGGAAATTCCCGTTGTTATGTGTAACTAGGTCTGATCCAATGAAATTAATGAATAAAACGTCACTTCCTTAAGTGAAAAAATGTCTTTGATGTTGAAACTGTATGCCAACAAAACTTGCTGCATAAAGGGTTTTTCAGCCGTAAACGATGATTTCAACCAGTTTATCTTAAAGAGGAAATAATAAATAAAGAATAAAGCATTTGATTGAGGTATGATTTATTGAGTTTACGCTAAAAGAACTGTAAATACGCGTTATCAAACTTGCTCTAGGATAACAGTAAACGTTCATACACATTCCTTAACCATGTTAACAAAAAGATTAATTGAAAAAAATGTTTTTGGTTTTATTTAATCTTTGTTTTAAAAACCCGACACCGAAGTTCCAGTCAAACCATGTCTGGGTTTAGAAAATGTAATGGAAATAAAGTTTCAGTTTAAAAAAATCATTATAAAACTTGTGTGACCCGGGTACAAATTTTTCACCTGTCATAGCCCTTTTTATTTGGTTTAACATAATTAATTACGTTTCCTGACAAACGCTTATTGACAGACCAATTGGATGACTACTCTACAAAGTGAACAATAATTAACTGGCTTCATATCTCACCTGGTGTTAGCTGTACACATGTTTATAAAATGTAAACACCTCTCGAGGTTACCTGGCATTGTCGGCAAATATATTTTGTAATCACGAAACTTCAGACCAAGATCGCATAATTTTCAGAATTTTTTATGCAATTAAGCGGAATTCAGACTTGTTTTTGCAAATAAACAGAATTTTTTACATTGTTTAAATAGGAAATGGTTTGGTGCAGAGAAAAATTATGCAATTAACCGGAATATGCAATTAACCGGTATGCAATTAAGTGGAATCTACTGTATTTGAAACATATTTTAACTCAAGGTGTAGGTTTTTAGGTTACATGATGCACCTTGTAATGTCATTTTTGTCAACAAGACAAAGCTTCGTTCTGAGTTTCAGAATTTGATGGCAAAATTAATAAACAAAGCTTTGTCCTGAGTTTCAAAATTTGATGGCAAAATTAACAAACTACTAGAGAACAGTTAATGTTAAACATGTACACAAATAAGTTAACAAGATTGTAGAACCTCTGTAATATATATATCAAGAAATTTATAGACTGTACTGCTATGCAGATTTCATATAAATTGCACTAAAATACTTCTACAATGCAAATGTCAGCAACTTCTGTATCTTACACTTCTTAAATGATACGAATGCATTTACCAATAAATTTAACCTAATACACATACCAGTATATTTAATTATTTTTCTTACAAGACCTTTCTCCATTTTATGGCAATATTGCTCCCACAACAGTGAACTATCCTTGTTCTTTCATTCATTATTGAAATGAATAGATATTCAACTCTCATGGGAGCCATTACATTTTTGACATTTTTTTAATGTTGTATTTTGTTGTGTGTCTCATGATATTTGAATTACTATATTGTACAATGTCAATATCTGTATGCCAATATATACGATTCATTACAATAGAAATATAGCTAGAAAATGTATAGACTTTTGATGAAGTTGTTTTAGTATATACATGTTTATATTTTGGTAACAAATCAATAATATAATAAAATTCCACTTTCGTAAAATATAAGAATATTTAGATAGATCTTGAGGTTGATTGCATATACACAAGTAATTTGTGTCTTGGGTACTGTACATCTAAAGAACAGAACATCTTGATGTACAACTCAGTGGCTGATAGGTGAAGATTTAGTCATTTAATTACAAGAAAATGAATCAATGATCTGGTAAAGGTTTATATTCATGTTATGAAATGATACATGTAGAAAGACATTAGGGGTGTATACCATGGCTATAATCATTAGATGTTGGGATTTTGTTGAAACACTTTGAGGCTTACAGACTTCAGTTTTTATAAAGACACTAGGAGCACATACAGTCTGTTTTATACCTGTTTCAAGTGCTTTAATCAGAATAGTTTAACTCTACAACTGTCTGAGGAAAAAGAAGGTTCAAAGACTTGATGGTACATGAACCTTTCAGAAATTTAACCAAATTATATCCTATTAGGAAATATACTTTTATATTTATATTTACTCTTGTCAAATTACCATACATCCATCAACTATGTCTGTAATTACAGACCTGAAAATTGATTGAAGCATTTTAATGAATACAGATAATTGTCATTTTAGTGGCCTTAAATTGACCCCCCACTACAGTATATTACCTAAAATGACTTGACTGAAGACTTATCATTATGCCTCATCACAAGTAAATGTTATATTATTTATTTATACCAAGTACTTCATTTTATATGTAGCTTAATTAGAATTCATCTCATTTGAAATTTATGAAGTACACAGCAGGTTAATCATATATATTTTTTCATGTTTGTATTAAAAAAAGATCCACAAGTGCATTAACACATGGCTAAATGAAGCAAGCTGTCTCTTGTTTAATTATGTTTTAGAACCATCATGAAAAATCATTTATTACAGGCACTGTTAATAATGGAATTCAAGTCATACAACTTTTTTGTTAGATTTTTGAAATAAATTTTTTCCTAAAATTTGAAGACAATTTTGTTTTACCATGAACATGCCTTTAGATACATTATTGAACTACCAGATAAGTTAACTTATAAGAAGTTAATTCATGATGTCTCCTATTTTAACAATTTTGCAGGTCACTGGACATTTGACAAGATCTCTCTCTCTCTCTCTCTCTCTCTCTCTCTCTCTCTCTCTCTCTCTCTCTCTCTCTCTCTCTCTTTCAAAAAGTGTGCATTAAGTTCAACTATAAACTTGGACTGACTATAAACAATCTATATTGTACTTATATTTCAGCATTCATCTTTTGACCTCTGTGTTTGCTCAGTCTGTATAATAGAGAGTTTTGTTTCTTAAAGTATTAAGTTTTACTGATAAGGCATAAAAATGATAAAATTTAGTTATATCGAATATTTCTGTGAAAAGTAATTTTCATAAGTACAAGGTTAAGTGGTGACTTCTTCACCAAACACACTATTTAGAAATGAATACTAAGAGAAATTGATGTCTCATTTCATTGAAGGTGTAATTTGTAAAAGCTCTTGCTGCTTATTGCTGTAAACTCACTGCCAACTATTAATCTGTGTATATGGTGACATCTTGGTATAAATGTTATAATTTTCTAAATTATGAATATTACTATTTTTCTTGCTCTTAATTTCAGGACCTTTTAGTAAAGGTCAGACATATTACAATAATATTGTTACCGAGGTATCTTTACCTGTTATGCAAAAAACATGAATTGAATTACTTGTTCAGATATTAAACCATCCTTTTTTAATATGATTTATATTGATATATGTATTAAAATTTATTTGGAATATAGAGTAAGCACCTGCCCATCATTGGCTTCATCATGGCATCAAAGAAGGTAATTATGTTTATAAATGGCTAGATTACTTTGGTACAGAACCTGGTTTATATATATATATTTACCTAAAACATACTGCATGTTTCAACACTATAATCAATATTTATAATGTAATCTTACCTTACCACATTTTGAAAAAAATCTGTTCATTGTGTAACTCTGGCTTGATATTAATTAGAAACTGATTAGAATTATATGCAAATTTCTAGGTAGTGGCTAGTTTTATCTGTAAATTGAAGGTGTTGGCTGCCATCTATTATCCAGTGTAAGTTATGGCAGTAAATATTCAAAGTGAAAAAAAAATATATTAAAAGTGTAATCAGGGGTTGCCTTTCCCAGATATTTTAACATAAGAAAATAAAAAGGTGCAGAATATTTCACCTTAAGATGTATAATTATGTCTCGAACATTTATTACCGAAAGCTATCTAAAATAAACTCTGTGAAACGTGCTTTAAGAGTTAGTTCTTAATTTTGCAAAGATGAAAATGTATAAACTGCAAGACCATTATAACTGAAGACAATGAAGAGAACATAGTATTGGAATATATTTAAATCCGAAGTAATTTGTTAGAATGGTGTAAGTGCAACCAGTCGGAGAACTAAACTAAAGTAACATAGTTAAAATATAGATTTTAGTTGGGTGCTTGAGCTCACAAAAATACTCTGATGCAACGTTATATGTATACATTTACCAGTAAACAGTTTTATCTTTAACAGTTGATAAAGAAACAAAGAGCTTTTAGGCAAAGTATTGTAATCTTCAGCATATCCAGAGAAAACTAACACATCTCTATGTACATGATAATTGCTAACCAGATAAGACATTAACTCTAGTAAATTATTGTTTTCTGAGTTTTCATAACACTGATATGACATTCTGGAGATATAGATTAAAACTAACATAATTAGTTGTGACATAAGATTCAGAATAATTATATTTAGAAAAGAATGTTTTGGGGTTTAGTTAAAATAGGTGAAGGGTTCTGACTTTATATATACCAGAGATGTAGTAGATAATCATATATTTGTTAAGTAATTACTGTATTAATTATTTATTTAATTACAGGTCCTTGCCATTTTAATACACACCCCATTACACATATATATATATTTCCCTATATGTACACATCATTGCTCATCCATTTATCCTCTGCTTTATACATATTTGATTAATCAAACAAGCTGTTGCAGTGTCACTCTGATTATAACCCTATACAATGACGTAAGGTGATATTTATATTTTAGATTAGGTGATTTTCTAATTTTGTCATGTTTATAAATTAGGAATAGTGACATTCCTGTAGATAAACTTCCACCTGGTCCTGGTGTATGATCTCATCTGATACTTTTCTTTTGTTTTCTGATAAGTCTTTTTTACATGTATATATATATGTACTGGTAGGGTAAATTCCTGTTTTATATCGCATGATTGTACAAACATTTTATAATATAAAATAAACATTTTGGATTAAAAATATGTAGTAAATTTCAAGAAGATCATAATATCATTTGTAAAATTTATGATGTTCATGTATTAAATAAATACATGTTTTTGTGATTGTTCAAATTTTATTCAATTTCATTATTTATAGACTAGGACACTATAAGTTTTAAATAACTGAGTTTGTTTCTTCTCTCTCTCTCTCTCTCTCTCTCTCTCTCTCTCTCTCTCTCTCTCTCTCTCTCTCTCTCTCTCTGTGTTTTGTTGAAAATATAAGAGAAAAGAAATTTTCAAATTATTTGCTTTACCTTTATTTACTATAACTAGTTCAATTTAACATTTAGCTTCCAACTCAGTTACAAAGCTTATTGTGATGTATCTAAGCAGGCAAACTCTGCTTACTTTAGTTGTTTTACAGTTGCTGTTAGAAGTCCATGTTATTATCAGAAAGTATCAGTACCTGATCTTTATCAGAAAGAACCTGATCTTTATGGCCTTTGTCTTCCACATTTTAGAATATGTGAGACCTAGACTCTTGAGATCAAAATTTTTGTGTTAAGGATTCTTATGAAAGAGTAAACTGGATAGGTAGTGTTCCAAAGGTGTCAAATCTTGAAAAAAAAAAAAATACATATAATAAGTTGGTGTTAATGAATTATAGCCATCCTAGAGCAAGAAAAATTGATAAAAACTGATTTTACAACCCTAATGATGTATACATTAAAAACAATGATGATAATATTAAAATTCACCACTGGTAAAATATATAAGATTAAATTTGCATAAACCAGTAGTTGCAGAATATATAGTCTTTTTCTGTCAAAGTCAATAATTTTGTTGTTTTATGCCACATTTTCCAACAGAGCTACATTAAAGCTATCACTTAAATGACATTTTATTAGGAGAGCATTTTATCTTTATATTTTTTTCTTTGTCTTTCTAAGCTGTTGATAAATACATTATAATACATTGACATTTTAACAGGACTGATATAAAGTGGCAAAAACTAGGTTAATAATCTGTTCTTATTAGGTCAAATCCTGACATTGCATCTGCTTTGAGAACTATCAAACAAGAAAGGTGTGTCATACACACAGGTAAGAGCTTACCTGAATCATAACCAGTATGTGAGTTATACCTATATGACATGTCATGATTACATAAGTTTGTACAATACTGTTTATAACAGACATTAGACAAGACAGGTTTATTTACATGCTAAAATACTATATACCACATGCATGAGTAATCAACTCATTCATTAACCCATTATGAAGTGACCTGGATGTCTCAGCGTCAGTTAATACCATATAGCACAACTTCCACACTAACTAAGGTTTATTTGTTTTTTCTTCCTCGTACATATCAATCATTGTAGTTGTGTTGTCTAGTAGGCAGTGAAAATGAAGTCATATGAGAATTATCTATCATAAATGCAAACACACCTCAGCTACTATATACTGACAAATATTGTGTGTAATTAGCTCTTTTGAAGATTTATTTTGGATATACATGAGCTGGATTTATAGTTTAAACATGACTGTGAGTATAAATATTACCAGTGTATGTCTAACAGAGCCCCATCATTTTTTATTTAGACAAGAATATTTTTTTCCATGGTCTGACTACATGTGTTTTTTGTTTGTAATGTTTCTGCACTAAAATTACCATGTTACATGTTTTTGAGGAACTGCCCATCAGTAAATTGATAATACATATACATTTTTATAGTCATACAGCACTGTTCTTGTTTGTAAGAAACTAATACCCAGCAATATAATTTTATATCACTGTATGACAAATTTGTATATTTTTAGCTGATGTTTAAGAAAAAGTACAACATACCCTTATATAATTGAAGTACACATGTTTATGTCTGACATTCTATATGGTTTAAATTGGTCATAACAGCAGTCCTTATTTATCTGTCATCATGTATGGAATATGGTACAGTTTTTACCTGTGTTTGAAGTCCATATTAAGTTTATCCAAGGGACTTCATATTCTGACTGTATCATTTGAACATTATTTGTAGCCAAATTTCCAAAATTTATGAAAATAAAGTCCTTTTTGAAGTACTTTTCATAGATTTGCTAAAATATTAAAATATTTGAAAGAATTTCTTGGAGATTATTAGCAATTGGTGTTTTGGCTACCAGAAATGGATATATATATATATATATATACCGGTATTTATGATATCTACATAATGATAATGCAGAAACATTACCATATATACCTATATATATATATATATATATATATATATATATATATATATATATATATATATATACATGTATATAAAAACGTTGGATATTTGCACAAAACTCATTATAAATGTTTGGTTTAATTATCCCCCTCCCATTAAACCACATCCCAATTAACAAAATGATCAAAGGATTAACTAACCATATTAAAGTTGCATTAAGTAATTCAATATCTTTTTTTAAAATAGATAACTTCTAATCATGATCCGTGAGATTGATTTTCTAAAATTTCATTCCTTTTAGCTGTAAATAAACGGAATCCTCTAACCAGTTGGTCATTGTTTAACGATGATTATTATGAGCTTTGAGCATGCGCACAGATGTACGGAAAAACCCTAGAATCAAAGGTGAAAAATGACAAATTGCATTAATTGTCCCTCATTGATATCCAGATATATTTGAAATGGTGTTACGTATCCCTTACTAAGTCACAAATGACAAATTCAATGGATTTCTGTGTTTAATATATCATATTTCACTGTTTTGAAAGTTGTGTTTAAATGACCCGGTTTTTTCATGAAGTAACCATGTTCTGATATTAGATCCCACATGCTACATCTCGCTGGAAAATTATTGTTGTTTCTGTATTTATTTGAGCTTTTATCGTTGAACCAAATGTAACATTGTTCATTAGGAACATCATTAATTAGATTAGCACTGTTTTAATTTTTTCTTTGGAAAACTTAATGCAGCTTTAAGAGACATTGTAGTGAGTAATAGTAATTCTATGAGCTAGCAATTGTCAAAAGTTGTTTGAACTTGCAACGGTGCATTAGGCCTGTATGTTTAAAGAAGTAATTGATGAAAGATGTCAACATTTTAAAGTTAACATATATGTATATATATTACTGTACTTGAAGTTGGAGTAACTCAAGAGACTTGTTTATAGATAAAACTTTATAATGATCAGTCTTGACTTGTGTAGACACTTTCCAATCCATCAGGTCTAACTGCCAGTAAAATATGTGTACCTGACAGTAAGTGTCTAAAAAATTCAAGCAATAAATAGATAAAAAAAAAAAATAAATAAATAAATAAATAATAATAAATTTTGGTAATATAAATGTATCTATTTCAATAACCTGGTTGGTAATCCTTATTGATAATACTATTTTCATGTAGAGGCATTGGCAGCAGAGAGGCCTAGATTGCCAGCTTACAAGTCCTCATGCACGATATGCAGCCCACTTATATTAGATTTTTGTGTAAAAATGTTTGTCAGTTTGCTTGCAGGTATGTAGTTCTGTCCAGGCAATCCATTTACATGCACTATGCATAGAAGTTACCTCAAAAATAGAAGGTCATGGGTTGAAACCCAGACCAGGTCATATGAAAGACTTTAAAATTTGAGTATTTGCTTCTTCCATTGGCACATAGAGTTGAAAGGACAAAGTATTGACTGGTTCACCCAGTGTCAGGATAATGTGACTGGGGTAGTAGTATGCTTGTCTGCAGCATACTGATTCTGTGAGCTAGCATGTTAAAAGTGTGCAATAGTACAAGGCACACTATAAAACAAACTTGCATATCAGGCATACTCAAACTTGTTCTTAAATTTATCATAAGGGTTTTTTTTAACTTGCTCTGTTGAAAATAGCTTAGAAATTCCTTTTGCACTATTAAAACAACATTTTTACCAACAACCAATCTACTATTTGAGAACTGGCCACCTTGTATTAGAGATTCTTAGGGCATCTAACTTCCTTATTCCAATCCACATTCCGTTTTATGTGCTTGGATTATCAAAATGCTTTAATTGGTAAGACATGTACAGAGCTAGAACTCGTACACTTTATTACACCTTGTTGCTGGGAAATCTAATGTGGTGACTAAGTAAACCAGAAAGCAAACTTATTTGTGTAATAATGAAAGGGCTAAGATAGTAAGGTCAGAATTGCTATTATAACACTTATGACATAGCAGTTTGATATACAAGTATTATCATACAGAGATTGATAAAAGATCTTTGACAGGTCTTAAGTAAATAGAGACCCCAAGGCATGTCGTATCTAATTTTCTCAAAATTAGGTGATATATGTATTATTTACTGTATGTGGTATAAATGACATGTTAATCTATTTTGTTTACTGAAATTCATGTCTTTATTAGTTTCATTTCAATGGTACTTGTGAAAAAATGATGAGAATAATTTTTCAAGAGTTGTAATCATTGACATACACTTGTATTCATTAATGAAAATATACCGGTAATACTCAGCCTGTATTTATAATGACCAAGATGGTGTACCACTTTTTCGTACTTTGTTATATATATGAGCTTTTTTAGACCATCTGCTCATACAGACCAACTTACCTTTTCCTATGGATGACATTATAGACATCCACAGGTTTGGTTTTAATTTTGAAATTAGGTTGTTGTTTTTTTTTTTTTTTTTTTTTAATTCAACTTGATCTGTTTCAACGATTTGTTGTATCAATGAGGACTTATTTGCACAGAGTGATAAAAACTGAACTACTGGTAATTAACAGCTATTAAGCTCAACACAAATACTAAATAAATTTCTAAATCTGGTTTTATTAATTAAGCACCATTTAACTGGGCTCAGTTGATATTTTAAGTTGAAAGGATAAATTCATTTTTATAAAAAATCAGGTGTTGCTGTTACAGACAGCTGTTGCTTTGTTGGAATGTTTTAATTTTAGTTTATCATTTAGGAACGTTAAAATTGCTGAGAAATGGTGTCATAAGTATATATTGTTCATGAAAAAAATATAAAAAAAATAAGAGTCTGGATATTCTGGGGTTAGGGTTAAAAATTTAGTCTAGTCCCCAGGTCGGAAACTGCAACTTTTAAAGTCAGACCTGTAATATTTAACATCCTCTTTTTGTATGCTTTTAATAAGGGGGATGCAGTGGATGAGTTCAGCATTCCATTTTAATTTCTTGTTGTTAATTGCAAAATCTTGCGTGCACGACATAAACTTGAAATTGAATTACAGTCCCAGTAACCCTGAAGATAAATAAGAAAAATTGGGTCATTGCAAAAAACTGAAAAGTTTTAGATGGGACTTCAAAAAAAAAAAACAAAAAAAAACATCTAATTATGTGTCCTTAAAGAATCTCAAGATTTGTGTCACAATATTCGACAATGTCTGTCTCTTTTAACATCAAATACTCTGAATATCCCTTCAGGTTAACTTCTTAATTAAGATTTCTTTACTTTTATGAACAGTAAGGTTATCATGGTACTTATATTTTATAGGACATTGCTGATAATTACAGCATTCACTACATCTAATAGCATAATTATTATTTTATTTCCAGCAGTAACACATACTTTATCCTATACTGGTTTACATCATAAACTTGTAGTTTCATATTAACATAACCTTTATACCCTAGTCTATGATCCTTTGACTTGACAAAAAAAAAAATTTAAAAAAGGCTAGATGATCATTTCAATTATTATGGGTTATTGGTGGTGGTTTTTTGTTTTTGTTTTTGGTTTTGTGTATTATAAACCTTACAATGTAAGAATGAAGAACTAAAAATTGTTTTTAAAGTAAATTGCCATTATATATGTATATTAAATCCATAAAATATAAAAGTCAAAGTTGTTTCAAAGATGCTGATCACGAGGTTAGCAGCCGTAAGTTCTTGGAAGATATTTTTATATTACTTGTAGAATGTTGTATAGAATGTCATATGCGCTTACCATCACTCACATTGATTTTCATTATTTCTCTCTAGATCACTATGGAGAGTATTAAACGAAGGCTTAGCTTTCGGAAAAAGAAAGATCGTGTACCAGAATGTTCAAAACCACATCAGTGGCAAGAAGATGAGAAGAAAGTACGAGAAGGAAATTGTAGTTTTCAAGTTAGGGTAAGTGGCTTGTTATAGTATTGGATATTTGTAAAAATAAAAGATTTATACACAACAACCTTTAGAGAAGATTTTATGGAAGAAGAGAAAGTAGGTGTATATATTTGATGTCTTTATTGATAAAACATAACTGTATCAAATATATTCCTTTAAACCCTTGGGAATTTGTCAGTTTGAAATTGCTGTCAAATAGCTAGTCATACTCATTTAATTAGCTCTTTATCCAGTGTCAGGTTATTTAGCCTGCTAAAAGTGCAAGGTATCTTCACTGTTCTTCTCACAAATGCTGTTTGGTAATCCATTTACTTGTGTGACTGTGCATATTTCTAGCATCTGTATATTAAAATGTTTTCAAACCCCATCCAGCCATCCATGATGAACCTTCCTAGACATTGTAAATAATCTCATATGTAAATGTGAAAAAAATGTTATTAAAACACATATGATGGCACGGCTTGGGTGGCTAAGTGGTAAAGTGTCTGCCTAGAGATCTGAAGGTCAAGGATTGAAACCCCTTCCAAGTCATATACTTGCATGGCACTCAGCGTTAGGACATAGTATTAACTGGCTCACTTGGTGCCAGGATAATGTTACTAGGGGATTGGTATGAACAACTGTAGAAAGAAGGAATTTATGAGTTTAAGAATTTTATTAAATTTTAAAATAACTACATGATATGAATCTATTGAAAAAAATAATAAGCTGATTGTTGAATGGGGCCCTGGAACTCAGGATAATACTGGTAATAATAATGTTTGACCAGAAACTCTGTTTTGTTAACTATTCCAGAACAGACTAACTCTTTAAGCACTAATTAATATTGACCTGAGTGAAAATATCATTCTACCACTTGCCACTCACATTTTTAAAAAAAAAATTTCATTGGTTTTTTTTTTTTTTTTGCAATTTTCATTACAGTATTTAGGGTGCTTAGAAGTATTTGAATCAAGGGGAATGCAAGTATGTGAAGAAGCAGTGAAAACATTAAAATCAGTAAGTACCATTGACTGACAATGTGTAGAATGAATTTTAGTATTTTGTCAATTTCACAGTTGGATTGTAAGGTCAAAGGTTAATATTGACCAAATACTACAGATTAGCTTACATCTTTTTTAGCTCACCCGGCCAAAGGCCATGGTGAGCTGGTGTCCATCCTTGTCCCGTCCCTAAACTTTTCGCATTTTGACTATCTCCTCTGAAACCACTAGACCAATTTGAACCAAACTTTACAGGAATGATGTATGCATGGTCTTTTACTAAGATTGCCAAATTTTCCAGATCCACCAAAAAACATGGCTGCCAGCATAGGAGATAGTTTAACATTGGTACCTATGGGAAAAGCATATATTGGCTATCTCCTCTGAAGATACTGAAGCAAATTGAACCAAACTTTGCAGGAATGAATGATGTAGGTAGTTTACTAGGATTCCAAAATTTTTATAATCTGTCAAAAAACATGGCTGCCAGCACAGGACATAGTTTAACATTGGACCCTATAGGAAAAGCATAAATTTGCTATCTCCTCTGAAACTACTGAAGCAAATTGAACTAAATGTTACAGGAATGATGTATGAAAGGTCTTTTCCATAGATTGCAGAAATGTTTTTGAATCTGCCAAAAAACTTGGGACACCAGCATAGGAAATAGTTTAACATTGAACCCTAAGGGATAAGCATATCTCCCCTGAAGCTAATGGTTTAAATTAAACCAAACTTTACAGGAATGATTTAAACATCTTCTACTAAGATTACCTGGCCCAGGTGAGCAATAAAGGCTCAGCCTTCTGGGCCTGTGGTCTTATATCTTTTCTGTTTATAAATATATAAAAAAAATTACATCAGGGTTAGAATTTCAGATTTTTTTCCACTTGCAAATTTTTGCAAATGACTTTCTTGTGAACTTGCAATTTTTTAAAAAATTTTATTTATTTATTTATTTATTTTTGAGTATATTTTACATCGAGATATAAAAGAACATTAATAAAATTCAGTTACCGGTAATTGGATGAAAAAAAATGTAACTATTATTTTTTTTTTTATTCAACAGTTGGCAGTTTTTTTTCACAATATTGAGTCAATACACTTCAGGTAACTAGACATGGCGTGATACAGGAAAAATCGTAATTTTTAACACAATAATATTTTATTAACTCACAGTAGATGACTTTGACGATGGTGCAAAATTGTTGCAGGTCTTGCAATTTATTTCATTGACCATTCTGTTTCCGCCGGTTTTCTTGTCCAGATCAATATTTGAATCTTTCATCCATTTTTTTTTACGTTTTTTTCTGCCGCAGTGTAAACTGACTTTATTTTAATTATCTCTATTATCGAAAGATGTCTTTGCCATTTTACTACACGATGCAGAAGATTATTCTTGATCTTTAGCGGCGGGCCGCTTCAAATACCTGTCCATTGCATTAAAATTCAGTTGCAGACGACCATAAAACACTGTCAAAATATACGAGTACATGACGATGCGTGCGCACAACACGCTGTTCTTACTTTGGTTTTACAAGTTAAACATGGCTGCCGAAAACGACTCGCAAAATTTTGTGAGTTTAAGAAAATATAACTCGCAATTTCAAAACTTCATTCGCATTTTGCTAGTATGCGAGCTGAAATTCGAACCCTGTTACATGCCAGTTTTGGCATTTCCAGCTCAACTGTCTTAAGCCAGCTAAGCTTATGGTATGTTTAAGCCTGCATTTGTACACCCATGTTTAAACTTTCATGTTCTCAGTTTTAAAACACCAAGCTAATAGACCAGGTTTCAGTTGTCCATTCTTCTTTCCGATTCTTGCTTTAAGTGTACAATCTGTGTGAGCATGGTTACTTCCAGTTTACATTTTTAGCTCACCTGGCTTTAGCCAGCGTGAGCTTATGGTACGATGCGGCGTGTGTATGTGCGTGCGTGCGTGCGTGCGTGTGTGCGTCCGTAAACTTTACATTTTAATCTTCTTCTCCAAAACCACTGGGCCAAATTTGATGAAACTTGGTAACCATTATGCCTGGGTGAAGCCCTTTCAGATTTGCAAAAATGAAGGAGTTATGTCCCCTTGGGGCCCCATAAGGGGGGAAATAGTGAAAAACTTTAAAAATCTTCTCCTCTGAATGTACAAGAGATATACCTTAGTTATTTCATTTATACCATCCCTAGGTCATCTAGTTTCAGATTTGCACAAATGGTAGCCATGAGGCTCAAAATGGGGAAATTATAAGGTACTAAGTGGGAAAATTGCTTAAAATTATATATTTGTCACTATATCTTGAAAACAATTGACTTTTTGTATAGGCATGTATATTAGAATATTGTAGGTATTGACATGACAATCATTTTGATATATGGTTCAAGGTCATATGTTGAAAGGTCAAGGTCACAGCTGCAAAAAAAAAAAAATTTAAATTGCTAATTATCTTGAAAACAATTGACTTTTTGTATAGGCATGTATAATAGAATATTGTAGGTATTGTGACAAAGATCATTTTGATATATAATACAAGGTCATATGTTCAAAGGTCAAGGTCACAGCTGCAAAAGAAGACTTAAATTGCTAATTATCTTGTAAACTATGTACTTTTTGTATAGGCATGTATATTAGAATATTGTAGGTATTGACATGACGATCATTTTGATATATGGTTCAAGATCATATGTTGAAAGGTCAAGGTCACAGCTTCAAAAAAGACTTAAAATGCTAATTATCTTGTAAACTTTGAACTTTTTGTATAGGCATGTATATTAGAATATTGTAGGTATTGACATGACGATCATTTTGATATATGGATCAAGGTCATATGTTGAAAGGTCAAGGTCACAGCTGCAAAAGAAAACTTAAATTGCTAATTATCTTGAAAACTATAAACTTTTTGTATGGGCATGTATATTAGAATATTGTAGGTATTGACATGACAATCATTTTGATGTATGGTTCAAGATCATATGTTGAAAGGTCAAGGTCACAGCTGCAAAAAAAAGACTTAAATTGCTTATTATCTTGAAAACAATTGACTTTTTGTATAGGCATGTATATTAGAATATTGTAGGTATTGTGACAAAGATCATTTTGATATATGATACAAGGTCATATGTTCAAAGGTCAAGGTCACAGCTGCAAAAGAAGACTTAAATTGCTAATTATCTTGAAAACTATGAACTTTTTGTATAGGCATGTATATTAGAATGTTGTAGGTATTGACATGACGATCATTTTGATATATGGATCAAGGTCATATGTTGAAAGGTCAAGGTCACAGCTGCAAAAGAAAACTTAAATTGCTAATTATCTTGAAAACTATAAACTTTTTGTATGGGCATGTATATTAGATTATTGTAGGTATTGACATGACAATTATTTTGATATATGGTTCAAGATCATATGTTGAAAGGTCAAGGTCACAGCTTCAAAAAAGACTTTAAATGCTAATTATCTTGTAAACTATGAACTTTTTGTATAGGCATGTATATTAGAATATTGTAGGTATTGTGACAAAGATCATTTTGATATATGATACAAGGTCATATGTTGAAAGGTCAAGGTCACAGCTGCAAAAGAAGACTTAAATTGCTAATTATCTTGAAAACTATAAACTTTTTGTATGGGCATGTATATTAGAATATTGTAGGTATTGACATGACAATCATTTTTATGTATGGCTCAATGTTATATGTTGAAAGGTCAAATAAAATAATAGAAATAATAGAAAATAAGGATATTGCTAGTGAGTTTGTTTACATTTTATTGATTGAATATATTTAAAAAGAAAAAGCAAAGAACAAATAAGGATGTGCCAGGTGAGCGATACAGGCCCTATTGGGCCTCTTGTTTTAGCTTACCTTTAGAAAATTAACAGGATGGGTTATAATGAAGCATTCTCCAGCTGATACATTTATTTTTTTTTTTTCAAATTAAAGGATCAATTTTTTCGGTTGTTCAGTTATAATTCTTTGTGTTGTCTAATCTATATGAAACTAGTTGTGGTCTAGTGGTAAAAGCAGATTCACTGCCAGATCAGATACCAAATGTGAGGTTGACACACCAGATTAGAATCTTACTAGGACAGATTGACAATCTCTTAGGGAAATTCACTGGCATTTGATTGGGGATTTTAAAAGGCTAAAATATTGTACATTGCAACCTTGTCATTTACTGCTTATGACAACTTAAATTATCTTTACCTAGTCTAATTGAATGGGTGAATTAAATTTCATTTTATTTATTGTTATGAATATAAAATAGAATAATAAAATCAACAACAGTTGCTAAAATATCCAATACGACAATTTCCTGCTCTCGCTACATTAGATGTGCCTATAATCATATTAAGAACTTTTCATGTTGCTTATGTAAACAAATCCCAGTGAAAACCAGAAGAAACTATGCTCACAAAAAGACAGAGGTCACATGATTTCTGTACAATCTAAACAACAAAATAGTGACAGAATAGACAGCTTAAAAGGGGTCTGTTGGAACTAAATTTTTTATGGAAGGTATCTGGGTGGAGTAGATAAAGGTTGTTCATGGGAGTTGATTAAGTTTTGTCACTGTTACCAACTATTTAATATGATAAATGTGTTTTTTTTCTTCACATAACTATTTTTCTTGGCTTAGCATCATATTTAAATTAGATGCTCAGTCAGATTTCATCAACATTAACAAATGTGACATCAATAGTAATGAAACAGTACAATCATTTTTGATAGAAAAACTTTAATGTAAAATTTACTTTTTTAAAGCATTTTTCACTTGATAGAAGAACTTTAATTTAAAATTTGCTTTGATAAAGCATTTTTCACTTCATAAGAGAACAGATAAATAGGTACTCTTTGTTCTTTTATTGATTTCTTTAATTAGTGGAGTGGAGTGGAGTAATGGCGTTTTATGCCCCAGTCAAGATTCTTTCACTTATTTCAAGGTAGTCAGTTCTGGGATGGTGGAGGAACCGGGGTGCCCAGAAAAAAACCACTGACCTTAGGCAAACGAACTGAAAAACTTTCTAACACTAGGTTCTGTCCCGAGTGGGATTCAAACCCAGGTGTGAGAGGCACTGTGATTCATAAGTGCGCTCTAGACCACTCAGCCAGCGAAGCCTCTTATACAAAGTGGAAGATATTCTTCTGAATCTGGGACACTGTCATTATTGTTTTGTTAGTTTTTTGATGCACTACAAATAAATTTACATTACAGTTATGCTGTTCTGACTGTTATCATTTGTTTAAAGAAGGTTAGAAAAAATCTATGTTTTTGGATTTTAATCTGTTTTTAAAATCTTGTAAATAAATAATGATCAGGTTACATGTATGTCATCTCGAGTTATTGAATAACTGTCAGTTTACACTAGGAACAGGAAGATAATAACTTTGATTTACTGGTTATGTGCATGTAAAGTTGCATAGTAGTCCTGCATGTTTCAAATCTCAGCATGATTAACAATCTCAATATCCCATGTACAGATGTTTTAAAATTGGTAGATTTTGGTTTTATAAATACCGTAGGTTGCAGTATTGCAAGTAAATTCTTACTTGAAAATTCCGAAAAATATTTTATGGACCAGAATCATAGTTAATAATGAAAACCATATGGCTTATAATCTCTGGTTTGATTGGAGATAGTTATTTATTTAGTTAAAAACTATGAAATCCAAAGTAAGTGCACCAAAATTTTGTTGTGAAAACAGATTTCTCTTATTACTGTTTCATCTTAAATGGCACAGAATTTTCTTGCAAAAGTCATGAAAGTAAAAATTTCTTACAAAAAGTTGAAGATTAACAACATGTTAAATATGTAATTTAAAGGTAAAATGGAAATACAAAAAATATACAGTTAAATACATATATTGGCAGAATCTTGTGTGAGAAAGCTTGTCAGTCAATTGGGACCTAGGTGGCAGAATGGTTTAAAGTGCACGCCTACGAATCACCGCCTGTGTTCAAATCCCACTTGGGATAGATCTTGGTGTGAGAAAGTGTGTCAGTTCACTTGCTTAAGGTCTGTGGTTTTTCCTGGGCACTCCCTTTTCCTCCACCATCCCGAAACTGACAGCCTTAAAATAAGTGAAAGAATCTTGACAGGGACGTAAAACATCATTACTCCACTCCACTTGTCAGTCAATTGCAAGTTATTGGTTTGCTCAGGGTACTTAATGGGAATACTAAAAAAAATATTACAATGAATACTGGCATTGTGAGAAAGCTTGTCAGTCAATTGCAAGTTATTGGATTGCTCTGGTTAATCTGATTCCCTCCACCATCCCAGAACTAATCTCTTTATATAAGTGAGAGTATCTTGACTAAAGCGTAAAACTTCATTATTCTAACTCAAATTCATTTCTAGTGTTGCACTAGCAGGTATTTAAGGATAGTAATGTAAAATTTATAAAAATTTCCCAAAAATATAAATTTTCAAAAGGAGATTATTGTATTCATTGTTGAACTTATTTGAAACAAATATATTTTTTCTGAAATGTGCATGCAATAAAATGAATAATGCTACACTTAAAAACAACTGAAAACAGATACACCCACATACAACATGACCGTGAAAAATTGTTGAAACCTTTTAAGTTGTATAAATTTTTTATAAAGAATAAGTTAGTGTTATGTTTATGACAGTTTCATGTATTTACAACATTTTCTTTCTCAAGGATATACCAGTACACTGTGTACATGGTTCATATTGATTCTGTGAATTCATATAAATATTGATATTTGTGCTTGTAGACAGAGCAAAATGAGAAATAGGAAAAATTTGCATCTCCAATGTGATGAATTTATGTAAACTGATGTGGTGCTATTTGTAGCAGTTACAATATACTTATATGAATAAAATACATTGTAAATTCATTTAAAATTAAAAATTGGAAAAAATATGCATTATAAACATCTTTTCTTATCCTGTGTGTAGTTGATTCAAACATATATGAAACTCTGTTGTTTAATTGCTATACTTGCTGCACATGGCATGATTGAAAGTACCCAATACTAAGTACAGTCGACTCTCGTTAATTCGAAATCAGTTAAATTGAAATTTCGCTTAAATCGAAATGATATAAACGGTCCCTACAGATCACTATGTATTTCTATGCAAATTTGTGTGTTTAAATCGAAATACCGAAATTCAAAATTTTGCTTAAATCGAAGTGAATTTTCAGTCCAGATTACAAAACATATTGAAAATTCCAACGTTTAAATAGAAATATACTTTCCTTGTTTATTGTAGTTTGGATTTGTTTATAATTACATGTACACAAAAATATTTTATCTTAAAAATGTTGATTTATACCTGAAATAATTAATCCATCTCTTGTTTAAGAAGTGTTTATAGTAACAGAGTGACAGTTTACTTTGAAGATTTATTTCTGACTCAAAATACACATGAAAAAGGAAGTCGGTATCCCATGCTATTTTCACAATTTTCTCTTCCAGTCAGGTCATAGCAAACTGTCTGTCAGTAAAAGAAGAAATTTCTGGTCCACTACTTCCACAGTCATTGATCACAAGAATAGCCAACGCTAATGGCCACGCTTAAACTTAATTGATCTGTCGAGCCAAATGGTATACACCATTCAGCTACTGTGACATGGCAAGCTATGATTTTAATAATCACAAAGGTCAGATGCTAAGGATTACAGATGGAGAAGTTTAAGAAACTTTAACTGAGCCTCGCCTGGTGATAGTCAGTGTTTAACAAATTTCAGTGGAACCTTGTAGCTTCCGGTGAAGTTTCCGATTTACTTATTTTGTTGTTCAAAAAACTTTGGTTTGTTGAGCTTTACATTAACATAGAAAAATTTAAAATTATTTTTAATTTTTAATGTTTAATTTAATCTTAATCTTCAATTTTCAATGTCAATTGTAAGCATTATAATACGTAACAGCATATACGTGACGTCAGTAGAGGAGCGCTTTACTATTAGAGTTATTTCCTGTTTTTGATCGTTAAGTAATCAAAACATTTAATTCGAAATTTGGATAAATCGAAATTTTTCATCTGACCCCTTCAATTTTGAATTAACGAGAGTCAACTGTATTTACAATTGCTATTATCTTTCTTTCTATGACTCTATTACTCTTCTTTGCGGTCATATGCTATGAATGCTGATGAGCTTTCTAAACTTTCTGACATCATGACGTTGGGATATTCTATTTTGACGATGTGGAGGTTGGCAGTAAACTGACATATTACAAAGGTGATTTTTAGGATATATCATCTGAAATTGAACTGAAATGTTCAAAGAAATTGTTAATATAAGAAATGACATTCTTTTTGTCAGTGTTCATGCGTTATGAACAACAGTTGGGCTGTAGCAAATTTTACATGAATGGCTTTGCCATTCATGCAATTTGCGACAGCCCACTGTCGTTTATAATGCATGAACACTGACAAAAAGAATGTCATTTCTTAAAGATTTAACTTGAAATATAATGCATACAGTTACAACAGAAGAAAATGAGAGAGAGAGAGAGAAGAGAGAGAGAAGAGAGAGAGAGAGAGAGAGAGAGAGAGAGAGAAAATTGTGTTGTTAAGCAATTAATCAAGAATATTTTATCTTTCCACAGAGGTGCTTACTTCTAGAGGTCTATCATGATTTTCAAGAATTGTGTTAACCAGATGTAATTTTTTTTTTTTGCTAAAAATGTATTGACAAATAACCCCAAACATGAGAACAAATATCATGTCATTATCTTGTTTAAACACCTTGAAACAACTAAAATAGATTCAAAGTTTCACAAATAAGTTTTCAGCAACAAGTTCACAGAAAAATTGGATTTGTAGAAGTGGGAAATTATTTATTTTCATGGTGTTGAATTTTCATTTTTCATTTTGGATACCCCGGCTGTTCAATTTACATTTCAACAGTAATACATGTACTGTAACAAATTTACCCAAGACTTAAAGAAATCACAAACCACAAATTTTCCACCTACAAAATGGCAAAATGGAATTTTTCATGGAACTAGAGAAATTGCACACCACAAAAGTAAAGTATTTCATTTAAAAAAGACTGTTTTTGTGAATTTGATTGTTTGTTACCATTGTTTATTTTTATAGATGTTTTTTTAATCTATTTTCAGCAATGTAAAGGTAAATATCAACGGGCAATATTATATGTATCAGGGGATGCTTTAAGGGTTGTGGATGAAATTAGCAAGGTAAGTTAACATAGTCTTAACCTTAATATAAGAACAATTGTCAGGGGCAGGAAAAATAAGTAATAAACATCAGGTTTATTGGTTTTCACCCTCCCACACCTGTTAATCTCTTGATGATACTTGTTAAAGTATCTGTTATTTTTATTTGAAATTGTTATTCTGGAAATGATCAGGAAGGATTTTCCTGGTCAGAAGAAACACAGATCTTAATACTTAGGTTATGTACACTAGTGAGTCTCATATCATGGTAAAAATATTAGCAATGAGCATTAGCTAAATAATCATACTAAATGTACTATTTCTGTGACCTTTTAGTTGCCATTTAATTGATTACATTGCCACAGTTATTTATAATATCAGTTGGCTAAGTTTCTGTATATAAATTACTGGTGATGTGGTCAGCGTGAATCTGACGTTGGACTGTCATCTAGCACTATAAAAGTCACATTTAGTACAGTTCATAAACACAAATTTGTACAAAGTTGTTCCCTACAGAAAATCCTTATATGAACCACTACAATATAATGACCACCTGTATATAAAGACAACAGTCTTTTAAGGTCCCTTTGTGTCATATTTAAACTAAAAAGAACCTCTAAAAAGCCCACATATGAATAAAGTCACCCTTATTCAGTGGTCTTTTTATTCATGTTTTATTATATCAATCAATTTTTCTTGAGATTTTTGTTTGGTGTAATAGAAAATTTTCAAAATTTTTTATGAAGAACAAAATGTTCTTGTTTTAATACTAATTATCTAACGAATGTTCCCTTAAAACTTAGTTATCAAGATCAAAATCAGGTGCTTTACAGTTGATGACTTCATTAAAAATTTTGCAGATTTTTTAAAGCTTCTGTCCAATCTCTGAAGAAGGCAGTGTTAAAGCTTTTTGATGGGTGTTTTTTTTTCTGGTGTTCTCAACCATCCCTAAACTGACTAAATCTCTACTTATGCATAAAGCACCAGTACTCCACTCCACCCTATTTTTAGACATGTTAGATATAACAATAACAAAAAGAAAGTAGAAGAAATCTTTATATCAATAAACAGGTTATGTGATTACTGGATATAATAAAATGCTAATGGAGAAAATCTCCATTTATGATACATCACTTGAAGTCATAAATATTTACAACTAGATTGGTTTTTTAACACCTGGTCAGAGAAAATGATTCCCATCTTGTTTTTGTGTAAATATGCGTATCTTTGATGTTATTGTGAACATCATCAATTAGTATTAAAATGATTACTTTATTACATATATATGCAGGAGTATAACTGCCTGGTAGTCAGAATCATTCAACCATTCAAATCTGAATTATTAGAGAAGTAGATATAGGTAAACATCCCAGTCAATTATTCAAGCACTGAAAATGGAAATGACATTTTGTAAATTTTAAGTTTGGCTGCCTGTAATAGAAAATTTATTGACATCTAAAGTATTTTATGTTGTTTAATAATAATAAGGTAGTACAACCTTTGAAAACCAACCCTGGTCATTGGACTAAGTGTAGTAAAAAAGAAAACCTTGTCTGAACTAACTTATATACTAGGATATGCTAATTTCTTGTGCAAACCCCAAAACTGGTAAATCTGAATGTCATAAAATTCTTTAGTGCAGAAAGTTTTTAGTTTCAACAGGTTCCACTGTGAAATATTAATTTAATATATTAGTTAATCAGTATTGTGAATATTAATATTTAATACCTGTACTATGATGAATATTTTAACTCTATCAAAAATTTATTTTCTTTGAACCCCAGTTTATATGTGCTTGTACTAAAAGTGTTACATCCAATTGTATATGAATGGATAGCTTATACAGGGGCGTATGTGCATGATGATTATGATGACATCATTCTCTAATCAAACAATAGTTATTGTCATCATTAATAAAACAAAACTCAGATTTAATCAATATATACACATACCAGGACTTGTGCTTTATTTGATTTACAAATGTGTATAAAATTGTAGAACATTGATGTCATTAATCCCTATACAATCTGTATAGGGTATACACTAACACTTAATGGCTCTTTTTGTTGTTTAAGATATGTGATCATTTGCTTAAGTAATTTGATTTATAATATTCTTAGTATGGTAATATTAAATGGTGATGATTCCAATAAGAACTTGTTGATTTTTAAGCTCACCTGAGTACAAAGTGCTCAAGTGAGCTATTGTGATGGTCATTGTCCGTCGTGCGTCGTCCGTCATGCATCAACTTTTGATTGTTAACATTCCAGAGGCTACAGTTTTAGTCCTATCTTTGTCAAACTTGCTCAGCATGATCCTCTTGACAAAAGCTAGCTCAAGTTTGTATATGCGTCATGTTGGTTCAATAAGTAGGTCACTAGGTCAAATAATAGAAAAACCTTGTTAACACTTTTGAGGCCCCAATTTTAGTCTAATCTGCATAAGACTTGCTCAGAATGCTCATCGTGACAAATCCTAGCTTAAATTCATATATGGGCCATGTTGGGTCAATAAGTAGGTCACTAGGTCAACTAAAAAAAACCCAACTTGTTAACACTTTAGAGGCCTAAATTTTAGTCTAATCTTCATCAAACTTGCTCAGAATACCCCTCTTGACAAAAGCTTGCTCAACTCTTTATATGAGCTATGTTGGTCGAATAAATAGGTCACTAGGTCAAATAATAGAAAAACCTTGAATATTATCACTCCTGTGGCCTCAATTTTAGCCCAAACTTCATCAAACTTTTTCAGAATGATCCTCTTGTCAAAAGCTAGCTCAAGCTCGTATATGGGTCATGTTGGGTCATTAAGTAGGTCACTAGGTCAAATTATAGAAAAACCTTGTTAACACTTTTGAGGCCCCAATTTTAGTCTAATTTTATCAAACTTGCTCAGAACGATCCACTTGACAAAAGCTAGCTTCAGGTAGATTAAGGGTCATGTTTGATCAATAGATAGGTCACTAGGTCAAAATTATAGAAAAGCTGCAGTTTGCCAACAACAAGCTAAGCATACATTATTTTCAGGTGAGTTACCAGGGCCTTCATAGCCCTCTTTTTTAAATATGTATAACTGTGAAGCTTAATTTTATGAAGTAAATGTATTTTATAGCTTTTTAAGGGTCGGGGGTGGGTAAAAGCTTTTAAGATACCATGACAGTAGTATGGAAATATTTCATTAATTTTTTATGTGACAAAGACAGATAATTTGAATTTATCAAGAAAACTTATATAGCAAATTCTTGGTTTAGATATTATGACTACAACATGAAGTTTGTGAATAAGTCTCTTGACAAATTTGAGAAAAAAGTGTTGGAACAGATAGGGATGTTAGGTTGTTCGCTAGATAATAAGGTCTAGTTGGAGGTTTGTAAATGAAGAGTGGCTTGATTTTTTAAATGATGAGACATCAATATCAATGTTTTATTTACTGAGAAATTTTCAATGAAATTTTAAAAAGCATTGTATAGCTTGCCTTCCTGCAGTTAATTCCTCCCACAAAACAGATGACTACAGATAGTCCTGTTTAGTGATGTTGTGATTATCGCCAATGATCGATTGTCGGTCGTTGTCAGGGCAGCGATCCTAATAATCGATCACAAGATAAATAATCGATCATCCCTGACGTCGGCGAGTAGTTACCAGATTGTAGTAAAGTCCGTTTCCTTTCCGGTTCTAGCTACTAAAAACAACAATGGCGGAAGAGGATCGGACAATATATTGTATCCAGACACTTTTTACACAGTGCGATGCTTTGGCCACTATCAGTCTATCAGGGAAAGGAGCTATCTGGCCTTTAACTTACAATCACAAAGCAAGAACACTTGGCCAATTAAAGTATTAATATTCAGCCTTATTTGTTTCTGAATACTGTATTTCAGCTTTATTTGTTTCTGAATACTGATGTCCAGTACAGTTACTAAGTAATTCCGATTATTATTGATTAATTGATCGATTATGCCTCTCCGATTATCGATTATAATTTTTTGTCCGATTGGACATCACTAGTCCTGTTGCTTGTTTAGTAACACAGTGGGTAATTGCAGGTGTAACAATAAAATATGTTGGGTGGTCACACTAGTATATATGTTGGGTGGTCGCACTAGTATCCAGTATTTTTTCTATATCCAGTTAAGTGTATACATTTTACAAGTAATTCTGATCTGCTTAATGCATAGTGACTTTTAGAATGCTAATATGTAGGTCCACCAGATTAACAATGTCAAACTTAGTGCATGGATTTACTAAAGTACTTTTGTTTTACTTTATGTGTAGTGACTTAAAATTCTCGTGTACAGGTCCATCATATGACAGACTAACATTGCAAATCCATAAGTCTAAATTCTGGTACAGATCCAAACAGCGAAGTCCCATGGAAAGCAAACAAAACTCTGAGGTCCATTCCTTTGCTGATATTTTTTTGCATGACTAATTATATGAAATGCAATTAGTATTTATTAAATTAATATCTTTCAACTTGTTTCCTTTATTTTAGAGTATGATTGTTGATCAGACAATTGAGAAGGTGTCATTTTGTGCACCTGACCGTAACCATGAGAAAGGATTTGCCTATATTTGTCGAGATGGAACAACAAGAAGGTGGATGTGTCATGGTTTCCTGGCTGTTAAAGAATCAGTAAGTGTCAGTAGTATTTTTTGTTTATTTTATAAATATTTGTTTTTCTCACATAAAACAAACTACAGCTGTATTAATCTTGCTTTCAAATTTTTTTTTTCTAATTTTGTAATTAATCCTAAATAGATTGAGGGTTGTTTTTGAAAATGTAAATAAATGCATAAAGAGCCAACCAACTCTTTTGTTTGAAAGCTGTAAATAGCTGTAAAAATACTGATTCCACTTTAAACATTAACTTACTCCTTCACTGTTTTGTTTAAAAAAGAAAAGGTTACCTGTGTATGTTATTACAGAAGACTGCCTGACAACTAGGATTTCTGTCTTTACTATAAATGGTCAAAACAAAAATATAGCAAATTAATTCAAATTATTAAAGTACGGAAAGTAAATCTTGGGCATTTGTCTTATGTAACAGTTTTTTTTCTCTAAAACCACTGGACCATATGTTACCAAATTTTGTATGGAAGGCCCCTGGAAGATTAGATTAAAGTTTATACCAAGTGACCATTTCTGACATTTAAAATAACCACCCTGTTGGTTCTTTGAAATTCACTCTGCTCTAAATTAGCATGCTTTTGTGATCTATTATGCCATTTAAAATAAAAATTGCACACATGTTTTATGAATGAAATACAAATATTATGTGTCATTTGCGCCTTACATGCCCTATTAGGTGTTAGTCTCAGTTGCCATAGATACTTTGGATCTGTGTTATGCTTTTTGAGTCTCAAGATATAGAACTTTGATTTAAACTTTTATTTTAAATAATTAATAAATCAAATATAAAGAGGTAAATTTTTTATTTGAGTGTATTAAAACAGTTGAGATGATTTATAGATGAAGAGATTGATTCTTTGTCATTCTGTCTGTGTCAGGATCATGATGTGTATACATTTGATATTCCATGCTAAAATAGAATCATTGATTTTATATATCTTGAATATGAGACAAACTCAACCAGAATTGATTAGATTTATATGAAAACATGCTCGAACAGTTTTAATGAATTTCGCTCGTTTTAGAACAAACGTCATTAGAATGTAAAGAAATCATGATTTTATCATTAGAACCTCCAAGTAAATTTTTGTTTTATATTGGGCTATAATGTCAAAAATTTGAAAAGCAAGAAATAAAACAGCTGTATGAATCTGTCGTGCTGCTTTAACAAGGCTTAATAAATGTTCATTTCATCCAATATGGCTCTGTTGTAGTAGATTACCTAGCTTTTTTTCACCTGACAGAAAAGTTTTTTTACTCTAGTGTTATAACTTTTAAATGTCAAAGCATGTTTATATTATTCTCACAAATTAATGTTGTCATCTTGTATTGCATTTCAATGTCTGAGAAAATTAATGTTTGTTGTGTGTGTAGCCGAATATTCTTTTTTGTTTGATTTAAAATAGAAGCATTTGGCATATTTTGTATCAGGGATATCTTCTGTGGAACTGCTGGTTTTCATAGATATTAATTGGAGTCATTTTTACATGTATGCATTTGTTTTTCCATGAAGGGTTTCTGAAGAAGCCAGTTAGTCTAAAATACACTTGTGAATTACAGCACCTCTCACTACAAAGGTTTAAATCATTCTCAGGCAGATCCTAATGTAAGAAAGTTTTTCAGTTGGCATGCTGAAAGTGGATGGTTTTCTCTAGGCACTTTGGTTCCCTCCAAAATGAAAGAAATGATTGCTTTGATAAATGTGAAAGAATCTTAATTTGAGCACAACATTTCATTACTTCACTGTACTCTGTTCTTTTGTTGATACTTTGATGTAAAGGATGCATATAATTTCATCATTTCCATGGAAACACATGAGCAATAAGGCAACCAATAGTTTAATAGGAGATGTGGTCCTGATACAAGATAGTGTCAAAATGTTCTTTAACATTAAATGAAAGTCTTGGTTTTAATTTAAATCTTCTAACACTTAGTAGCAATTGTTTAACTGAGTGTTTTTTTGTTTTTTTTACATAAATAACATAATATGCAGAATTATTTTGTGCATTTGAAATCATTTTAAGCCTATGTTTTCAACAAGTCTTGACATCAACTAAAGCATTTCGCAATGTATGTTTTTTTTTCCTTTATTATTTTTTTATTTAATTTTTTTACCTGCTAAAATAGAAACAGTGATCAGACATGTAAATGTGGTTGAACATAAAGGAAATTAGATTTTACACTTGGCTTTAGTTAGAAAGAAGTTAAAAATTGGATCATGTAATTTTCAGTGGGATATGTCATGTGACCAGGAACTTTAAGTTGTCATGTGACCATTGTTAACAAATGATTTTTGAAGAACAAAAACAATGCTTTTAGATTCACAGTGTTTATGACATTGAATTATGCAAAACATTCATAGAAAATCCTGTTGACTTGAATTAAGTTTGGAATCTTTAACTTACTTGAGGTTAGTCCTAACAGATAATCGCTTTGCAGATTGACAATTACCAAAAAATTTTTCTGTAGAAAGGAAAATGTTGCTGCTATGGAGATTTTACATGTTGAAAATGATGACAGAGGTAATGTTTTTTTTTTTATGCAAAACATCTCATGCACTAGAAAGAATCCACCATTTTGCCTTGTTTTTCAACCTGTAAATTTCTCATAGCAGCAAGTTTTTATTGTGTGAAAATAGTCTGTGGTATTTCTGGATGTGTATTTCAATTTTCAGTAATAAATAGACTCAAGTTAAAGAAAATTACCAAACTTTATTCATGTTTGTTGGATTTTTTATAAAAACTCAACATACCTGTTATACATTGTCACAAACATTGCATCTCCAACAATAGTAAAGATTCTGGCTTATGGTGTCAAGGAAAATTAGTGATTTTGAGCCAGCTCTGTTTACATAACTTATTTGTAGAGCAGACATGGACTTGTGGTTGTCTTCAACCTTAAAAGTGAAGAGTTATGTGTTAAACACCTGATAATAATGTTGAAATTTCTTGCACATATGAGATGTTCTATACCATAAAATTAAAAACCGGGGTTATGGGTTAGTGTTCCAAATGAAGCCTCTTAAAAAGTTTATATAAAGAGTGATCTACCTGTGTTTTACAGAAAATGCTTACTTCTATAAGTTTATAGGTAACAGACCTCTCCTTCTCAAGAAAAAAAAATACATTGTCAGATTATACATATACATGTAGTAAAAGACATTGTTTCATCAGGAAACAAGCCCTGCTATGTTCCAAACCATTAGACATGATTTGATCACTGTTTTTGTTGCAATTACATACACATATATATATGTTGCATATGTGTTTTTTATATATAAAGATATGTAGTATGTGCATATTGCAGTTATTTTTTGGGTCAAGGTTAGCTTATGTATTTATTTATCTTATTATTTCTTAAGTTCTTCAAAGGCAGGCATAGAAATAGACGATCTGTGAGTAAATAAAAATGATACAGATTTAGTATTTTATTGTATTCAAGATGATATTATTTCTTTATAATAAGCCAGAAATAAAACTTAAAGCATGTGAATAATAACAAGAATATTGCTGCTACTGATGTGTTTAATAATATTGCATTACTTCAGCATGAGACATGCCTTTAGATGACTTAATCAGCTAGATTGTTAAACAGCCACTCACCACTTGCTCGTTGACTCGCTCCTTGCTTTGATTCTAACTGTTGTTATTTATAAATGTAATGGTAGGCAGAAGTAAACACATTGCTGCTATTTATACTAATACTAATCAATATTTATAGTGTATTGACTTTCTAACATTGATCCAGTTTGATAGTTAACTAATCTTGTCTCATACTGTATGGTATTTAACATGATTTTCCTTTGGTTTTATTACAGTTTTGTTTAAACATGATTACCATATAATGATTATTATCACCCTTATTTATCTGACTGTACATTTTGCATGTTGGTGAAATTGGGGAGAAAAATTAATAGTCATAGGAAAACAAGTGGGTGTTATGTGGATATTAATGTTTAAAATCTGAGGAATGTGTATATACACATACAATAATTATACAAAATAACAGTTGTATATTTACAATGAGAGAGAGAGATTAAAATTTTGAAATTGAGAGAATTTGTATAGCTATGAAAATCTCTGTCTTTGGTAACACTTTTCAGTTTAGTCAAAAAGCATTTAAAGACTATGTGTTTATCATTGACCAAGAGAACATGTAGAGGTTTTTAAAATAAGTGTCATTTTTAAAAAGATACTTTTACACAGTATTTATCTATCTACTTTTTAATAAAGTTTCTAGCAGAGCACTTAAAGTTTGTAGTTTTCTTAATAGAGCACTTGAGTGGATTTTATCTGTTTATCTGTTTCTGACAATTAAACACTTGATGCACTTGGTGAAGGTTCAAGTTCTTCTACTCATATATATATCAGGGGTCCAGAAACGGTCATATTTGCCAGACATGTCCGACAAAAAATATTTTTTGTCCGATGTGAAATGTAGCTTGTCGGACATTTTTAGTTTAAAAAAGAATACAGTTAATCGGACACGTAAATAAATATGTTTATCGGTCATTATTTTACTTGAGTATTCTTTGCTATCACCTGTCAATCATTTTCAATAAACACTACAGATCTAATAATTAGGCTTTTGTTTATTAATCAGTTAAAATCCATGGTCTCAATCTGTTCCTTTTGTTACATCGTCCGAATCATCATTACTTTTGTTGATAAGCTGTTTATTAAGTAATCACATCGCTTGACAGACGGAAGCCATAAACACCTGTTAACTGAAGGTATTGTCGTCGGACTATTTCACAGAGGTTCCACGCGGGATGTTAAATAATATTAATAAATTCAAAGAGGTCTCAAAATGAGGTTCAGTAAAGTTCGTGTAACTTCGGGAAAACGGAAGTGCGCGATTGTCAATAAACAAAGATGGCCGTCAAACCATGTGTCCTCAACGCCGACAGTTCAAAATCAACACATAAGTCTGACCATATATATTTAAAAAACGTGGTAGTTAAACCCTTTTTAAAATCTACTATATTGATATCAAAATTTTTTTTTTTTTTTTTTTTTTTTTTTTTTTCTCACTGCAACGGCTTCGGTGGTGCAGTTTCTTTGAAAAAATGTCCGACATATATATATATATACACACACACATACATTGTTTTTCAAGTGTTTGATATTAAAAAAAAACCTTCTTATCCACAGCTATAGTTCTGAGTGATGTGATTATATAACTCATCTTTGGAGTGATGTGATTATATAGCCAATCTTTGGAGTGATGTGATTATATAACTCATCTTTGGAGTGATGTGATTATATAACCCATCTTTGGAGTGATGTGATTATATAACCCATCTTTGGAGTGATGTGATTATATAACTCATCTTTGGAGTGATGTGATTATATAACTCATCTTTGGAGTGATGTGATTATATAACTCATCTTTGGAGTGATGTGATTATATAACTCATCTTTGGAGTGATGTGATTCAGGGCTCAAATTAGATTTTCAAACAGGGAGAAGTGACTTCTCCCTCAGCCAAAGTTAGGGAGAAGTTTTTCAAAACAGGGAGAAGTTTTTGTGCAACGCTATTCACGACATTGGAATTTCTGTCGCCCTGTTGCGATCAAACATTTTATATCTTGTATTACACAATAGACATTGCAACATGCTGGTCCATCTTCAGAAATATACATGAGATAATTTAATGTACTGTTTGAAAAAAATGTCAAAAACTTTGATAAAATCCTGCTTTTGGTGGAAAAACCCCTTACACAAGGCACACTTGAAATTGGAAGCAAAAGTGCTATCTTTAATAATTTGCTTAATTTTGTCATCAACTGGCTCCTTAATGTTAAAGTTGGCCAAGTTTTGGCTCATACTTCTCAGGAGCAAGATCTCACCCTGATTTTGTTTCAAAATTTATTTATTTATTTATTTATTATTATTTATTATTATAAATATTTTAAATATTTATTTATATGTTTTAAGTATTTGAACTTTTTTTAAATAAATAATGATATTAGAGGTGAGCAGTTTATAATCAGTTTAAATTTTTTTCATATGTAACATTAACCAGATATAAATTTTATGTGAAAGTAAATTATAAAAATATTGTTAAAAGAATTTTTATAGTTCATTTTTATTAAAAATAAACTTATATTTTCACAAAATAATATTCCTCGGTGTGAACGTAATTTTTGAGGTGTTTAAACTGGTTGTCTTATCTAAGAAAAGAGAAGAACCACCTTACATTCCAAAAGGATCACTTTGTTCAACTTTGACCTGACCAATGAAATATGTCGAATTCGTATGTTGGTCAAATGGCGGCATTGTAAACAAATCCATCGGTGATGTCTCATTATAGTATGTTGATACTTGTGATAAAGTTTATACAATGATATTATTTCGAAAATAAGTTATCTGTCTTTGATATCACAGCGGTTTTAATCACTTTCAATTTCAATGAAAAATTACAGGCGCGATCCCATACAAATATCGCCGAAAATCCTAACACAAGGAATAATGTATCAGATAATCGATGTATACTCGGGCTGTAAAACGTCTTTGATTAACTGCCTATTATCTTAGGCGCGTGGGAGAAGTCCTTTTGTGAAGCGTTAATCCGCTAATTACTCAACCAATCAGGATAATTAACATGCATCATGACACCTGTAAATCACTTGTTGACAGCAGCCCGAACACCTCGGATTTTATCGTTAGATAACTTAACACAACAGAGTTCCCGATAATGGGTTTCAAAAATAAGGGCGACTTCGACTTCGCTTTTTCGGGAATATAGGGCGAAGTTTTTTGAAACAGGGCGAAGTTATCGCCCAACTTCGCCCTTATTTTGAGCCCTGGTGATTATATAACTCATCTTTGGAGTGATGTGATTATATAACTCATCTTTGGAGTGATGTGATTATATAACTCATCTTTGGAGTGATGTGATTATATAACTCATCTTTGGAGTGATGTGATTATATAACTCATCTTTGGAGTGATGTGATTATATAACTCATCTTTGTTTAGATGTTGAACAACAATTTTTTAATCCGCTTGTTTGTTTTATGTCTAATAAAACAATATTTTTCTCTAATGAATAACCCATGTCATTTAGACATCATATGCCCAAAGCACAGAACACACAACTTTAAATTAGGTAGTGTGTAAAAAAAGTCTTTTATAGGCTGGAGTTTATCCCAGTTGCTGTTGCATGAAGAGGACAAAAAATAATTCTCATTTCTTCATTTTCATTACTAGAGTAATCTGAATTTAGAGCATCATTACCTATAAATGTGCCCAAACCCTTAACTCTTGAATCATTGTTATTTGTCAACCATTGTTCTTTACATTTTAACTCTCTCTCCACTCCATCACATGGCACACCATGCTGACATCATCCAGGAAGTGTTTCTGTGTCGTCATCTTTTGTAACTTTTGCAATTTCTTTATTTTAGGTAGTATTTCGGTTAGATGTTTATCTAGGTGTACCTAAAGCCTGTTCACAGTGCCTCTGACAACCTAAGTTTGAATCCAACTATGGAGATTCAAGTGTAAAAAAATTTCAGTTTGCTTGTCAAAGGTCTAACTTTCATGGGCACTCCAGTTGTTTTTAAATTTTTTTTTCACATCCCAGAATACAATTACTCCACTCTACTCCAATTCTTTTATACTGTCAAATTAAACTTGTTTTTTAATTTGTTAAATGTTTGTTTTTATTGATTTCTTATTGATTGTGCCATACATGTTTGAGTGAATCATTATCCAGCCATCATCTAGTTAGTAATTAATACTGGATTTATCAATATGTCTTACCTTATTGAAGAGCTATCCAAATGATCAAACAATTTCCTTACTGTAATGGCATATAGTTGATTAATGTGTTCTTATATAAACATTATAATTTTAATGTTTGGACTGATTAGTATTTCAGTGTAATTTTGATTATTGGAAAATTAAGCTCATGGTTTTACCTTTTTTTCTCCAGATTGTCTACATTTTGCCTATGATAACATTCTTTAGAATTATCTGGTAGAATCAGGCTGTTAGATTCTATAGAAACTGTGACGTGGTTTCATTCAACAAATAAATTCTTATTGAATGTATTAATTTTTATTGTATAAAAACTCTGGCAGGAAATAATCTTCTACGCATCATTTCTATAAATCAAATTGATTGGATGATAAATCACTTTGACAGGATCAGTTTATGAAAGAGATTTAAGTGGCCTTTTCACGTGTAATAACCTTGTAATGTCATACAGACAGTGGTTTGATTATCAATATTGTTCTCCACAGATACCATTCTTATCAGGATGTATAGTTACATTAGAATTATTCAAATTTTGGTTCCTAAATTAAAATAGTATCATTATGATTCAATATTATAATGTTATACTTTGAGGATTTAAAGTTAGTAAAAGCTTCACTGAACCCAAAGATTCATCAGGGTAGTGTTTGTTTTGGTTTTAGTGGAGTGGAGTGTAGTAGATAGTTTTACATCACAGTCAAGATTGTTTTATTTGAAGGCTGTCTGTTTATGGATTTTTGAGAAAGCTAAGAGTGCCCTAGAAATAAAAACTTACTTTAATTGCTAATGAAAAGACAAATTTTTTCAAATAGGATTTGCTCTGAGTTGGATTTAGACCTAGGAAGTGAATAGTATTGTGATTTGAAGCTGCTGGTACTTAGACCATTGGTTTCACTCAGACGTCTATGAAGTGACAGAGTATATGTACAAGACTTGATATTCTTCTATTACTAGTCTTACTAAAAGCTAAACCATCCCCCTTCCCCCATCTGAAGTACCCATTTAGTGAAATTCAATCACTTGCTTAAGGATATATCCAACTTTAAGGTGCAATATTGTATGTGCATTTAGAAATTATCTTTAGCTATTTACATTTATGTATGTGGGACTTCAAAAGCATTAATTCTGCATTGGCATCCTATCCTTATTTGATAGAGTATGGATAGTTCAACAGTCTTTTCTTACTTTGCCACTGGTCTAGATAGAGACGGAGAACCCCTTTTTTGGACTCTGCCAATTTTTTTTTTCTCGGACTGCCACTGTTTTAAATAGGGAGAACTGGTTTATCTGTTAATATGAATGAACTGACTTGTCCAAGTTCACCAACATGCCCATGATTGAATTTGAACACAGTTTCCTTCAACATTTCAACACATTACTGCTGAGTCACATGTTTCTTCATTTAAAGAGCTTGGTATCCGAGTGGTCTAAAGCATGTGGATATGGATCACAACACCTCTTGCCACCTGAGTTTGAGTCTCACTTGGGTAATGGGTAAATCCAATTTTCAGAAAGTTTCTTCACTTGCTAAAGGTCCATATTTTTTTCTGGTGATCTTGTTTCCTCCACAATCCCAGAACCAACCACTTTAATATAAGTGAAAGAATCCTGACTGGAGCATAAAATACCATTAATCCAATCCACCATCACAGAACTGACCACCTCAATATAAATGAAACAATCTTGACTGAGATATAAAACACAATTACTATACTTTTCATTTACCCTTAGCTATTAATTCTCTAGGTACTTGAGTTGAATTACTTCTCCAAGATTAAGAGATCTCTATAATGATAACACAGAATTCACTTTTCATGCTAAGAGTAAACTAATCATATTTACAATACAATTTTTTAGAGACATCAAAGAATTGATGCAGATAAAAATAGTTGTTTAAAAGGTCAAAATGAGATCAATTAATTAGAGTATCAATTTAAAAAAAAATCATTCAACAAGTAAAAGGTTGCCATGACAAAAATTTTAGTCATTTTTGTTGTTGTGTTAATGGCATATTATGATTGATTAATACATTGTGTCATATAGAAATGAATAGCTTCCATGTAAATGAGCTTTCATGCTTCTTAAATCTTACGGGAATTTTAAAATTGGGATAGTGTGTACATATCTGAAATCTGTATCTGGTTGTTAATTATTTAATATATGTATACTAGAGGATGTTGGGGTTGCAAACCTAAAAGCTTTAATTTTGACATTGAGAATTGTCTCAGGAAGTTATAACTTTAGTCTAGAGGTTGTAAGCATCTGAATTACCCGTTGATGCAAAGAAATGACATCTTCAGTTTCTTAAGCAAGTTGAATATTATTATCATCATAAGATCCAAAGTACTTTGTTTTAAGCTTCTGGGAGGTTCAATTTTGAGCATTTGAAAGGTCAGGAAATGATATGAGAAATTCCAAAGGCATTATTGTTATAACTGTTTTCTTTTTCATGAATTAAAAATGTAACAATTTGTTTCAGCTAGTGACCATGGAATGTAAAGATATTCTATGTTGGCCACATTAAAGTATCTAATTTCCCAAGAGTTTCACCCCTACTGTAACAAAATCCTGAATGGTGACATAAATCAACATTAATCTCATGACCTTATCTATTTGTCATTATAATACATGTTATTATCCATATATACATTATATAGTTTATTGCAAGTTGTGTGTATAAGGACCATATAGGTCAGCACCATATAGTTTTACTTTTCATATCTTATATAATATACATATATAAAGGTTTTTTCCTTGTAGTCCTTTTATCTGTCTTACTACCTGTATATAAAAACCACCTCATTAAGGATCATGTGAAAATTTTCCCATCCCTGTGTATTACATACTCTATATTCTTTTTTATATGCATTTACATGTTGTCATTTCTTCTTTGTCTTTCTTTACATACTGTTCTTTGATTATTCAAAGTTGTTAAATTTTTTGATGAATGAATAAAATGTTTGATTTGAATTTAAAGTTTTCAATAAACAAATATACTTTTAAATTGATGAACTGTTTTGTTTTCTCAATATAATTGAGAGTCTTAAATAACTAACTGTTGTGTTAAATTAATAATTTTGAATTACATGTATTAAGAAATAAGAAAATGTTTAAAAATGCTTTGTAATATTCTTCATTACTTTTTCACTTTTTGTAGCTTGTGTGATTTTTCAACAGGTAATCCTGAATCAGATTAAATGAAACAAAGTGTTTTATATCTTACAGGGAGAGCGACTTAGTCATGCCGTTGGTTGTGCCTTTGCCATTTGTCTAGAGAGAAAACAGAAACGTGACAAGGAATCTGCATCTACTGTATCAGTAACGTACACTCAGGATGGAACCAGCTTCACTAGAATGGGATCGTTTAGACAGACCACGTTAACAGAGCGAATTACAGATCCACAGAGTGCAATCCTTGCTGGTAAAATATTAAAACTGAATAAATATCTTACTGTATATACCATTGTAGTACATTTTTGTGCCTTCAGTAATTCAGACTTGAAAGTTTACTTCCATTGAAAATAAATCGAATAAAGAGAGTTAAATGGACAATAAGATTTTACCTAAAATTTTAATATCAGTGTTATTAGAAATATTTGACCCACAAGTACCTGACAATTTTTCAGGAAAGTAAACCTCTATTATGATGCCCCTGCATAACTGTATAAGGTTGTTCATCACCACCCACCATAGTTTTAAGGGGTCTAAAATTGGATTTGATGTGCATTTATTACCAAACCCTTTATAAATTGACACTTGTGATAGAACAAAGTGAAAGATTAAAGTTCACGGTTATAAATATCCTTTCTTCAGTTTGTCCATGAGTCTAGACATTTAGGAAGAAGGCAATAAAGAAAGCTTCAAATTTTCATTAGTAAGATTAAGTTTTTTTTTATAAGAATCATTGATTTTTCAGGCAGCTTGTAGGTCTATGTTATCTATAACCATTATTATACCAGTAAATCTATCTTAATAACTCTACAGTTGAACTCATCAATTTTCTGCTATGTTCTACTTGTCTGTAAACAGTTTGACAGCATGTATACATCTCAATTTAGACATAAGGATTACAAAATAATACTCTTTTTTGCATTTTAATCTGCTCTTTGTAAGTTCAATTTACATAGATGTGTTTTAATGACCTTGACTTTTCTTGTAAAGATCTAGTACATTAACTTGTTAAGTTTCCTGCTACTACTCCCTTGGTTGAGACCAAATTGCTGTATACTAGTGACTTTAACATTTAGAATGCATCTATTTTCTGTGACTAAACCACTCTTACACTTTGACCAGCATTGAGAATTGACTTTCAAAGTTCACATGTTTATGACAGGTTTATCAAACACTTTTTTCCATTAGATCATTATAAGTGAAACTTATAAAATAAGGTGGTATATCTGATTCTTTTAATATTTTCATTTCTGAAACTACCGGTAAGTCAGTTTTTCTATAGTGATTGATTTGTTTTCTTTGAGCCAAATGAAATATTCGTATAAATAATTTAGCTTTATTGCTAATGATTTAAGCCAGTTGAGGGTAACAGACCCTGTTTTTTAAAATGTAGCATGTATATATATATATATATATATATATATATATATATATATATATATCTACTATCATTTTACAGAACCAGTTCCTGTTAAAAAAGTTGATAATCCATTTGCTGTTGATCGACCAAAAGCCACACCAAACATGATTTACAGGCAAGGATCTTTTCGTGGTTTTGAGAAGTTACAGGAAGCATCATCACCATTCAAACGTTCTGTATCCCTGCGTCTTGGTGATTTACCATCAACTTTACAAAGACAAAATGCCATCGTTGCTGACACATCTCCACCTACAAAGGCTAATTCAGGTAAGTTGTTTTCCAATATTTAATTTTCCAAAAAAAAAAAAAAAACCTGTTTGTAGAGACCATTCAAAGGAACATGTACAATTTACTTAAATGTTGTGTCATTTAATGTCATATCAGCAATTTTTTTTAGCTATTTGCAACAAGAGCAAGTTTAATAATTTCTGGGTTAATCTAAGAAAAAGTTCATGTATGCTTGAGATGTGTGAGTGTGTATTATGGCTTGTTGTGTATTAGCATGTACTCAGGATGACTTTTTGGTAAGGTGCTGGCTCACCAAGTCAGTATGCTGTATGTAAGCTTAATACTCCCCCAGTTCATTATCCTAGCATTTGGTGGCCCAGTTGATACTCTATCGCCCTAGTGCTGCAAGGTGATGAAGTAATATCTGAAATTTTAAAGTTTTATATATAACCTAGCTGTGGTTTTAACCCATGACCTACTGCACTGGAGGCACTCTATCACCGAGCCGCCAAGATGGTCTTTACTACATGGTTTTGAAAGATTTCTTAAAAGTTGGATCATGTTGGTCTGAAAGATACAAGCTAATTCAAAAGCAGTCACAAGTAAAACAACATTTTTTGCTGGCTGGATACACAATTATTTCATAAACTAAGATTTTCCTTTTTCCTTTGTAAAATTGAAATAATAAATATTTTCTAATTTTTCATGAGAATTCAGGAATTTTAGGTGTCATTTTAAAGTTTATGACATCTGCATTCTTATGACCCACTAGTTTTGTAGTTCAATAAAAAATTGAAAAGAAATATTGTTTCCGATTCATTTCATTTTGATTAAGGAAAATCTTAGGTAAGCAATCATTATGAAACCAGTTAAGATGCCTTTATGTACAGATAACCTTTTTAAAAAGTGGGTCCAATTTTTCTGGCCCAGTTCAAATAATTGGCCTATGTATAGGGATAAGAGATAACAATCTGCCCAATGAGATCAGTTTTTGGGATCTAGAAAACACACATGCATGCACATACACATGCACATGCACACATATCTCAGTATTCAATAATGTTGTTAATTATACTATTATTAAATCATAGCACTGCCTCCTTACATCATCACATTATGCATTACCATTCTGGTTTAATTATAAATATATTGATCAAGTTTGTGAAATTGTTTAGGTCTGCATTTGTAAAAGATTGCATAGTTGAAATTTTGAGTACTAGCAGTTTGGAATACAATGTTGCATTTTGAATTTTTATTTGAAGAATCTTGAACATTATTATAGTAGATACCAAGGTAACAAAGTAAAGACAGGATTTTTTCCTTATACAGTAGAACTTCGATAACTCGAAGTCCATGGGACTTTGTTGGTGACTTCGAGTTATCGAGGTTTTCGAGTTATCAAAGTTGAAGGATGATGTCACCTTAATACTAGTATATTATTTCCACTACAGAAATCTTTGATGTTGTAAACAGTTAAAGGAACTTGAATGAGAGGCAATAGAAAAAGACAATACTAATACAGTAAAACTTTGATCGCTCAAACATCGTTCCCTCAAATACCCCGGATAACTCGAAATCATATGTTGGTCCCGACCAATTTCCTATAATATCCTATGTAAATAAACCTCGATGGCTCGAACTTCGTTAACTCGAATACCCCCACTTGCTCAAACAATAAATATTTTTTAAAAGTATAAAACTAGTGAAAATTCAACTTCTTTCGCTCGAATACAATTTCTGGCAGGACATGTGGTCCGCGTCATTGTAAACAAAACACAAGCTGAAGCCATATTACAGATTTCAACAAAAGTAATGGAGTGGAACGAGACAATTAGTCTAAACAGTTACTTAAAATTAATTAACTAATTAATTAACCTAATGAGAGAGTGTCGATATACTCAGTTCTATAATCTTTTAATCTGATTATGACATGCGGGAGTGTTTGATCGGTACTTTTAAACACCTCAGTTGCTCGTGCGCGATGATTGTACAACTCAATAGTCAATCTATGAAAAAATAGGGTCAAACCTCAAAGTAATTGCAACAGAAAATATTTTTAAAACTTCTCAAAAACTTTTTAGACTTTTTACTATAAACATTTCATGTATTTGAGAGCATATTAGTGACAAAATTTATTCTGTTGCAATTAGTTTGAGGTCAAACTGTAGATTGACTAGACTAAACAGGATTCTGTAATTTACATGTCCTTGGAGTGTGTATAGTAATGTGAATTATCGATATTTCCACCTATTAAAATGACTGGTAATAACATCGCCTTGTTTAGTCTTATATGTGCAGTTTGAATAAAGTAAGTTTATTTTGTATCATTACCTGTCGAAATTAAAAAAAGTACCATATTCTAGCCCCATAACCATACAACATCATACTGCAGATTGCAGGTCAGCATTTCATTAAGTTGAAATGAATTTTGTATTTTGAATTGGGACATTTCATTCTCTTGGATTTTTTTTAAAAAAATGTATTTCGTTATAAATAATAGAATTTTTTTAATTCGGACATTTTATTGTTTGACCTTTTAGCTTATTTACATGTATAACAAATTTAAAGATTCTTTGATCGTCGATTAACATTAGAACCTGAACCTCCGATTATATCTTGATGTTCGATCGCTCGAACCCCCCGATGGCTCGAATATTTGGTCGCAGTCCCTTGGACTTCAAGCCACCGAAGTTCTACTGTAGTTACTTTCGAAACATGATAATAATAACCATAATACATATACAAAACATGCTATTTTATTTTAAAATGATGATTTACACGAACAACGAAATCGGAAATCAGATATGTGTAATGTTTATCAGCAATACTTATTTATTACATTTTTAAGATAATAAGAACACAGTAAATAAAATTACAAAGCATTGCCATAAGTCTTTAATATTTTAATGCAGTTGTGAGTACCACTGGGTTAGTCGTTTAAATTAAGCTTGGAGTAATTAAGTTGAAAGTTGAACTGTTCCTCAACGGCGGCATATTGCTTGGCTTCTGTATTTAGAGATAAGAGTAAGGAATAAGCGTACATATCAAAATTAATTGTCTGTGATGGTACTGAATATTAATCTGTTTATTGATACTTATTAATACGGTAGATAACTAGAACTACTCGATTCATTTCTCTAATAATTACCAATATGTGATTTGTCTGATTGTTTTCATTAACGGGTCTTTGGTCACACATTGTTAGAATAAAATTCGAGTTTTTGAAGTCAATCTTAAAAGATTTTTTAACTACAGACCAAATATTTACTTCAAGTTATCGGGGGTATTCAAATTATAAAAGGTTGAGTTATCGAAGTTACCTTAATATAACTTATATAGGAAACTGGTCGGGACAAAATAAAGACTTCGACTTATCCGTTGTATTCGAGATATCGAAGTTTGAGTTATCAAAGTTCTACTGTATAATAGACACCCAAAGTTATAATGTTTATTATGTCACTGATGTCAGAAGATTTATAATAGTAATGTATTCTACATGATATAATATTGTATTTCAGTTGTGCATGCTCCCATTGAAGAAATGTCACCTACAAAAGAACAAGAAGATTCAATATCACAGATGTGTCAACAACTTACTCAGGGGTTATCTGCCCTTGCATCAGATGATCCATTTGCCAATGCCCCACAAGGCTCTCAGATTACACCAACACCTTACTCTCAGAACACTTCACCTGCATTCCATGGTTACCCAGCAGTGTCACAAAGGACGAATGTACTGAGTAATCAATGTAAGAAATATATGTATAGTAGTAATAACTTATCCCAGAAAGACATTCTGCAATTTTGTGCCTTTTACAGGAATATTTAAAGCTTCATATATTTCTTTTGTTTATAAATGAAGAAAATGCTCATGAAAATGATATTATGATGATGGTACTTCTTACCTTAAAAAATTAGGCCATTTAAAAAAACACATCTACAGAAATGAAGTATAATGTACATGTATATTAAAATTTGTTTTTGATAAAACAAAATGTAAAACATGCTGAATGATTTACAGTCTATAAATATTCATGGTTGTCATGGCAAAAACAATCCATGGATGAAGAAAAAATGACAATGTGAAAGTTGTAAAATTTCTAATCCTGGCAGATAATTAAAACTGAAAATATCTTTAAAGATTATACTGGTCAAGTAGTAAATAGGTAGACATATATATATATTGTATTCAATACAAATTGTTTTTGAAAACAAGTTTTGTATTTCCTGCCATGATTAACAACTATCATTATTTTGTTTTATACCTTTGTATTGATTGACTTGGTTCTTTAATCCTGTAACTAATTACTCTTTTTGGCGAGATTTTTAAATGTGAAGTCCTTTGTTATGTATGTATAGTGAAGTAATGATGCTCATGCACCAAACAAAATCTCAGATGTCAAGATGTCCAATTCTTGAATGGTAGTTGGAAACCAGAGTACTCGGAGAAAAACCATCATTTTTTAAGCAAAATAACTGGCAAACTTTCTTGTACTACAATCTGGTCAAAGTGGGTTTCAAACTATGGAGGCAAGAGCACTGTATTCCATAAGTTTGTGCTTTAGACCACTTGACCACCAAGGCCCAAAATTTAGGGTATGAGAAAGAACCCTCACTGTTTATAACTAAGAATCGATTTGATAAATACAAATTTCTGCAAATCCTGCTGCTACCATTTGTACCAGTATTGACTAGAACCTGAAACCATTTTCAATCAGTTTGTCTAGTTAAACATTAATTTATTGTTATATATTTACAGCACAATCTCCTCATCAGATACAGACAACTGTCCAAGTTGATCATCCAACACCACCATTACAACAGACCAATCCATGGGCAACACCATCCCAGGTCGTCAACAAACGGGTTCCAGATGTCTGGTCCACAAGTACTTCTCAAGATGCTACAAATCCTTTTGCAGCAGCGCCTCCTGCTAGCAGTGGTCCTGTTACAAATGGTGTGCCTTTCAGTGGTGTTTCATTTCCACAGCCACCACCCAGGTCTTTAAATCAACAACCACATGCCCCTCATAAACAACATGCCCGTAGTCATTCCATAGATACTGGTGAACTTTCCAGCACAGCTCACCATTGGCAAATTCGCTCGCAGCAACAACAACATAAACCAACATTACTAGACCTTGCTCAGCAGCGAAGTTTTCAGGTTAATGGAAATACTTCATGGTCAAATACAACAACACATACTTCTTCGTCTTCACACCACTCGTCTTCAGGAGGACCTGGTGTAGATCCTTTTGATGTGGCATGGGCGGCTAAGGCTACAGGTACAACAGGTAATAAACAGAACAGTACAAATGCCACAAATCCGTTTGCTTCCAAATCATTTGAAGTAAAGTTGTAGGGCAGACTGTGATTTAGGTTTTATATACAATTATTTGTGGAGAAAATTTGTAAATGGATTCATTAAAAGAATATTTTTAGACTGATAAGTTAAAATAGCCTGAGCAGACCATTGTGATCATGCAAGCAGGTGATCAATTTGACATTGTAACATATACGACCTGTATGGTGAACAAATAATAAATTATATATGAATCAAGTGATTTGAAAAAGCCACAATGTGACAGTTGGTTAATTATCATAAGTTGTGAGAAAAAAATTGGCCATTTTGCTGAAATCTGTTATTTAAGAAGTTTCAAATAATTGAATCGTTGACCATAAGTATTGAATAATCAATTAAAGTGGATAGAGATGAATAATCAATTAAAGTGGAAAGAGATTGACATTTGTATTTGGAATTGAATATATTGTTAATCTGAGAAAATTAAAAACTAATAATAACATAATTGATGTATACTATGTTACTATAGCAAAAAGAACCGGAATGTAACCATAGTAACAAGGTCAATTCATGGATGTATACACTGTTACCTAAGTAACAAGATCCATTCATGAATGTATGTGGTATTTATACAATAGGGTCTATTCATGCATGTATTCAATATTATCATATAAACATGATCCATTGAGATGTAATTGCTATTACCATAGCAACAAGACCTTTTTATTGATGTAAACATTGATTCCATTGTAAAAAGACCAATCCTTGTTGTACAACATGTTACCATAACAACAAGACTCATTCATTGAAGTAAAACAAGACCCATTTTTGGATGTATACAGTTTATAACCAGGTGATCATGATTAAGCGAGTAATTAATTCATAACTCACCTATTGTTTTTAACAATATTGTAAAGACAAGGTTTTATAGTGATACAGATTGTACCTCTTATTATTATTTTGTAAATTTTAATTTTTGTTGCATACTACTTGTGGTGTATACAACAAGGCTTAATGATTGTGATGGGGAAATACACTCATATTATCAATGTCAATATTCATATCATATTTTTTATTTTTTTGTTTTTTTTAACAAACCCCCACCCACCCCAAGTAACCATGTTATAGTGTGACATTCTGACCTGTGAGTATTGATATATGTCACCATTTCAAAAGATAAACTTATTAATCCTAATCAATTAAAATAATGGATATCATCCATCTTGGTTATGTTCATAATTTGATTGAATTAATTCAGTATGTTTTATGCTATTTTTTATTAAAGCTTTTTTTTTAAAAAAAGTGTTTGTGATTCACACAAAGATTCTCAGTAAAATGGTTTTTTGAACTGCTGTTTTTTTTTGTTTTTTTTTTTAATTCTGTACCATAGTAGTACTTTTTTCTGACCACTAGACAAGTTTTTACTTTTCTAGGTCACTTGTAGAATTATGTAAAAGCTAATATCATGTGATTGTGTGACCAAGAACATTTGTTTTAAATGTTTTTGTCTAAAGATTATGATGTGGAGCCAAGCAGTACTTTTTTCTTACAGTGTTAAAAAATTGTAAAACTTTTTTTTCCCATCATTTTTTTGTAAAATATTATAATTCGTTCCCTTGGAACAATTGTAGCCACTGGTTGGATGAATTTAAGTCTGTTTATTTATAGGTCAGAATTGTTACACTATATAACTTTATAATCCCATATTTTGTTTTTATGTCCGTTTTATATGACTATATACATATGACAAGTAGTTGTGAGTACCAAGCTGTGATTGTCTTATATTTTTTTCTGAAGTTGTCTCCCATTAATAAGAGTTGTAAAGAAGCTTATGTTAATGACAGGAAAGGTTAGTGAAATTTAGGTATTATTTTTCATTTAATTACATTTTTTTTAATGTCAGAACAGAAAATAATCCTTTTGTAGATTAGGCCCGGTCATATTTCCAAAGAAATACTATTCTGGTAGACCTTTTTTTTTTTTTTTTTTTTTTTAAACATATTTTTTGTTGTCAGCTGTACTCTTAAAATACACACATTCATGGAACAGGCAATTTTTTTTAGCTCACCTGGCTTTAGCCAGCGTGAGCTTATGGTATGATGCGGCGTGTGTATGTGGGTGCGTGCGTGTGTCCGTAAACTTTACATTTTAATCTTCTTCTCCAAAACCACTGGGCCAAATTTGATGAAACTTGGTAACCATTATGCCTGGGTGAAGCCCTTTCAGATTTGCAAAAATGAAGGAGTTATGTCCCCTTGGGGCCCCATAAGGGGGGAAATAGTGAAAAACTTTAAAAATCTTCTCCTCTGAATGTACAAGAGATATACCTTAGTTATTTCATTTATAACATCCTAGGTCATCTAGTTTCAGATTTGCACAAATGGTAGCCATGAGGCTCAAATTGGGGAAATTATAAGGTACTAAGTGGGAAAATTGCTTAAAATTATATATTTGTCACTATATCTTGAAAACAATTGACTTTTTGTATTGGCATGTATATTAGAATATTGTAGGTATTGACATGACAATCATTTTGATATATGGTTCAAGGTCATATGTTGAAAGGTCAAGGTCACAGCTTCAAAAAAGACTTAAAATGCTAATTATCTTGTAAACTATGAACTTTTTGTATAGGCATGTATATAAGAATATTGTAGGTATTGTGACAAAGATCATTTTGATATATGATACAAGGTCATATGTTGAAAGGTCAAGGTCACAGCTGCAAAAGAAGACTTAAATTGCTAATTATCTTGAAAACTATAAACTTTTTGTATGGGCATGTATATTAGAATATTGTAGGTATTGACATGACAATCATTTTGATGTATGGTTCAAGATCATATGTTGAAAGGTCAAGGTCACAGCTGCAAAAAAAAAGACTTAAATTGCTTATTATCTTGAAAACAATTGACTTTTTGTATAGGCATGTATATTAAAATATTGTAGGTATTGTGACAAAGATCATTTTGATATATGATACAAGGTCATATGTTTAAAGGTCAAGGTCACAGCTGCAAAAGAAGACTTAAATTGCTAATTATCTTGAAAACTATGAACTTTTTGTATAGGCATGTATATTAGAATGTTGTAGGTATTGACATGACGATCATTTTGATATATGGATCAAGGTCATATGTTGAAAGGTCAAGGTCACAGCTGCAAAAGAAGACTTAAATTGCTAATTATCTTGAAAACTATAAACTTTTTGTATGGGCATGTACAGTATTACCCGGATATATTGAAGTTGAGGGGACTTGGGAAACTAGTTCAATATATCCGAAATTCAATATATCATGGTACATAAAAAAGGCCATTTCAAAAATAAATTTTCATTTATTTACTCAAAGTACAAAACATTTATCAAAACTGATTGGTACAAACACTATTTTAATCAAACAATGACTTAAAAAAGTCGGTCAATTTTAACTGTTTTTCTTTTTTTTCTACCAATTTTGGAGATAAATTCCTCTAAAATATTTAAAGAATTAAAGAGTTTTTGAACATTTGTGAACCACTGATATAAACATTCCTCAATTTCATTATAGTTTCCAGATCTAAAACGTTTACGTTTTCGTGAAAACTTTCCCGAGTGAGCCTGTAATATTACATCCTTTTGTTTATAAATCATTGTTAAAATGACTTAAAGGTGTTATACCAAAATATTTTGCGATTTCAGCCTTTGATTTCACTTTTTTGTCGATTTCGTTTATAAGTTTATATTTTGTAATTAATGACAAAGTTTTTCTCTTCTGTGGCGTGGATGCCATGTTGTTATTTTAGATTAAATTAAACAACTAACAAAAACATGTGATATTTTTATTTACCTTGAAAAGTACTCACTATGTACGATATTTATCTTTAATTATGAGTTCAAGTCAGTTATTGCGACCACGTATTTGGCCTCAACATATTGACGGTAACCCGCATGATTTCGGCTAAATTGATCAAACTTCCGTTCAAAATACCACTTCAATATATCCGGGTGAAAGTCATAGAATTTGCTCTTGTCGGGACCAAAAAAAGTGTTCAATATAACCGGGAATTCAATATAAGCGAGTTCAATATAAGCGGGATTTTTTTGGTCATAAAAAGAAGGTGTTTTGCAGGGGATTTTTTGTCATTTCAAAATATGCGGGAGTTCAATATATGCGAGTTCAATATATCCGGGATATACTGTATATTAGAATATTGTAGGTATTGTGACAAAGATCATTTTGATATATGATACAAGGTCATATGTTGAAAGGTCAAGGTCACAGCTGCAAAAGAAGACTAAAAATTGCTAATTATCTTGAAAACTATAAACTTTTTGTATGGGCATGTATATTAGATTATTGTAGGTATTGACATGACAATTATTTTGATATATGGTTCAAGATCATATGTTGAAAGGTCAAGGTCACAGCTTCAAAAAAGACTTAAAATGCTAATTATCTTGAAAACTATGAACTTTTTGTATAGGCATGTATATTAGAATATTGTAGGTATTGTGACAAAGATCATTTTGATATATGATACAAGGTCATATGTTGAAAGGTCAAGGTCACAGCTGCAAAAGAAGACTTAAATTGCTAATTATCTTGAAAACTATAAACTTTTTGTATGGGCATGTATATTAGAATATTGTAGGTATTGACATGACAATCATTTTTATGTATGGCTCAATGTTATATGTTGAAAGGTCAAGGTCACAGCTGCAAAAAAAAAGACTTAAATTGCTTATTATCTTGAAAACAATATTGAGTGCGGAAGGTCCTTAGGTGGTATAGATTCAAAATTGTATCCGACATGTCTGTCAGAAATCCAAGATGGCTGCCATTACTATAAATAGCAAAAATAAAAAAAATGGCCATTTTGGGTTGATTTTTGTACTGATTTTGTTGAAATTTGAAACATAGAAAATAGATGTCGGGGGATAAAACATATATAACAAGTTTTTCCTTACGATTTTTCGTTTGTGTAATAATTACGTAATATGCAAATAAGGTTTATTTTTAGCCATAATCTTTGAAAATCTTCTTCTCTTAAAGTACGTGGCCAATTGAAAGGATATGGAAGTGTGGAAGGTCCTTGGGTGGTATAGATTCAAAATTGTATCCAACATTTCTGTCGGAAATCCAAGATGGCCGCCGTTACTTTAAAGTAGCAAAAATCGAAAAATGGCCATTATGGGTTTATTTACATGTATATACTGATTTTGTTGAAATTTATAACATAGAAGCTAGATGTTGGGGATAAAACATATGTAATGGGTTTTTCTGTACAATTTTCCATTTTTGCAATAATTATGTAACATGCAAATAAGATTTATTTCAGCCTAAATCTTCTGAAAGTACATGGCCAATTGAAAGAAATTTTATGATTCATAGCGCTTGAAATAATAGAAAATAAGGATATTGCTAGTGAGTTTGTTTACATTTTATTGATTGAATATATTTAAAAAGAAAAAGCAAAGAACAAATAAGGATGTGCCAGGTGAGCGATACAGGCCCTATTGGGCCTCTTGTTTTTTGTTGGCATAAAAGAAGGAGATGGGCTTTTGTATATGACTGTCTTAAAACCTGATGTTTATGTCAAATGACATTTGTATTTCTGTAGTACTGTTTAATAATTTTACTGATTTGATTTTACTTGTGTTCAGATTTTGTTTTAGAATCTTAAGTAACTTCAAAATAATTTTAACAGATTTTAACAGAAATGTTTGGACTTTAACAACTCACTTTAAGATTATTGAATTTATTTACATTTAATCTACCATTTATTTACTGAATAAAATAACTTTAGAAGTTGACCCATGCAGTTTATCTTGATAGAAGTCTAGCATCTATGATGGTACCAAACTTTTGTATGATTCTTGGAGCTTACAATGAAATTATATTGTATAGATTTCAGGCATTTGTTTTTCATTTTTCTCTGGAAATATACCTGAAAGAAGTGATAAAGTCATTAATCATCTGTTTATAAGCCCTTGTGTGTTATACAAGGGAAAATTATTATCAAACAGTTGTAAGAATGTGTAGGGGGATATAGCTTAAAGTTCATAAAACATGTTACATTTATAACTGACATTTTGTCATATAACAGTAATTAAAACTGTTAATCCTTTGTCTTTTTTAAATTTGTTTACTTCATGATTATGATAATTTGTGTTTTTCAAGCTTTAGCCTTGCCTGAACCACATTTTTTAAATTATGTATTTTAATAAAACTGTGTACACAGATTGTTTTATTGTATAACATGCATTTTTGTGACAGAATGAATTTAACTTACATAATTTTACTTAAAGATTCTTAAATTTTTACAAGCGGTTTGATGGAAGGCATGTATAAAGGGAGACAACTTTTGATTTTTTAATGTACAGGAATCAACATGGTTGTTAAAAGGACCTGATGGTTCTAAATTTTTAGTGCATACAAATCATTTATTATTATTGCAATATATTTTTATTTCAGTTCTTAAAAAACACAATTGAATTTATTAAGTAAATGTTAATATATAAGAAATTGGTAGTTATAGTTATTGTATTAAAAATGAAGGTCTGTTTAGGTTTGTACTTTGTAAGAAGGTGTCTGTCGTTTTTGAAGGTTTGTGGTTTCTGTGGGCATGCCGGTTTTCTCCACCATCCATGAACTGATGAAGTGATGATGTAAGTGAAAATTTTTTTAATCCAATCCTTATCTCATCTACCCAGCATAATGCCACTAAAATACAATTCTTCCCTTTTTGAAAGGTTTCCAGTTAATCACATATTGTTTTTGTCAGTACTATTTGATTTATCAGTAGATTTGTATGAAATGGTAAACATGTAGTTTCAAACTCTGATTTTTGGCTATGCCTCTATTGTCACAGAATTGACTTGAAATATTTAAATACATGACAGAAATATGGGATAAACAGTCCGACTTTTCGAAATTCCATCACTTGGCTGTCATGAAAATGACAGAATTAAACTGAAGTTAGGAACTTAATTATAAATATGGCATCACTTTAGGGAAATGCGGCATTAGAATTTAGATTTTTGACTTAAATGTTGCATGTTAGCACTCGACTGAATTATAATACATGCACATGGAATGATTTGCCTAAAAAGTGTAACATTAGCACTGGATAGAATCATATAAAACTGTATTCAACTAAAGTTAACCATGAAAAATTAAACCCACATGTAGCATGTTAACATTGCAGTACAAGTTTGGCTGAAGGAATGGGCTAAAATATAAAAATGGGATTCATTCATTAGAAATAGCATATTAGCATTAAACTGGTTTATAAAAATTGAAACAGTTAACGAAACTCTGGTATGTCAGAACTGAAATTGAATTATGAACATTGAAGAGTGGTATGTCATGTAAAGCACTGGACTATGAATGTGGCAGAGCAGCATGTTAGATTGATTTATTAAGATGGTAGAATCTACTGGTTCCATATGACTTTAATTTTGCATAGCGTTTTTTCGTAAATTAATACTGTTTCAAGTGCTTGCAATGACCTGTCATGAACTTTGGTTTATGATCAAATGTTAAGAACAACAGTTTTCTTTACCAAAACGATTGTCTAAACCAAGTGGAGGTTATTTCTTATAAGTGGTCGGCTTCGGCTATTAACGTCTTCTGAAAATCAGTAGGTTCATTTTACAATACGAGTTGTGCCCCTTTTACTGTTTGAAGCAACCTTACATTCTTGCCATATCTGTTCCATGTCCGATTTATAAGGGATCTGCACGTGTCATACATATGCAAGTGAACTCTTTTGTAAAAGCACGATGAAATAAAAATAAAATAAAAACCTTTAGTTAAAAGTTCCATTCATATTTAAATAGAGTTACGGACAAGTTCAAACTCACTTTTTATGGTCGACTGGAAAACAAAATTTTTTACGATTTTATTCTGGCAATTTTAATATTTCCACCAAGATACGTCAAAATTTGCAAAAATAACCCGATGTACGGTATAACATACATAAATGATTATAGAACTACGATCAACAATCTGTCTATCCTACAACAGCCCAAAGGATTTGACTGCAAGATTTGTCATTGAGTAAGACATTTTAAATTTTTTCGTCTTCAGTACGAAGAGAAAATCAGTTCTGTAATCATTTATGTGATTTCAATCCAACTAAATTTTTTCGCCGTGTTTGAATTGTAATAGCATGGGCTCAAATGTTTTTTATTGTTACCATTTTTGTAATTTTAAGTCAAGTGCTGCAGTAATCTGCCATGGGATTTGATTTATGTGTTTACATGCGTTTAATTTGCACTTTATTAAAAATTGCGTTTCATATCCGTATTTCGGTACCCCGTACCAGGCGAGAAAAAACAGTATACTTGTATTTCATTTGGCGCAATGCAGTTGCATGGATCCACGAATTAATGTTAAAAATAGTAACTGTTTCCTCTCCAAACACTTCGGCTCATATAAGTGATTAAAGACGTTCAGATTGAATAATTAAGATGGTTGGATAGATCTATTTCATTCACCAATCTAACAGCAGTTCACTTACCAATACGAGTTATGTCCCTTTTCCCATTCCAAGGCGATATGCGTTCATAAACCAAGACCAATATCGAGATATCACCAGCAAAAGATACAGTGTTTATACAGCAAAAATACAGAGATAGTCGGAAAGACTCTTTACAAAATAGTAAGGCTAAGCTCTAAGCCCTTATAACCCGGATTGAACCCGAATTCTTAATTTAAAAAAACCGCTATTTTTACCGAACTTGAAGTAAAGCTAGACCGCGTCTGATTTCTAAACGAATTGATTCACTACATATGCACGTGTCTTGCATACGCCTATGTGCAAACACGATGCTATAAATATACCACCTACAGAAATGATTCAAATCGTTCATACATGATGCGATAGGATGAACTAGACGTTAATTAATTAAAGCCTTTTTCCATTAATGTAATATGCCTTGTTTGTTTGATAGCCGGAAGCATGAACATAAATACACGTGGTATGATAATAATTTATTATTATCAAACCAATATACATGTAACATTATGTTGACCTTAAAGTTTGGCTGCGTTATCTAATATTCGGACAACGTTGGTCAATATTGTAGTGACCAGTGCCAAGATGACCTACTAACTCTCCACCTGACCTGAGAAAGTTATTTAAACAATGAAGGAATAGTTTTGTTTATTTACACCTTTCAACTTTGTTTATTTTATTTCATTACGTTGGTTAATTTCAAACTTTATTACACCCAGTTAAGCATTCGTCTATGTTATCAGTTTGGATAAAGAAAACAGTGGTGTTGTAAAAGTTATAAATAAATAAATGACTATTTAAGAGAAGTAATAAATGGTTTAAAAGTAAGCGTGAATTGTTTTTAATTTTTTTAAAAAACATTATCGGCAACATAAGGTTTTTATTTGATTAAATTTTCTGCGAATACTTGACAATCGGAACAGCCAGAAGCATCAACAACGGTATAGTTAAACAACAACAACAACAACAACAAAACATGGGCAACACTAAAAAACGACAATAATCCTTGAGTAGTGGAAACATCGACAATTTGAGATCGATAGCAGAATAGGCAAGCAGTGGTGGCCACATCGGCATTGTCAGCAAAGGTTGTAACAACAGCAACAACAAAACAACTACAAGAATGGGCCAAGGATCCGATGTAGCTGCACCAGCATTAGTAACTGATAAAATCACAAATAACAAAACATTAACAATAACAGTAAAAATAACATCTTCAACAAAAATGACAACAACAAAAATCATGAATTCTACATGGCAGAAAAAGCGATGAATGGTCCGATAAACTGATAACAATGATGACAGGAGAAGCTATAATAACATCTTATATGGAAAGAACGACAAAACAACTAGAACAATTAGACAATAAAAACAGTAGCAATGATTAAAAACAAAACAAAACAAAACAAAAATTAATACAGGAATTAGAACGACAAACATGCAAATGATGTAAAACTGATTTAACAATGAAATGGTTGCAACAGTAGCAGTGAACTGGCAACGAACAAACAAACATAAATGCACAATTAAAATATAAATTAAACCAAACAAAAATGCTTGAATTAAAAAAAGGCAACATCTGCAAAACCACCAACATTTATAATAGAGTTAAAGCAAATATCACAAAAATGATATGGATATGTACTTTTTCACCAAATTATTTTTGTTAAAATTTTTTGAATGAAAATAAAATATGAACTGAAATCGTTGAGTGGTCATCCGGCCGTATTAAGTCACAAGGACATTGGTCAGTGAGGTCATTTTGTAACAAGTATATAATTATTGTCTGACTGTGGAAGTAAACTCGGGGTCATGTTCAAGATGAGATAAAGAAATAATATACCAGGAAAGCCACCTTAACTTTTATAGCTTTATGAGATAATAATCACAAAATTCAAAAGGGTGTTTAGTGCGTGTAAAAGGTGAAGTGACCATTGCTGAAAGTTTCACAAAACTATAATAGTAACCAGCTTTTCTTAATAGTAACCACTTCTCAGGACTTCGTGATATAACGTGTCCATCCACAATTAGACCTGCGCTCCGCTCCGCCTCTTTCTTATTCCTGAAGATTTGTCTTATTGCCATCTAACCTATACATAGTCAATGGAGAACTGAACAAATGGTAATAATGAATGAAGAAAGGGATTTTCGGATTTCGATTAGTACTGAAATAGCAAAATATCTACGATAATGATATTGAGATTACTTTTGAAGCAGTTACAACAGTCAACTGTTCAAAAGAGTGACGTAGGGTGGTGTGAGGTGGGGTAATGGTGGTTTATACCCCTTCGATTTCAGCTAAATGCAAGTAACCACAAACTGTTAATAAAAAGGACAGGGCTTTTATTCAAACTTATTAATTGCTAGCAGATGCAAGAACGTCTATCACTTTTAAAGGCTAATAGTTTTTAAATCGATAAAATCAACATATAAGTACTTTTTTCTCTTTTTTTCATAAAAGAAAATATCGGTCAAAGCAATAAAAGACTACATGACGTATAAATGAAGCCCGAAAATAAATTTCTGCTGGACAGCAGATATATCTTCCAACAATTCAGATTTGTATGAATTTATCTAAGAACCGACAGGAAACGAAGGCTTCTTGGGTTGTGTGATCTAAAACGCTCAATCTATGCGATATCATGATTTTATCGAGCTTAATGCTGGGTTATAAAGCAATACAAGACATGACCAATTTCATAAAATGCAACCTACAAGTAAGATAATTCAGCTTATAAATACAAGGACAGTCCTTCGAGCAATACTTGCAATGCTGGAAAGTCCTTAGCAACGGGACACCATTCATAGTTTCTTTAAAGATTACATATAGTGACCGACAAGATGAACAGCTGTAATAAATCTAAGATAATTTTAAAATTGACCTTTTGCTTTCCTGAATACACATGTAGAACTACTTCTCAGAACTTCGTAACATATCGTGTCCATTCATTTATTCATTGCCACCATTTATCAGTTAGCGTTATAAAGGGTTTTGGCGATTGACCGAAAAAGACCTATTACAATGAACAAAAAATGAAATAATTTTTTGCGCTTCAAAATATTGTGGCAATAAGTAAGTGGCAAAATAACAGCGGGTTTTAGCTCAACTGACCGAAAGGTCATGTGAGCTTATGGCATGGCGCGGCATGTGTATGTGCATGCGTGCGTTCGTGCATGTGTTTGTGCGTGCGTGCGTCGTTAACACCTATTTTCGACAACCCCTCCAAAACTGCTGGACAGATTTCAATAATACTTGGTCAGAAGCATATATGGGCCGATGCAATTCAGATTTGTTCATGGCATTGCCATAACTACCAAAACTAGATCAAGGTGGCCTAGGGGTCCAAAAATCTTCTTCTCTAAAACCGATGATGGGAGAAAAAATCTGATGTGATATTTGGCTTCTCTAGGGTCTTAAGTCTATAGTTTGTTCATTTCGTGAAATTTGGCAGAAAAATGGGTTACGCGTTTTTGCGTTTACTTTTAAAAATTTCGTAAAATGGCTTCAAATTGTTATAACTTGACTATTTGAACAGATATTGACATGGGGTTTTCAGTTTTGACTTTTTCTTGAAATGACGTTTAAAATTGGGTCAAGGTCACAAATCAAGGTCATGAGTTAAATTGTGATTTATGCAGTTTTAGGCTATTTTCTTGCAAATTTTAAGAGATATATGAATTCAAAACATTATTAAAATGTTCCCCATGACAAAATTGAAAAAGTTACCAAGTTTCGTAACTATATGATAATCCATGTAGGAGTTGTTGCCCCTGAAATGTTATTTTTGGCTTATGAATACTAAAATTGTGCATTAGCTTGAAAACTATAAACTTTTTGTATATTAGAATATTGTAGGTATTGATATGGCAATCAATTAGATATATGGTTCAAGGTCATATGTTGAAATGTCAAGGTAATAGCTGCATACGTGTACTGAAATTGTGAATTATCTTGAAAACTGTTAACTTTTTGCATAGGCATGTATATTAGAATATTGTAGGTATTGATATACGATTATTTTGATATATAGATCAAGGTCATATGTTGAAAGATCAAGGTCACGGCTGCAGAAGAAGACTTAAATTGCTAATTATCTTGAAAACTAATAACTTTTTATATAGGCATGTATATTAGAATATTGTAAGTACACATGTATTGACATGATGATTATTTTGATATATGGGTTAAGGTCATATGTTGAAAGGTCAAGGTCACAGCTGTAAGAAAAGACTTAAATTACTAATTATCTTGAAAACTACATGTATTAACTTTTTGTATAGGCATGTATTTAAGAATATTGTAGGTATTGACATGATGATCATTTTGATATATGGTACAAGGTCATATGTTGAAAGGTCAAGGTCACAGCTGCAAAAGAAGACTTAAATTAATAATTATCTTGAAAACTATTAACTTTTTGTATAGGCATGTATATTAGAATATTGTAGGTATTGCGACAACAATCATTTTGATATATGGTTCAAGGTTATATGTTCAAAGGTCAAGGTCATATCAACAAAGGAATACTTAAATTATTAATTATCTTGAAAACTTTAATTTCATGCATAGACATGTATATTAGAATATTGTAGGTATTGACATGACAATCATTGTGGTTCAAGATCATTTAGTTCAAAGGTCAAGAACATAGCTGCATAAGTATACTGAAATTGATTAATGATTTGGAAATTATTCATTGCACTACAGTTACTTCTTGCATATGATATAAGCTACTTATAAATGAAATGTGAGTGGATATATTTCTGATTTAGTTTTGTGGGACTTCTTGAGAAAGTTTCTGTACTCAATATATTGTCTATTGCACTTTGAGACCAATATTGGACATATATTTTCAGGTGAGCTTTAAGACCCATGGGCCTCTTGTTTTTCCAAGTTCAAAATGGCGACTTTCGTCCCTTGTGTTTTTTAATGTTAAATATTTCGGAATGTTTTGAAGTTTGTTAAAAATGGATTTCAGGCAACGGTATCGATATGTATAAACTTGTATCAACCTCGCATATACCGTAATAAAAACACAAATAAATAATCTTTAAAACAAAAATACAGAAATCCTGACACCAAGCCCCATTGGTGAAAACACCTTGACCTTGTGCTTATCAAGTCTGCTACAATAAAACGGGAAAAATAAGTTTAATACATGTATAAAAGTGCTTATCCATTTTTGCATAAGAGAAAAATCTGTCAACACAATACTAGAGTGCATGAATTACAAAAGCCTGAATGTGGCACTCCGGGTTCTTTACCATCCCTAGACTGATCATCTTGATAGTAAAAAAGCTCTCTGTGTGTGTGTGTGTGTGTGTGTGTGTGTGTGTGTGTGTGTGTGTGTTTATAACTGTGTGGTTACTTGTCGTATCTGTTACGAGCATAAATAATATGATTTATGTCACATTATAATCAAATTTATTTTAATTTATAATTTATTACAACAATTTGTTATCACTACTGCATGCATGTTCTAGAGCGGGATGAAAATTCTTTATTAAACTATACTGCTTCGTGCGATATGTACAACAAAGAAGACGTTATTTGATTTTCAAATAAAGTTGGCGATTTTGGGCTTTCAACAAATCTTCCAACAGTTTTTGCGTGTACAAGTTGGAGCAGGGTGGGGCGGGTCATGAAGCCTCGGTGATCGAGTGCACTAAAACGTTACTTTTTGATCAAAGTTTTTCTCTACGCATTGGATCGAATCCCCTCGAGACAAATCCTATTGTAATAAAGTATGTCAGTTCGCTTGCCAAAGGTCAGGGTTTTTATCCGAGCACTTCGGGTTCCTCTACCATTCCTGAACAGACCGCTTTGATGAGAATAAATATTCCTATCTGGTTAAATGTAAAGAAGTCTCGTAACCGTTTCAATTTAAAAGTACAAACCATTGTCTTCGATAATTGAAAACGTTAACATAGTTGCAGCTGTTTCTAAACATGCACATTGAAGCGGGTTACTCTACCATTCCTGAACAGACCGCCTTGATGAGAATGAAATATTCTTGACTTGATCGTAGCACTTGGTCACTTCACTTAACTACACTCGAAGAGAATGTTTATGGATTACACTATGTCAAATTTGCATCCGTACGATGGATACGATATCAAATTTGGTTTAAGAGTTGTAAGAACTCGCTAACCCCAGTAGGTTTATGGTCGACTGTAAGATACTCAGGTATTTATAAACCCATTAACTACATAACACTCTGTAACATTTCAAATAAAGTATTCGTATTGTGAACGAACATTTATTTGTAAACTTAATTTGACAGGTCAGAGCCGGGTTATTTTGAAATCTTTTAAGGACACCTGTGGTCAGTTTTATATTGGATGTTATGACCAGTACCCTGTAATAAAATTACGTGCCATATTTACGAGCTTACACTCCAATATTAAAGGTATTGTACTGACAATGATAGGATTCACCCCATTGTCGTAGAGGCGTCGTCAAATCAAATACCTACATATATAAGTAAATACATTAGCTTTATAAAGTTTAAATTTTGTCGAAATGGTAATTGGTATTATTTTTAAGTCCGAATACTTTGTTCTTTTCGAAATTGTATTTTTAAATGACTAGTTTTCTTATCTTTCAATTTAAATGAAATTGAGGTCTTCTCCTCTGTGGCCCCGAGACATATTATTTCACACTGGCTTCTTGTAAGGTCGATTGCAGGACATTGGATAGAAGTTCACAAAGACTTGTGTTTGATGTTACATAACCGCCGTCTGTACCTCGTCACCTAACTTTTAATATTCTTACAAGTATCATAAAGTTAAAAGAAATATGCAATGCTCAACAATAAATCATATTGATTTGTACTCTATGAAATCAATTAAAACTGTCATATAAATACCAAAATTAGCCATCACAAATTGATATTATTTCTGATTAGATATGAAGGGCAAAAGGTTAAATTTGCAGAAGTTATATTTAATTTGCAGATGAACAATATCAATTAAAAAAATTAAAAAATCTTCATCAGCTCACGATTTCAAAGTATATGTAATTGCGGATCTTCAAATTTAGAAACGCATGTTATGTCAGATTACAAAACAACGCGTGTAATGCATGCGACGCCTTCTTTTTCAAGCACAGCACGCATTGATCCCTTATTAAGCAAATAAATGAACGACTGAATTCTGGGAAACTGCAGTCGCGTATTTGTAACCAATAAATGCATAATGAAAAATAAATAATGAATTATACTGTTATGTGCAGAATTTTGAATTTTTACCAATAGGAATATTCAAAGTTCTGTGTTCTTCGAGCATTTTTTAAATTAAGCACAAAAACACATCTGTTTTCTCGATACATGCCAATCTTGTCCTTATAATAGATCAATTAAGAGACATCGTCTCCAATGGCAATTGTTTGATGTTACATCGTATGTACCCAATCACCTAATTCTTGATATTTTTACAAGTGTTATAAAATTAGAAATATGTAATGTTCAATTATAAATCACATGTACTCTATGACACAATTAAAATCTTCACACAAATACAAAATTTTACCATTTTAGTATGTTATATCTCTCATTAGCTTAAGGACACAATGTAATCTATCTTAGAAGCGCATTAACTAATAATAAATATTTAACATAATACTCGTTTAATTTTGATGTGCCATATGTGCACATTTATAATAAAACAGATTTTTCAGACACAACTCTTGTCAATTGCTAAATTTTACAATCATAGCGTTTTCAAGCATAACATGTTATGTCACGCCAATAAACAATACACATGATAAAGAATTTGTCATCAACTGTGTTATGAAACCTCCTTAAGCAATTCCTGTAAAATCCATTAGTTAAGAAGCAGTCTTATAAACCAGAACCATACCAAACAATACAAACCTGGTTTGATTGGAGCAATAGCTTTAATTAAGAATTCATACAGTAATTATGTGATATCATGCTTTCTTTCATCATTGTTAAATGTTGGATTTTAAAGCAATGCCAGAATTGACCAATTTCTGAAAGAAAATTAGCAAGTATATACGAGTAAAAATGTCCAGTAAGAACATCTAGCATGATGCAAGAAAAGAATTTGGAGCGCGCAATGGTGAACGTTCCTTGGTTCCGGGCCATAGCTTTGATAATTTCATAACAATGAGTGCAGCAAAAAGTAAAAATTGTCATTTGCTAACTGTCATTTTATAAAATATTGAATTAAAAATAAGCACATGATAAATGAATTTTTATGAAATAATTAAGTATTTTTTAAAAAGTATTGAAAAATTAGCACATGACTATTCAGTTGCTGTAATATATTGTGAATATTCAACTATGCAATTAATTTTATCAAGATATCAAATTAAAAGGTAAGGTCGACAATTTTATATGGCAATTTCTAATTTTGCTATCTAAATATTCCTAAAACCTCATATTAACCAGCGAGTTCGAATGACCAATGACTCCGTGTTTTAACATAACTCGATATATTCTTTAAAATTATTTAAAATGATATTTTTAAAAATTTATTCATTTTAAAACACATCGTATTTAGAAATCTTTTTTCCTTCATTACAAATATTCCCCAGGGGTATAGGGATTGTATGTTAATGTAATGCTTATCTAATCACAAATAAATCTTGGGACCATTTAGAGCTATCTCACTGTTAGCTTACAACTCCTTCTTATAACTTTAACAAAAGTGATTTTATCTCTTCAAGATATCGCCTGCGGACAAAAAGTGAAAAAAAATTCACCCACATTTAACCTCTAAATACACTTTAAATGCCCAGTTTAACGTTATTACGTAATTGTTCTAATAGCACCCAGAATGAACATGGCCGGTTGGATTAGATAATCTTCCTTAAATGATAAATGATGAAATAATTATGTACAATGTAAGGGATTACACAAGAGTACTTCTGGGAAGTTTAAATATTTGCTGTCCAAAGTCGTGCATTAAATAATTGATTTTATTATTACGCTAGCGTTGTTCAACGTTGACATATTCCTATAATAATTCACCGACCATTACAAAATAGACACTTACCACCACAGATGGACATTGGATTTTAATAACACTACATTATGTCATTATTATTTGTCAAACCCTCGTGTGTGTGATTTTAACAATATAATCACAGCGCGGAAATTGATTTTAGTTGCTATTAATTTCACTTCTTAAATAACTAATGTGCAATTCTATTCTGTAATCTCAACCCATGAATAATGAAATTATTACAGTACGTTATTGGTTACCTCACCATGTAAACTGTCATTGTGTAGTCTTTAAGCATTAGCCCTATTAAGCTTCTTGGCACTTGTTACCAACAGCGAACTTTTTTCTTCTCTGTCTCTTGGCTGCATCTGGAATTATGGATTCACTGGAAGATGGCAGTGTCATACGAAATGTTTGAAGCACACCTTTTGCAACTCGTTCCTTCTGTAGTCTCTGGATTTGTGGACAGTGAATTATGCACATTTTATTTGAACATTCAATAAACTTGAATAATGTTGGATAGTGTTCTCTTACTTAATCTTGAAAATCGATGTGCACATACGCCTTAGCATGAAGTGTTTCTGTAGAAATAAAAGTTGTCGATATAGCAGGTTTTACATGTCAAAATTGCAATGTATGTGATATACTTTATCTATATTCATATTGAAACAAAAATGTTCCTATACTACTTAAAAAATAGCAAAAGCAAAACAGTACGACACAAAGCTATACAGAGATACTATGATATAATGCCATTGGAGGTATAGAAGCCAAAGGATGGGTGTTCAAGTGGCGGTGTGGTTAACGCTTCCGCCTATCACCAATGCGACCGGGGTTCGATTCCTAGCGTCGTATGTGATAAGGTATGAGGTCACCTGCTTGAGCACGTGGGTTTTTCTCCGGGTTCTCCGGTTTTCCTCCCACAATAAGACCCCACGCGCGCTACAATTCGGGCCAACGAGCTAGATTAATATAAGTTGCACAACTTGTTTCTAAATCGTTGTAAAAGAAATAAAGTTTAAATTTGAAAAAAGCCAAAGGAAAATAGGTCTAAATATTATTTGATAAACAAATAAAGTGTTTTCTGCGGTCTGATTTACTGGTAATTTTTAGAAGAATTTCTGAAAAACAATATTGGTTCCTTTTTAAATATTTTTGTTGATAAAAAAATCCCTAGACCTTCATATAGTGTCTATTTTTATCTGGCCTAGAGCCGTAATTATAGTGTCCTTTCCATTTTGAGTTTCAGTTACGACTCGTATTAAACTCATTTAATGTCAAATGATTGATATTTAAATGAAAAGATGATCTTATGTTATATCATTATTATTGGTATTTGATTTAGCAAATGTATGGTTCTTTCGTTTATCTCTAAACCTTTCTGAACATTTGTATTACCATAGTAATGATATAAACTACACGACATAGTCATTGTCATAACTTCACTAGAAAACAAATGCAATAAAAAAAACAATAACATAACTACCAAAACGGTCGGAAAAAACCCTATCAGATGCAACTTCTAGACGTAATTGTGTCGGTAAACACACTGTTGTATAACAAAGCAAAGTTGTCACATTAAACACAACTTAAAACACTATCACGCTCTCTAGAATGAACGCAATAACTTCAATTGAGTTGCAACCTTCTGAAATGGTTTGCATGCTGAGGAAACATAGTTACCTCATTTTTATACCACTGGATAAAAATGACAAAAAATTAGCACATGTATATAAAAGTACATAAAGGGTCAATATGATAATTTTGATAAATGTGTCGAGTGCTAATTTTTTTTATTTTTAATGAAATAAAGTATTCAAAAATTAGCACATAGTAACTATAATTTGAATAAAGTGTAACATGAACAATTAGCATCTGTCAAATGTTTGTTCAAAGAGGAAACATTGTTGATCACTGCTTATCTTTAATTATGAAAAGTCCAGAAATATAAAGTACAAATCGAAAATAAAAAAGCTAACCTTCTTGCTTATATGGTTTATTCATTGCAAAAAGAGCAACGATTGTTATCGGTAGCGCACTGCCAGCATGAAAACGCTTCATGACAATAATATCCAGTTATGATAAATATGCAGTTATCAGGCATTGCGATAATTGAAATTAAGTTGTTTTTAATTCCATTTAGACATCAAAATAGCACATGGTAATATATAACTTGTTTGGGTTTTTAATTTTAAACATCAATTTAAATTTCGGAACTTAAAATAGCATATGGTAAAATATAAGCGGTTTATCCATTTTAATGTAAACATTAATCAAAAATAAACATGGTAATATGGTATCTGTTTTTCGCATTTTTATTGAAAAAATTAATTAAAACTATCACGGCATGCTTACAGGTGATTACAGAAAACTTCAACTGTTGCATTACTGTGATTATTGGCAATGTAAGTCGTATTTGTAACAATAAATACGAAACTAATTAAATCTTGGATTTGTTACATCTGTAACAGTTACGCCAGTAATTAATCTCGTCAGTCTTTTGATCAGGTACATTTTAATACCAGGGTAATAATCATGGTTCAATTAACATAATGAAACCGTTATATAACATACCGAAATCAATTTATTTACAGTGTGGGAATTAGTGTTGATAACAATAGTAGGATCGGGTAATCGATTCAGATATTGCACCTTTTACGACCAAATAACCACGTACTGACATCATGTCCAGAGAATCAGTGGTTAATAAACGTGTTCCCAAGGTAATTTGTACTCTGTAATATTAAATGAAATGAAATCCCTCTTGAGAAAGAAAAAAAGTCATGATGACCTGACCGGTCGTTCATCCATTTGGGTATAGGTATCCATTCACCTGTAACAGACGACATCTTTTTAACAAAGTTAAGAGGTTAATGTGAGGCAACAGGGTGACCGTTACTAACCACAGTCCAATAGAAATTGGATGAAATTTACCCAAGTGTTAACAAATTGTCTTTTAAGAACAGTTAAACATGTAATTGTACGAGTTCACGGCAGTTACGGTTTGAAAAATGATACCTGTGAATCATCTACATATTACAGAGAAATTTTGAAGCAGATGTCGGTGTTTTAGTAGGTGTGACACGTAGCTTCTTTTCTACATTAAATTCTATATCAATATTTAATTTAATGAATAATTAATTCAATTCAAAAACCACATGTTGCGTTTATTCATGTTTATTTAAGAAAGCAATTTCCATGCCATTTTGCAAAAGGCAGTTTGTTATCTAAATATTGAAATAAGATAGGCAATCATGACACCAAAAGCAACCTAAACATCATATACACAATACAATAAACAGGACAAGACAATACCAACACTAATTAAGTCGAGTCCAGAAAATCATGACTCTTAACGGCTTTGTTATGTGGCACATCGTAATTGAACAGGTATATTTGTTATTTATTTATATGGATATGTGCCGTTATAGTTAATATCCACATAGCAAAGCCGTTAAGATCATAATTTTCAAGACTACAATTAATTCCGCCGATTTTTTTTAAAAAAAAACCCTCTACTTTGGATGGGCGCCCAGGTGTCTGGTAGCTATGTTATAAAGCACATTTTGTATTTAACGATAAAATTGAAAAAAAATTATGACAGCTAAAAGAACAACCAGCAATATTTAATTAAAGTTTTTTTTACTAAAAAGTCTAAAATTAACTAAAACGACCGTAAAACAGCAATGCTAAATATTTTCGGATCATATAACTTATAAGTGGGAAAACAAAATTGATGAAGTCTTACCCATTTGTTTTGTGTTTTGTTTTTGTTTTGTTTTGTTTTGTTTTTGTTTTTGTTTGTTTGTTTGTTTGTTGTTTTTATCATTAGTTTTATTGTAACTAAAGTCGAATTCTGACCAACTTTTTGCTCTATGATTAGTTGTATAAAGCTTTGTTTGATGACCGCTTGTTTATTGTTCATTCAGACCTTAGACATTTTAAATTTTCCTTTATAAAATTACGTGTGACGACCCATTTGCAAAAAGGATCTTTGTAAAGGAATTTGTACATTTTAAGTTTTAATATACTTTTGAAGCACCCACATTGAGTTATACTAAATGAGTTTATCATACTTGTTGTGGAGAAATGCATTAAAACATCACCACGATTACGTTACATGGCATATTTCATTCTGTTTTGTTCAAACCCCAATTTTAACAACATTTTTATTATTTTTGATTCTGACAGTTCCTGTACATTTTGAAAGACTTTTATATGACCTTTAAAAACATAATACAGAGTATTGTACCAAGGTGCAGAACTAACTAGAGTGGGGTACATTATTTTGCTATGTATAAGACTTCTGTAATGGAGATTTGTGATGAATAATTGTGGAGTAGGACTTGGTAAATGAACAAAAAGAGCGTCCTTGTAAGTGTGTTGAAATTAAAGATCTGAAGGGATCCAATTTTGAGAATTTTTTTCCTTGAAGTAAGCCTCTAAAAGTGTTTTAAAGCTTTGTACTGCTTTCAAAAACAAACAGGTGGGGGGGGGTTATGTTTGGTTGATGCTTTTAACATTGTTTCTGCCAAGTCGTAGAAGCGCCTTTTTGCAACATATGTCCTTTTTAACATCTTTAACATTTTGGGTTTGGATAAAAAGTAGTTTGTAGTTTGCTTACAAAGATTCGACATTTTTTTTTCAGTAGTTCTGTTTTTCTACCGTCCCTTAACTGACCTGCTCGCTATAATGAGGAATATTAAATAAGGCGCAAAACGCCACTAAGTAATTCATTTTGCTGACTGAACTGTTATCTTTATATCTTTTTCAGGGAAAAAGCGTGAATGTTTTTTGTCTTTATGAATTTTTTTTATTTCATTATTTAACTTGAAGGTTGAACATGCATTTTTAAGCAATTTCTATCATGATTAAAAAAAGTTTGGGACATTTATAGGTTTTCACGACGTTTCTGTATAATTGGTCAGCAATGAAGTTTTATATATATATATACATATATATGTATATATATATATATACTTAAAATAAGCACATTGAAAACTTATCATTCTCAAACTGAACTATGCAAATGCATATAATATATATATATATATATATATATATATATATATATATATATATATATATATATATGCATAATTCAGTTGTAAGATGGTAAGTTTTCAGTGCAAACATTTGTCATGTGACACTTTCAATTTTTTAATGATAAAATAATGCACATGTCATATGTTTGTTTCAGTTTGAGGATAATACATTTTTGGATGAGTATATATATCAGTATTAATTTTTTAAATCAAATAGTGACATTATATTTTTTTAAAGGCATCGATGGAAATGAAGAATCGACGAAAAGAAAAATCGGCTGTCAACAGTTTTAACCTGGTTTTATCAACAGCTGTGGTCAGTTTCAGAAGAATCAAGATGAACAGATAATTAAAATTCATTAAAATTAGATTTTACGCGCTGATTACAAACGCAGAAAATAGCCTTGTTAATTGAAAAGAAAAGCTATAAATATCTTAATATAATATAATTGTCGGCTAAGAACTAACCGGTGGCCTATTATAAATATTATGTACATTTTGTGGTGCATTATGATTTGGTCTTGTTCACGGTTGACCATTGTTTCCCCGGACTGATACATAATAAGAAGGAGGGGTCACTTAGAAGTCAAATTTGTCCACTTCACTGGCCATCAGAAAATTCAATAGCCTCTCTAAATCCATATGCCACATTGGATAATGACAGATGTAATCTTCGGACATTGTCCAGTGTTGTCCATCGCGTTCGCATCATTAAGATCATTAAGTACCATTAATAAGACCTATGGACCGTATAGAACAACTTCTAAGATGGAATCCCTTTTAGTATCATATGATGTTTAGATAAAATGAAATTAAACCTCTGACAAACGAGAATTGAAACCATAAAATTCAGAGATAAAACTGACAAAGATTATGCAATGGGTTGATAGCAGAATGATTTAAATCTTACTTCTTAATCACCATCCTAATGAAACCTCGGGAAAGGCATGGTGGTTGTTAACATGTAATAATTGTATCTATACTCTGTAACATTACCGTAATTAACAGTCTATAAATTATAATTGTCCCCTCTAAGACGTGACATTTGCATTTCGTTAGAGATGAACGTCAGGGAAATTAAGATTAATTAGGCCGATTTAACATGAAAGTAACGTTTCATTTAAAAATAAATCACATCAACATGCATGATATGGGCGAATGATTCCAATATTTTGTTAATTTTGCAGGTGCTTCTCATACAATATCTTGTATACAAGAGATCTTATAAGCAGAGAGAGAGAGAGAGAGAGAGAGAGAGAGAGAGAGAGAGAGAGTGTTTGTGTGTCAAAAGTGGTTCTCCAGCTCACGAGAGAGAGAGGGAGAGAGAGAGAGAGAGGGGTGGTAGTAATAGTAGTAGTAGTAGTATCAATAATGGTTCTGAAACTACAAGCTAGGAATAATCTTGCCATGAACACTGAGCCATGTGCTGCTGGTAATTTTCTTAAACGCATCACTTTTTTTTTTTTTTTTTTTTTTTTTTTTTTTAAATCAGCACATGGTAATTGTTTCGAACTATTTTTCTTGCTTGAAGTTGGATCCGGCTTCTGATTTTAAATGATAATAATTCATATAAGAAGTTTTCCATGCTAGACTAACCATTTATTGTTTGATATTTACATAATGTATCGAGTGTCTTTTTCAAAAATTTGATTTATAGGTTTAATCAATGCACCATTGTGTTCTGCTTCATATTTGGACTAATTAATGCCTCAATTATGACACTCACGAAAGGTTACATCTGAAGCTATACGACAAACGTGATGACTTCAATTTTTCTATTGTCAACTTTCCGTTTCTTTGCAGTAATATCCCTGCTTCTCCTGCGTATGGCGTATATGTTTCACAGTTAATACGTTATGGTAGAGCTTGTACCCACTATGGGGACTTTCTACAACGAAGCAAACTGCTTACAATTAAATTGTTGACGCAAGAATACTGCAAGCCTAGGCTAATCAAGGCTCTTAAAAAGTTATATGGCCGTCATCACAATATTGTTGACAAGTATGTAGTCACTGTATCCAAACTTATACTGGATATATTTGACTTACCATAGTTCTTTGTTCCTTTCATTTTCAAAATTGACTTGCACGTGACGTGTGTAGCTAGCTAGACAGGAGGTGCTTACCCTTCCGGAGCACCCGGCCTCACTTCTTTGATGGAAGTTCACGTGTATAACTAATTTTGCCAGCTTTCAAAGTTTTTACTTTGTTTTTTTTTGTCTTTTATTTATTATTTATTTATTTATTATTTATTTATTTATTTATTTGATTGTTGTTTGAACAAGGACTTGTATGTTGGTTTTATTAAAACAATTACTTGTATATTTAAATAGCTGGATAAAGCTTAATTGTTTTAAATCATTAACATCGTTTTCTGCATCAATTTCTCAAAATAACACGCATACATGTGAATATATATTGTCATTGATAATGTTGCTAATAAAAACAATAGAACAGCAGCGATCGCAGCTATCTTTCCGGAATCGAAATGAGTGTTCATCCTCCTCAACATTACAAATAAAGTGTTCTTTTGTGATACCATCTCCGATTTAATTACTATACATACTGAATTATTTCCGGTGTGCTTGAGAGTCAGGGATCTTTAAATGCTTCTTTAAAGTTTCTTGCTTTCATGTTCTAATTAGCCATTTTGATTGGGTATATTAATTTTAGTGGATAAACCAATGAAGACTGACAGGGAAGTGTACAACAAAAAGCCTTAAGGATGTAATAGAATATAATTTAAATACTCAGAAGAAAAAATGTCAAGAAAAACCATAAAATAAAAAGAGGCAAAACAAAACAAAATAATAATAATAAATAATGTAAATAAATAAATAAATAAATAATAAATTACAACTGAATAATACGAACTTAAGACAGAGCTATTAAAATTATGCCGTGCAAATAAAATGAGTGATACATGTATAAAATGCAAAACGCATACTGGTTATCATTCTAATGTGCTTCAATTGAATTTTTGTTAAATAATAATAAAAGAGTGCTAACAATATAACAATAATAAATACGAACATGTGAGTAAGTATCATTAAAGGTAGACATTACTTTTTTTCCCAAAGACGAATCAAGTTCAACTATAGTGTTTCCGGGTATATTCTTATTTCTACGTAGAGTTGTAAAACGTTGCACGATTATCGATTAATTTACATTATATAGCCCTCGGAGAAATAAAATTAAAATCAGTATCATTTAAATTTCAAATCTTGCAATCTGATAGGTCAAGTTATTCCACAGAGGACGCTGACATATCTATCATTACATGAAGGATCTTATCACGTTGTCCATTCTGATTATTTTGATTGTCATGTAACACTAATTAAGCCTTACACTTTATGACGTAGAACAGGTCAGTGTTACCGGTCAGATGTAATATGGCATGTATATTAATTGATAACTTTAGATGTGCTTATCAAACAAGGTCAAACCTTCTGTAGAATGGTTTAATATTTGTCAGGAAGCCAATTCATACATGTAAGAGTTATAGAAACTTTCATCAGTGTAGAAATTTCTTTTGTTTCGGGGAATCGTTTGGCCGAATGGTCTAAAGCGCGCACTTTTCTGTTATGGCGCCTCTCACCAAAAAACGTTTAACACAGTTCGATGGAAAATTTTGTTCGTTCGCTCGCTAAAGGTCGATGATTTCTCAAAGTACTTGATCATGGCGTAAACCGAAAAACTCCAGTGCATTCTACATTTTTTGTTCCAATTCTCAATTGATCATGATTCCTTATATCGTGATATTTAGAATCTATAACAGCATTGTCATATACCACTTTTTGAATGTATCTTTATGATAAGACAGCATTATAGACTGTTGATGTAGTCAGAAATGAAATCAAATAAAAATTAAACAAAAATTACGTTTCTGAAAACTTTCAGACGGACTGGAACATGTTACGTATCATGACCCAAAAACCATGCTATTTTCGGATGTATCCATTTACTTTGTGATTATGAAATCTCTCTTAATGTACAATAACAACTCGACGCCTCTAGCCTTACAATATAAGCAGAACCGTAAACGGAATTTTAAAAGTCTATGAATGTCGTGAATGAATAAATAAGTTATTGTTTCATTATAAACATATTTCATTTTAGAAAAATTAAAAATATGCACATGACGCAATTATATCTACAACCAGATAACAATGAAAATGTGAACACTACATACTTCCAAACATAGCTAGTGTTAGCCATATTTATTAATTGAAATGAAAGCATGAGACAAGAAAAAATCGTATTCGCGTCTTCTGTAAGGGTTTTTGTGACGTTTTCAACTGAAACCATTTTTGTTTGTATCCTCTATTGCAATAAACGTTATTTTCTATAGTGGTATTCAGACATATTTCGGTATCTCTGAAGAGGTGCCTTTGTGGCTTAGTGGTCTAAAGTATGTGTTTGAATAGTTTATCAATCACCTGTACATACACCTGAGTGGTACATCAATATAAATGTAAACAATACAGAATGAATGAATTCTCTCTCTCTCTCTCTCTCTCTCTCTCTCTCTCTCTCTCTCTCTCTCTCTCTCTCTCTCTCTCTCTTAAAATATCAATTGATGTTTTTTTTATATTATTTAACTTAATAATATGTTCAAAAATCTATAATGCAACAATATGATGTATTTAAACTTTATTTCAATGTAGGATCTTATCAAGAATATCAGAATATCATTTTTCCATAGTCTGTTCCATCATATACATATGTACTTATTCAAATGACCCCTTCCTATCTTGATTTTGACATTTTTAGATAAACTTTGAGCAATCTAGTGTTTCTCTCACTATTAATTTTGACACTGAAGTCAGCATTGATCCTATGTAAGTAAATGTAAAATACACATACACTTTTGACCCGACAGATTGCGTGTTAAAGAAAACATGTTTTAGGATAAAATTTGAAATGTTAAGATTTCACCTCTGTTTAGCCTCATAGCTCCTGAATCGGATAACCTGAAGCAGACGGCGTGAGCTTTGTACATATTCATTTAAAATAACAAGGCTTTAGACACTCTGAGATAACTTGTTTCACCAAGGTTAACAGAACTATGAAATGTTGATTAACAAAGGGTAATGTTATTCTTGGATGATCCTCGCGTTGTTATGGTGGCTAATTATAACCTAAAAGATACCTGTTTATCGGAGGGAGGGAGTCTTTGAGGCAGACTGTATTTGATTTTGGCGATTTAGGATTATATTTTTTCAATAGCATGCAGCAGATCATTAAAATAGTTGAAAAAAATAGTTGAACAACAACGAAGAGCAATTCAATGTATTTAATCGGAAGTATTCATCTAGACTGTATTGTAATGTGCTCAGCAGTCTGCCACTTCCCAAAATATTGTTGTCCGCGAAAAACGCATTGACATCAATTTTTCAATCAAATTAACAGTCGCAAAGTTTTTCTTTGTTCTGATTGGTAAAAAATGAAGAAGGAAAATACCGTAAGGAAAATTACAGAAGAGCATTTTGCTAAACGGAAAACATCTGACAAATACGGCTTAAATCTCCAATGTAAGTGGAGAAGAAAATTGGAAGAATCTTTTGAATGACAATTTTGCTATGCGTACCTAGATAGAAATGTAATCCTCAACATGACGTGAACAGAAAATAAAACGATATCATTGAATAATTGAATTTTACGATTTTTTCGGATTCTGATTGGTTTAAAAGTAAAAGTAATTTTCTCATAGACTATTTTGACCACTGCCAGAACTACTTTTTTAAGAATGACAGAATAAATTCTTGCGCACATTTCATTGTTGTACACATTTAAATAATATGTCTAATAAACATGAAATATTCCGCATTCGACTTTGTTCTTTTTGGTGTTATAAATTATAAAATTTAATTTTAAGCATTGTCGTAAATTTTTGTTCGGTCTTTCGTAGTGGGTTTATGCAAAAGTGCACAGTCTTTATTCAAGTTACTTTTCAATAGACCGAACAAAAATTAAAGGCAATGCTCAAATAAAGTCAAGTTGTTACTGGCGTCATTTAAGCAGGTTCTTAACACAATATTGATTTTTCTTATACCACAAAAAATTTTAAAAATCAAATTGGTCACATTACGAGACTTGCATGTTGTACAAGATGGTCGATCTTTTTCATACAATATGATTTTGATGCACTTTTATGCACTTGCCAACAATTTTTGCATTTCATATATTACAACATCTTACAGTGTGTACAATGATTACTTAAAAAGCTTTTTTTTTTCCTTAAAATTTTATTGTAACACTGCTTACACTGCAAAAGTATTTGCAGATGATTGCTTTGATATTTTACATTTCAATGTTTTACTTTAATGCTGGTTTTTATGATAAAAAAATTAGTTTTGAAAAAAAAATCATATATCAGTGCTTTTTCACTGTGTGGAACTGAATTTAACGCACTAAAGATATTGTTCGTTAAAATATATTAAGGCAGTCACTTTTTGGATGGCGTAGGAAATAAGCAGTATATGAAAAAAAAAATTACCTCTTTTAAAGACAACATGCCTGTAATAAATCTCGATTTATTTATTCATTTATTTATTTATTTATTTATTTATTTGATTATCTAAGGTCACACACTACATATCTTTCCAATTATTTTTATAGCGTTAGATATAAAATACCTAGAATGTCCTTACATTGTCACTTTACGTAACTTTGATGAGAGGAGCCATTTTTCTTATGTTTACTACTAGGGTTAATTAGAGCAGAAACACACAAACATCCCCGCATTATTACAAAAAATGTCATATATTTGTTTTATCTTCCTCATGTTGACACCATTGTTTACTTAACAAATACGTGTGCACTTGAAACTGCATCTGTCAAGACATAAATATTAATGGGAAATGACAAGCACATTGTCTCGGTAATGAGTGTATACTATATTCTTGATACATGGGAGAAATGTTATTACTTCATTTTACAAACCAACCTCAACTTAATTTGCTTTTCTTTCTTGACATTATCGTAGGACCACCGTAATTTTTATAACCCTATAATGCAATTGTCTTATACCGCGCATTGCCCTTTAAACACACACGCACACACAGAATGGCATTATCTAAGACGTGGCTAGCAAGGCTAAAATATAGACCATTATTATCGGTTTTTTGTATTTAATACCATAAAGAAATAATAATAATAATAATGATGATGATGATGATGATGGTTATGATGATAAAAACGGTATATGGTTTTAAATGATTTATTTCGTATTGTTAATTAAACTCTGCACGGTGAATTAGAACACAAACAGTCAAAATCTATTATAAGCCGTGTAAATATTATGTATAAAAATGTATTTAGTGTGAATTGCTTAATAAAAAGAGGATAAATTAAGTAAAATGCTGAACTTTCCTGCAATAAAACTCATTTATATCGTGAAGTGAGTTACATAACAATAATGGAAAAAGCATCACGGGATTATTACGATGATTGAAGGTGTCGTCCTAATGGCAGTGGAAGGTGATTGAATTGCAAATAACTTTTAAAGTTTGTTTTGGGCAAGTGTCAAATAAATAAGGGGGTTAACCTTTCTTACGATATTTTAATTTTGAATGTTTAAAAAAAGCAATTTTCAGGTTTTTTAACAGCATTAAGGTGACGAGTATCTGATGGCTTCAAATATCCTGAAATCATTTCAAGTGGTATTCAGTAGTATCAAATTTGTACTAACAACGTTACAAACGAAGTAGTTTGTTGAACATATAACTAAAATCTTGATTTAATGTTTCGTTATTATGAAATATTTTTATCAGGGGTAAGAAAAAATCTACTGCAACTTAAATAAATTATAGCATACTAGGAAAATACCATAAAACAAATCAATATAAAACGCAAAAAAAAATTCTGGGCCGAAACACTTCGTTACAAAACCAGCTTTTTAACGTTTTTTATTGTTTTTTTTTAATACAATACTTTGATGCATGTAAAAAACATTTTTTCTGTGTCTTTTGTGAGTAGAAAACTTGTTCTCGTTTGAAGCAAAAAAGAAAAGTTTCAAAAGAAAAGAAACATAAAGAAGTCTTAACTTGTGCTTAAAACAACATCATTTCACCCTTTGCTTAAGCAACTAAATATAGTAGTTTTTTTAAAACATAAATCAAACTTATTGATTTTTTTGTCTTTTTTAATGTTTTATTTCATTGAACTCTCTATAATCTTGAAAGAAACCATGCCATAATTTCTTATATGCCATATATATGCAGTTTTGTGTTGTTTGTGATGTCCACATTGCTGACAATTAACTTCTAACTTAAGTCCATTACTGTCATACCTAATAAACACCAAAAGATAAATGGAATACTTCTACTCAGCACGGACATTTCAATGGTCAGTGTCACATGAATTCGGTCATATTCTGCAAGAGTCCTGCAGTGATGTATGGTCAGTTATATCCGATACGCCACTTAGATCAGCTGCACTTTGTACCAATTTATTTCAGCACCAAAATTCTTGGGTTTTATCAACTGGACACATAACATCTGGTGTTAATAAGTGAACTTTTTAAAAAGGTTCGCAACCTACCCTGACCCCTGTCCGTCAAAACTCACTCAACAAATATCAAATGGAAGTCGTCTGTCAGGTGTCCAGTTTCAAAACCATGTAATTATTATTGCTAAATACTTATCACATTGCAGTGCATTTTGAATTATGTTTATTTTCTTGAGTTTAGTACATTGGGTCACAAGGTTAATTTTCCAAAAAATTGATGAATGAATGACTTTATTGCACGATGTATATAACTTGATGTATACAATGATAGCTCTTTTAATTTTATAAAATTGTAAATTAATAAAATACTTTCTTTAAATTTAAAATTAACAATAAAAGAATAATTTTGATGTCAAAATGTTTATTTTCACAAAAAATGTTACAAAAAGACAATGTTTAGTATTAGTTCTAAAAAATTATATTTTGAATCCCTCTCTGTTCCACCGCCGTTTGTGTAGTTAAAAAAATGACCCTACATGAGATATTTTTCTTCGCTTGAGTATCGTTGATATCACGAAAAACACATAAAAACGTAATGCTTTATTTTATGCAGTTATTTGTAAATGTAACAATATAAAAAAGTGTTAAAATTAATTGGTTTATCTTGATAATGTATTAAATTTTACAATTATAAATCATAATATAAAATAATAACTAATAAATCAGAAGGCTATCAATGGAATGTTTGCCCAAAATGTAATGTTTTTGAGAAGTGTTTTAAATGAATTTAAAAAAAATCATCGGGAAATTTTAACATATTTCTTAAACAATCTTAAATTAATATAATTAATTTAATTGTTCCATTTGATCACCAAATGTCCAAAAGTGTTGTTAGTGTTAATTATCACCGCCCAATACAAACGAGCAGATGAATAGTTACTCGTAATTTTTCTAATCTCGGGCAATCGTTCAAAAAAGAGCAATCGTTGCAACACGATGATGGCTTATTTTAATAACCTTATCATAATCTAATGAGGTCGGTAGTACTGTATATTTCCTGAAGATTATCTTTAGTTACTTTGTACTATTTTACCAGTTAACAGATGTGCCCTTCCGCGTGTGTATTACCACTTCCTTTATCAACATGCATCAGATTACATACACGCTTTTGATGTTTAAGTAAACTTCCCTACAAGTTTCTGTGATTAAACTTTTGCACCACGACTCCGATTTCATAAATATATACAGCTGTAATTGTCTATAGTACAGCCGGCATTTATTACGTAAGAATTTGACCTCGAATATAGCGGCCTCAAGGTGAATTATACCTGATCTTTATCGCAATAATGACTATTATTACAACATGTTGCGCCTTTGTCTCGCTGGTCAATCTTGATGGCGATTTCACAGCTGTATTATCCATTGTTTTATTGGCAAATAATCAAACACGTTATGATAACTGTAAAGGTTTATTTACTGACATGAGATTCTCTTCGCACTTTGTGTAGCTGGCCGAAGTTGATAGATTAAATATGTTTAAATTATTGAAATTTTATTTTGAATGTTAAATCAAAATATATTTACTTAAATCTTTATTAAACACTATAAAAACTTTACTTTCTTTACTTTTCTCCGTGGCTGGTGCAAGGATTCATGTTCAGTTATGTAGGTCAAAGGTCGAGGTCGCAAGATCTAATCTGAACTTTTTGGAATGTATTTCAATTATGACTTTTCGGGAGGGGGGTATTTGTAGGTGTTGATTTGCAGCTCTTGTCTTTGTGTAGGATTGTTCATTACAGTGGATATTAAAATCTTTTACAGCAAACGGAACAAACAAGAGCATCTGACTACAAGACGACCAGATGACTATTGAATCATATAAAAAGAATATATTTGAAAGATTCGAGATGATAGAATACGACGTGAAGTAATCAGGAATCATCCCAAGAGCTTTACGGGTTTAAGAATGTGACAAACCAAAGTTAGTTTCATAGTAATCCTAGAATATGCTTATGAGCTTGTGTGGATATTGTTTGTAAAACAACATAATCTAAAATGGCAAGTACATTAAAAGCTCTCAAGTACTATGAAAATGACTGACATTAGTACAGTAAAAACAGAATTTATAATAAGCATCAGCGTTTAGTAAATTATTCTAATTTAATGAATTCTAACCTAACACACACACACACACACACACACACACACACACACACACACACACACCGAATACTTTCTGAAAATGAAGTTATAACTCTTATTATTTTGGCATGTAATAAAGATTTAGATTGTCTTTTGGCATGAGATAGAAATTTAGAGTGTCTTTTGGCAAAAGATGGAGATTTAGAGTGTCTTTTGGTATAAGACAAAGAATTAAAGAGTCTTTTGGAATATGACAAATATTTAGAGTGTCCTTTTTTAATATAACAAATTTTAGAGTGTCTTTTTTTTTTAATATAACAAATTTTAGAGTGTCTATTTGAATATAACAAATTTAAGAGTGTATTTTTAATATAACAAAGTTTAGAGTGCCTTTTTGAATATAACAAAGTTTACAGTGTCTTTTTTTAATATAACAAAGTTTAGAATGCCTCTTGGCATATCACAAAGATTTAGACTTTTTTGCATATGACAGAGATTGAAAATCTGTTTTGGCATATGACAAAGTTTGAAAGTGTTTTGTGGCATAATATAGAGATTTAGAATGTCTTTTGGCATAAGACAAAGAATTAAAGTGTCTTTGGAATAAGTTTAAGACTGCCCCTTGGCATATCACAAAGATTTGGGGTTTTATTTGCATAAGATTGAGATTGAAGGTGTCTTTTTGAAAATGACAAAGGTTTAAAGAGTCCTTTGGCATTTGTTAAAGTTTTAGGGTGTCTTTTGGCATATGACAAAGATTTAAAGTGTGTTTTGGCATTAGACAAAACATTTAAGTGTCTTTTGGCATATCACGAAGATTTTTAGTGTCTTTTGGCAAAAAATAGTGATATAAAATGACTTCAAGCATAAGTTTGAGAGGTAGACTGTCTTTTGGCAAAAGATGGAGATTTAGAGTGTCTTTTGGCATAATGCAAAGAATTAAAGTGTTTTTTGAAATATGACAAATATTTAGAGTGTCTTTTGGCACATGACAAAGTTTAATAGTGTCTTTTCGCACATGTAAAGTACGTAACAGTCCTCTGTCATGTGACAAAGATTTAAGAGAGGCTTCTTGTACATGACAAAATTTAGTAGTGACTTCCAGTAAATCATATGTTTTTATTCGATTATAAAAACATAATTTTAAGCAGTATTTATGTTTTCGGCTTTTGTTCATATCACTTGTTTCTAACACATTTTTCGCTGTTGTCGCTTCATGACAGAATTCTGCGATTTTGAATTGTATCAGCAATGAATGGTAATCCCCACCCTAACATCAAAGTAAATATACAGTGTGGCTGATTAATGATGTCATGTTTTCGTTTTGTTTGTCAAGTGTAACTTTTAAATTTTCATTCAATAATATCACATATTTTGAATGCATTATTTTATAAAATTAAAAAGTAGCATATGGTATACACATTAGTCCCTATAATGTACGTAGAAGACGATAGTATCTTCATAATTAATACTTTGTTTATAATAAAAACTTAATAGTCGCAAAAATCAATAGTTAAAATGAGAGAGAGAGAGAGAGAGAGAGAGAGAGAGAGAGAGAGAGAGAGAGAGAGAGAGAGAGAGAGAGAGAGAGAGAGAGAGGGAATTTCCCATGCCGAACAAAAGAATAAACCGATTGATAATGTTGTCCCTAGAAAATTGTTAATTGGATAGAGCATGTAATTTCGGATAAACATTCAAAAACTTTTGTATAAGTGATGTTTAACTTTTATTGATTCGTCAAGCCACTATCATTAAATCATTTTACAGATTCACTTTTCAAAAGAACATCTTATTAAATTGAAACTCGTTCTCAATGATTGTTCGTTAAATTGAAGAAAAACAAAATGTGAGCTAGTTCAAAGTGTCTGAGTAGAATAAAATCTTCAATTTCTCCCATTAAACAGTTCTCTTCTTTTATTAACATTTTATTCCTTGAAGATTTTTCCCACACTCGGACGAAGACACTTCACAAAGGGGTATCCCGACCTATTATACAATCGCAGTAATGAATCACTCTGACAAGTCCAGTTGTGTTATGTCTCTCAATGGTTTACTTAAAATTTTTATTTATTCATTTAAACCCAGAAAAATTACAGTGTAAAAGTTAGGACAAGGGGTTCCGTATGAGATTATTTATGGTTATTCAATACACATAACATGTCGGAATGTGAGGAAACATGAAGAATAGAAATTGGTGTGAAGGATGTTAAAAACTTATTTCTACACCGTTTGTTTAAAAATTCTGCACATGACCCACATCGTGTCACTAGTGTATGTCACGATTACTAACATCGAACAGGAGAAATTATTCATATCACTGAATTTCAAATACTAGTAAATTTTTATTAAGACTTTCTGAAACTGAATTCCGACAGAATGTTCTTTAAAGCGTGCATCTTATCTTAAATAAATAAATAAATACGTGTAGTAAGAAAACGATAAAAATGCAATAAACATTTGTGTGTGGGTTTATTAAATACTTTAACTTTTTACACTTTAAGTATACTTACATCTGTATGTGTCCCGAATGTCCTTAACCCCGAGGTCGGTAATGTGTATTGAATTTGTTATCCAATATGATTGTATAATAATTATTTAAAGCTTGGTCGGTTTGTTTATTTCTATAATGGTATTATCAGTTCTAGGTCAAGAATTATCGAATGTTTCATAACTCGGATCAATTATTCATGATATGGTCCATTTACAGGTTGATTTAGCTAGGTACCATTACGATAGGTTACGCAATGATCTGGCTTTACTTCATTAAGCTATCGTTGACACAATCAAGGTTTATGTAATTTTTGGCTATGAAATCATGTTAGATACTACCATAGCAATTAATTCTTATCTATAGCAATAAACAAACCGATATTAAATGTAGATTGCTCAGTTACAAATTTTTGATTGCAAGACACCTGTGGAATGCTGTAATATTTTGTATCATCTTTTGTCTTTTTGTGTAAAATTAAGAAAGGCCCTTTTGTCTTTGCTGTAGAAGTGTGTGTGTGTGTGTGTGTGTGTGTGTGTGTGTGTGTGTGTGTAAGAGAGAGAGAGAGAGAGAGAGAGAGAGAGAGAGAGAGAGAGAGAGAGAGAGAGAAATTACATCTAACAAAACCAATGATTTTCCGGTTAAGCAGGTCGGGTAGTACATAACTGTTTAATCTCGTTTAAATATTTTATAGACTTTTTCTTTAGAAAAATAGCTGCATTATGTATTCTTTAATATGAATAAAGTAAAATTGTCGAAACAATTCTTACCCTAAACAATGTAATCAGGTTCTGCTGTCGTTTTGAACTTTTTCATAAAAGAGTCTGGAAGAAGTTTGAAAATTGTTGTATTACAATTATGTTGTAAAATAAAAACTGAAAACCCTAGACTTGGTGCTTAAAGCAGCACATATGGACACTACTTTGTCTTACAGTAAGTTTCATGCAATATTGGTTTTACGCTACAGCCAAGATTTTTTGTCTCTCACTTATTGTGATCTGTTTGTTATGACGGATGAAACAGGACTGTCCAGCAAGCGGATTGACAATCTTCTCACATTCAAACCTGCGATGAGTTTATGTACACGACAATGTATTGTATGTGGTGTTTGTTGTGTTGCAGCCGAAAAGCTGAATCGAAAAGACACGTTTTAGATATCAGAATGAGTGTGAGTCTGAGATTCATAACCACGTCCTACAGTAACATCCAAACAATATGTTTCGCAATTTATACAGCTCTTTACTCTGCATAATCAGCCAGAAGTCATGTTATAGAATGTCATCTTCGAGATTGGAAAGGTGGAATCCCGACGGGTAATACATAAGTTTTTAGTTTGAGATACTGCTTCATCGCCTGGTCCTCGACATTAACAGGGCGGTGTATCGACTGGTTCATCCAGTGTTAGGATAATGTGACCGGGTTGAGCGGTATGCTTGTCTACTATCCCTGTGAGCTTACACTTTAACAAAAATCATCCTGAATACGCGCTAGCATAGGCAGACCATACAACACACTAACAAACCTCATGCATACACGGACTTGTTTTAAGATTAACTCGTGGAGATTCATAAAGTTGCTCTTGAAGTATTGCTGATGCGACATTAAACAACATTACAAAAAAACCAACTTATATCACACTACAAACTAGTCCGGTCATTCAGGACTACATATGTAAAGGGAAGAGATATCATTAGAGTAAAACATTTTATTTTCTTGATAATAGCGAAGTACTTATGAATTTTGGAAATGGGCTGTATTGTTAATTATCAAAAAAAAAAAAAAAAAAAAAAAAAAAAAAAAAAAAAAAAAAAAAACCATTATCAGCGCAACACTAAATGATACAACAAGTTGTCATGTGCTAATTTTTATTTTTAATTCTTTTTATAATTTTTATTTTCATTTTTTGTCATGTGCTTATTTCTAATTTTTTCTTTTTTTTCAGGTGCTAATTTTTTAATATACAAATAAGCATATGACAAAATAATACACCATAAGTCAAGTAGCTATTTGTAACTGGTTATGTATAGTGCTGGCAATTGTTTATAAGTACTCGTATATATATATATATATATATATATATATATATATATATATATATATATATATATATATATATATATATATATATATATATATAAAATTAATTGACGGTTAATTAATAATATTATTAATTAATAATAATTAATTATCTATATCCGTCATATTATAACACAGAAAAACCTTAAGTAACATGTCAATTAACATTACCTAAATTTTGAACAATTTTGTAAGAAGTCAAGCAAAGTTTTTTTCTTTCTTTAAATAAACGCTGCCAATTATGCTTCACTGGGGTCGGGTCAAAGATGAAATTATTTTGTGACTCTATTAAATAGATTTTCTATTTAATTTTAGATTGCTTCAGATATGTTACAGGGTTATTGTCATTTCTAAAACATTTAAACAATCTTGCCTACCAGTCACCCTAAAACTGACCTCTCTGAGGGTCAGACGTCGGCTGAAGTAGTATTCGGCGATAATGACGAAATATTTAAAGAAGTTGAACTTTCTTAACCGTTAATTGTCTCTTTTTGCCTGACATTAAAATAAAAAAGGTCAAACAACCGCGCAGGTGGAAAAACTGATCATACATCTCCGGACAAAGAATGACCACGCGGCTACTGATGGTCAGAGATATACCCACTGGGTTTGCTTTTTTGACCATGTGATTAGAAAAAAATGACTTCAAGTGAGAAATCCCCCCGAATTGTAATTACAATAAACACGATCGGTTTCGCATTACCCGTTCGGTCAACTAAGCAGTAAAATTATGAATATTTATAACTACAATCGTTTGTTTAAATCAATCTCTTTATTTTCTTTTCTTTTAGTATCAAAAATGTTTTTTATTGTAATTCAGCTGTCTAATAAAGAAATCATTCATATGGTGCCAGATGTCGTTTTTAAGAAAAATATTTCTTTCGATTTGTACGTTTTTTCTTGGATCCTTTTCGATTGGTCAAGTATTATATCTTTTTAGCGCGTGCCTTTTATGAGCAGACGACAAACTGCACGCGCTGATTGATTTATCTTATCCTCATTTGTTATGAAGAACATGAATATTACTATGATCTTACAATATAATTTTACACGCTTATTATGATACATTTACAAAACGTAAACATTTTACTTGATTGTTATTTTAAAACTTCACATAACAAAATTAACAAATAAGATGTATTGATCAGATAAAAACGATATGTAGTGTAAATCCAGTTGACTAAAAGCATTTTATGCAATAAAAGAACAAAATACAGTAGTATTTACATCAATGATGAAATTTCACGCCACAGTCAAGATTCCTTCGCGTTTTACGTTCTACACCACTCCACTTGCTAAATGGTTGAAGTAAGTTAACATTTTTAACTTACATTTGTATTTAGCTTTGCAAAAAATTATTATTAATAAGATAAACAAATGCTTTAATAGTCATAGAAGGCGCAATAACGACGTTATGTTCTTATATTCATTTTGCTTAATATTGACATGCAGCTGAATCTTGGTCAATTTTGTTACTCTTGTGTATAATTTCTGGTATTATTAATTTAAAATTTCTTTTACTGAAAACATTTCAAGTGATACTTTGTTAATTTTATTGTTTTAGAATGCGAATTAAATTTTAAAAAAATTACATATATTATTTAAATTTTTTCCCCATCTTAAGTAATATTTTTGACGTTAAGTTTATTTCCAAAACTTAGCGCTCAATTAAGCCGCAAAATGTAATGTGCTTGAAAATGTAGGATTTTAAGAAAAAATAAGAAATGTTCCAAAAAGATGTGCACTTGGAAATAATTCATTTCATTGAAGAAATAAACATCTTGCACATGACACTTAGATGCAGGTGCTTGCTTAAAGCACACACAGGAATCCAGAATTTTGACACTAATCAAATTAATATAATTATAAACGCAATATTTTAGTAACATTTGTGAAGTAATGCGTAAATAATAAATTGACACTTATCAATATTCTGGTTTAACTGCGAATTATAATCAGTTTATGAGAGCTACATAAGATTAACAGAACTGACACTTTTGTTTCCACAACACAATCAAAACCATCATCATAATTGTCTGGAGAATTATTGGCATCGCGAATTCCGATAAACTATCAATTGAATTGTGCAACATGGATGTCCCATTGGAGATAATGTTAACAATAGGATGTATCTTGTTCATGATCGCTATTGTCATATTTCTGCCGTTCCCACGATTTTAAATGAATCTCGGTAATCCAAGTGGAAATAATAGATTTACTGACCAATCTGTCCGTGTCACTTGGATTATGTAATTGATCCTCGTCTTTCTCAGCTGACCATGCATGCATTGTACCCTATTTAACTGTCGAGAATTGACAATGACCACTGCATATAAAAGCTCAGATAATGCAATTATATTACAGTGGCCTATGGGTTAAATTTTAATTTATTTTCGGATATTGGTAATAGCTAATATTAAGAATCCCGCCGTTGGAAAGTCTTTAATTGGCGGAAAATAAAGATTGCAATATTCTGACATTTCGCGTTAATTTTAGATCTTGTTGCTTCGTGTTGAACACTATCCGTCGATATCACGGGGCGAGGAATGTTTATTTGCCTACGGGGTTGTAACGTCCAGTTGACTTGCTTGACCATATCTCACAAAGATCGCGATTTCTCAGTAGCTGAGAGGTCAGGACCGATTCAGATAGCATCAGTTAAGGGATATTATTACGTTTACCCTATGTCATTGTCATGTCAATATTTGTATAATTTAAAGTGTTTATAAAACGTGTTACCGTGTCATTTTAATTCTGTTTATTAAAAATATAAATTGTTTTGTTTGGTAGATGTAATTATGTAAAATATCACCAGCAACCAAGGCTATCTCACCACCCCCACCAACACCATCTTCATCATCATCATCATCTATTTTATTTAGTTATTTATTTTTAAATTATAATAAAATTGTTAAAGATAATAGGACTGTAATGCTTTAAAAAATAATAAATAAATAGATAAATAGATGAATAAGTAAATAAATAATTATATAATTTCTATCATAAAACGGCATTTCTGTTACAGTACTCACGTACAGCTTTTTTAATACAGTAATTTAAAATATGTTATAATGATGTATGATTAAAATAAAATGTATCTAAATGAATTATCGTTTAATTTTTCTAATGCTACAATAACTTGTCAAGACGATTGTAAGTATTTTCAATAGGAAAACACTTGTATGTAAAATTCACATTTTTAATTAAAAAAGAAAAAAAGAAGATATTTTTGTAATAACCATAAAATTATAATAAAATGTTTTATTCTCGTTAAAGTGTGAAATAAAGAAATAAATTCGCCACTAACTGCACTGACATTTTTATTGGTTCGAATAAGCGTGTCTATTATATGTTGACGTATCGAGATAAAAAGCAGGCCTAGTCAAACGAATGTAAACTGATGCTTTTTTAAAAAGTCAATATATGCATATCATGACTTCAAAAGGGGCTTATAAATAAAAAGCCTTTATTATTTAAAAAACTTAACGCTGTTTAGTTGGTCTTAAATATTTTGTTAGAATAAAAACATCCACAAAAACTTCAACAATGTCCACAAGCCATTATACCATTATTAGAGTTTCGAGTTTCTTTGTTGTGCATACCCCCGTGATAGTAAAATACATCTTTCCGTAAAATTATAGAAATAAAAAATAACATGTCTTTAACATGGACACGTGGCTGATTTGATTGAAGGATCCTGTAGAGATGTGAAGTTTGATACTGTTTTTGAAAGATAGAAATATGTCGAACTTGACAATACATAGAATATAATTATAATGAAATATGTAATTAACTATGATAATACTAAAAAATTAAGCTGAATCTGAGTTTCAATAATTGCATTATGTTTTTGATAATGCTGAGCTATGTGCTGTGAGATGGTACGATTATAAAGCATCGTTAAGTTGTTTTGTCGTTAGCTTAATCAGTTTATATATATATATATATATATATATATATATATATATATATATATATATATATATATATAGGGAAAACGCCAAAAATGATTTACTAATTACAATTTTATTAACTTATTTCTATGTCGTTATGACTCAAAACTATGATATAATTATAGTTCATATTTACTTTGTTTTTATACAGCAGGTCAGAAAAGGTTAACTGCCATAAATTACAGTACTTTGTGCTGTCAGAAAATGTACCATTTAACAAAATTTTCAGTCGTCTAAAATTTGAAATTTATTTAAAACTAAGGTTTGTTCCCTCATGCAAAGCATTCCTTAGCTGGATTTGGATTAATATAATTTTGAAACTTTAGATTCATTATTGTCAACTGTTTGGCTTATATATTTTTTATCCTTCAAACTTTTCGGTCTTAGTGTCACTGATGAGGAATTAATTTCCGAAATGTGCACATCTGGCACATCAAAATTTTACTGGTATTTGTATTATATATTTACATGTACAGTATTTCATTACAATATTATGCATTTTTGCATGTTTTACAAATTCTGTTAATTATACTTATATATAGATATTTGACCTTGTAAAACGATTTAAGACTCAGATTACAAATTAACAAGAGTAATGGGAGATTTATTGAAAACAAGGTTTTTGTACTACAGAAAAGGGAAAACATACATTACCTGCTTGGAATTATATTTTTATGGTCAAGGAAAACTTTAATAACTAATCTGTCTTTAATAAAACAGTGAATGATGCCAATATCGACAATTTAAAATTAATTTATACAAGCCAAATTTATAAAGCATTAAAATGTCTTCAATTTTTAAAATATAGTAGCAAAGCACAATAGGTAAAAACAAAATCCTGGCATTATGTAATCATATGCAAATACATCTGTTAATGTTTAAGTTGGAAATCTTGGAGTAGAATTTCCTCGAAAAAAACTTGATTAAAGGGTGTCGTGATTGAAAGTTGCCGTGACTCAAAGCGGTTTGAACAAACTAAACTACAACAGCGGTTATTAACAAAATTATACTGAAGCGTTTATTAAAGCTATACTGAAGTTTAATATATATATATATATATATATATATATATATATATATATATATATATATATATATATATATATATATATATATATATATATATATATATATATATATATATTTGGGAGTATTTAGGACTTGGGCAAATGATGTTTTCCACAATGTTTCACAAGATAACATTTTGTATTATTTTTTCACAAGATAACATTTTGTGATTTTGTGTTCATTTTTCACAAGATAACATTTTGTGTTCATTTTTCACAAGAAAACATTTTGTATTATTTTTTCACAAGATAACATTTTGTGTTCATTTTTCACAAGATAACAATTTGTATTATTTTTTCACAAGATAACATTTTGTGTTCATTTTTCAAAGACACTATTTCCAAAAGTGTCATCTGACATTGTACTATGTCGTTGTCAAGTACATGTTTTTCGGTTATACTATTTTTTTCTTGTATATTAAGAATTCACTGAGTCTATTTTGTTTATGCAGTTTATATCATTTTTTTTTTACAAAAACAACATAACTATAAATAAATCACCGAGTGGCTAATTATTGTTTTATCCCTAACAAAGAAGTCATTCGTAAACAGGATATTTATTAACATTTTGATCGGATGTAACCATGGGTCATTTAAAGGTCCTTTTGTCACAAATAACAGTAAACAACAATGCATGAGTAACGAAAATATACTTTCATTAAAAATTTACAATTTGTCATATCAGGAAAAAACCTTATGTTGCTTAGTTTTAAATTATTAATTGATAAAATAAAAACAACACATTTGTTAATGCAAAAAAGTGCTTATATAGATAATTTTGTATCTCTATACTAAATCCAAGTTTTACTAGTCACGGCAGTACAATCAACAACCAGTGTATTTTGTCAAAATCCACATGCTGCAACATAAGTAGAGTCAGAAAAAGGTGAACATGTTTCCATTAAATTCAATTTAAAATTTCATGAAAAATCATTTTTACAGAAAGGCACAAAATGGCTCGTTTCCAGTAAATTTAGGCTTTTTCAAAATCATATAATAGTTTTAATTGAGGGTAAAGTGTGTCATGTGCAGAATTTTGAATTTTTTTGAGTTTTTCACGTGACAATTAAAAAAGAAATATTCAAAATTCTGCGCATGACAATCGGAAGAATTTCCAAAAATTGCAAACAAGATAAAAAAAGACAAACACATGTTTACATTAGAAACGCTTATTATAAAACTGCTGAATTTGGATATGCTCTAAATTTAATTACGGAAAATTTTGCGTTGGTGGGGTTATGGTATTATCTGTCTGATCTCCACATTATTTCATATTATTTTCAGTTATGGACCTTTTCGGCGAAGTACAGTTACTTTGGTTAAAATGTCAATCCTTTCTTCGCGAACAGGTTAATTGACGATAATTACAAAAAAAGATGCTAGTAGTGTTTTACATTATTGAAAAAAACCTTATTTCTTAGAAGTTAATATCTATCAAAGACCCTAATAAAGGATCGTAATCTGACCAGTCCATTATTTTAAATGACCACAGACATTAACTATTTAGCAATACTTATATACGTCCATTACCTACGGTTAACGCTATACTGTACAACATAATTGTTTTATGTAAGGAACAGAGTCTTCTATTCTTATTTCAGAGGCTTAACCTTTTTTCGTACGATAACTGGTTCGCGCCATCCTAGATAAATAACCTATTCAGAACAAAACCACATATAATGAAATAAGGCCTAATGGTCTCCTCTGAAATGTTAATTTTGTACCCCAGATAGAAAGCATCCCCCACAATTTGATATCAGAGAACAGACTGCACCGCCAGTTAAATCAAATAAAAGTGTATCCGTGAGGTAATTTGGTCAACGCTTTTTACTAATCAAGCCGGTTTCTCTTGTACCGGAAATAGCAAAATCACGAGATATTTGTACCAAACCTACTTTAAAAATAAGTTATTTTTATCCATCTCGTTATTTTATTAAGTTGCTTTGGATTTGGTTCTACACTTCAGTCAAGAATACTTCATTTATATCTAAGAGATAATATTTGTAATAAGGAGGAAACCAAAGTCGAAGAATTGACTTCAGGGAAACTAAACAGACTATCAAATAATTTTGAAAAATGAATACCTTTTTATGATTTTCATCATTAAGTAACATATCTAGTAGCATTGTGATTAAAAAGGTTGATATAATATAAAGAATAGAAAATATGAATTGGTTTTAGTTTAATGCAACAGAAAATTTATTTGAATTTAGATTAAAGAATAAAGTACTAGCCTCAAACAATTATTTGAAAAAATTACAAATAAAAAAGGGGGAAATTTTTTTTTTGTAAAAAATTGTGGAACAACTACTGATTTATTTCGGAATGTCAAACTGTTAACGAATTTTTTTATTTAATCAATAAAGTTAATAAAAACCAAGTTATAAAATAATGATCAAAAGATTTTTTAGTATATAGGAGCAAAGTAATGGAGAAGAAATTCACTGTTTTATAATATCTTTTTAATGTTTTGTTTGACCAATTTAGCTGTGTACCGTCTATAATGAACATCGTCTGACCAGTTTAGCTGTATACCGTCTGTAATGAACATCGACTGACCAGTTTAGCTGTATACCGTCTATAATGAACACTGTTTGATCAGTTTAGCTGTATACCGTCTATAATGAACACTGTTGGACCAGTTTAGCTATATACCGTCTATAATGAACATCATGTGACCAGTTTAGCTATATACCGTCTATAATGAACATCGTCTGACCAGTTTAGCTGTATACCGTCTATAATGAACATCGACTGACCAGTTTAGCTGTATACTGTCTATAATGAACATTGTTTGACCAGTTTAGCTGTATACCGTCTATAATGAACATTGTTTGACCAGTTTAGCTGTATACCGTCTATAATGAACATTGTTTGACCAGTTTAGCTGTATATCGTCTATAATGAACATCGTCTGACCAGTTTAGCTGTATACCGTCTATAATGAACATTGTCTGACCAGTTTAGCTGTATACCGTCTATAATGAACATCGTCTGACCAGTTTAGCTGTATACCGTCTAAAATGAACATTGTTTGACCGGTTTAGCTGTATACCGTCTATGATGAACATCGTTTGACCAGTTTAGCTGTATACCGTCTATAATGAACACTGTTTGATCAGTTAAGCTGTATACCGTCTATAATGAACACTGTTTGACCAGTTAAGCTATATACCGTCTATAATGAACATTGTTTGACTGGTTTAGCTGTATACCGTCTATAATGAACATCGTTTGACCAGTTTAGCTGTATACCGTCTATAATGAACATTGTTTGACCAGTTTAGCTATATACCGTCTATAATGAACATTGTTTGACCAGTTTAGCTGTATACCGTCTATAATGAACATCGTCTGACCAGTTTAGCTGTATACCGTCTATAATGAACACTGTTTGATCAGTTAAGCTGTATACCGTCTATAATGAACACTGTTGGACCAGTTTAGCTATATACCGTCTATAATGAACATCGTCTGACCAGTTTAGCTGTATACCGTCTATAATGAACACTGTTTGACCAGTTTAGCTGTATACCGTCTATAATGAACACTGTTTGACCAGTTTAGCTGTATACCGTCTATAATGAACATTGTTTGACCAGTTTAGCTGTATACCGTCTATAATGAACATCGTCTGACCACTTTAGCTGTATACCGTCTATAATGAACACTGTTTGATCAGTTAAGCTGTATACCGTCTATAATGAACATTGTTTGACCAGTTTAGCTGTATACCGTCTATAATGAACATTGTTTTACCAGTTTAGCTGTATACCGTCTATAATGAACATCGTCTGACCAGTTTAGCTGTATACCGTCTATAATGAACATTGTTTGACCAGTTTAGCTGTATACCGTCTATAATGAACATCGTCTGACCAGTTTAGCTGTATACCGTCTATAATGAATATCGTCTGACCAGTTTAGCTGTATACCGTCTATAATGAACATTGTTTGACCAGTTTAGCTGTATACCGTCTATAATGAACATCGTCTGACCAGTTTAGCTGTATACCGTCTATAATGAACATCGTCTGACCAGTTTAGCTGTATACCGTCTATAATGAACATTGTTTGACCAGTTTAGCTGTATATCGTCTATAATGAACATCGTCTGACCAGTTTAGCTATATACCGTCTATAATGAACATCGTCTGACCAGTTTAGCTATATACCGTCTATAATGAACATCGTCTGACCAGTTTAGCTATATACCGTCTATAATGAACACTGTTGGACCAGTTTAGCTATATACCGTCTATAATGAACATCGTTTGACCAGTTTAGCTATATACCGTCTATAATGAACACTGTTGGACCAGTTTAGCTATATACCGTCTATAATGAACATCGTCTGACCAGTTTAGCTATATACCGTCTATAATGAACATCGTCTGACCAGTTTAGCTATATACCGTCTATAATGAACACTGTTGGACCAGTTTAGCTGTATACCGTCTAAAATGAACATTGTTTGACCAGTTTAGCTATATACCGTCTATAATGAACATTGTTTGACCAGTTTAGCTGCATACCGTCTATAATGAACATCATGTGACCAGTTTAGCTGTATACCGTCTATAATGAACATCGTTTGACCAGTTTAGCTGTATACCGTCTATAATGAACATCGTTTGACCAGTTTAGCTGTATACCGTCTATAATGAACATTGTTTGACCGGTTTAGCTGTATACCGTCTATAATGAACATCGTTTGACCAGTTTAGCTGTATATCGTCTATAATGAACATCGTCTGACCAGTTTAGCTATATACCGTCTATAATGAACATCGTCTGACCAGTTTAGCTATATACCGTCTATAATGAACATCGTCTGACCAGTTTAGCTATATACCGTCTATAATGAACACTGTTGGACCAGTTTAGCTATATACCGTCTATAATGAACATCGTTTGACCAGTTTAGCTATATACCGTCTATAATGAACACTGTTGGACCAGTTTAGCTATATACCGTCTATAATGAACATCGTCTGACCAGTTTAGCTATATACCGTCTATAATGAACATCGTCTGACCAGTTTAGCTATATACCGTCTATAATGAACATCGTCTGACCAGTTTAGCTGTATACCGTCTATAATGAACATCGTCTGACCAGTTTAGCTGTATACCGTCTATAATGAACATCGTCTGACCAGTTTAGCTGTATACCGTCTATAATGAACATCGTTTGACCAGTTAAGCTGTATACCGTCTATAATGAACACTGTTTGACCAGTTTAGCTGTATACCGTCTATAATGAACATTGTTTTACCAGTTTAGCTGTATACCGTCTATAATGAACATCGTCTGACCAGTTTAGCTGTATACCGTCTATAATGAACATTGTTTGACCAGTTTAGCTGTATACCGTCTATAATGAACATCGTCTGACCAGTTTAGCTGTATACCGTCTATAATGAATATCGTCTGACTAGTTTAGCTGTATACCGTCTATAATGAACATTGTTTGACCAGTTTAGCTGTATACCGTCTATAATGAACATCGTCTGACCACTTTAGCTGTATACCGTCTATAATGAACATCGTCTGACCAGTTTAGCTGTATACCGTCTATAATGAACATTGTTTGACCAGTTTAGCTGTATATCGTCTATAATGAACATCGTCTGACCAGTTTAGCTATATACCGTCTATAATGAACATCGTCTGACCAGTTTAGCTGTATACCGTCTATAATGAACATGTTGTCTTTATGTTATAATATTACAGAGCAGTATTGTGTAACCATATTGTTTTGGTTACTAGTTATGATCTGCATCGTTAGTGGCCTAAGAATCTGAGAGATGAAATTTCTTAAACAAACATTTAGGTTTTCAAAACAGGACAATTAATTGCTGGATTCATGATTTACTCGACTTTTAAAAATGCATTAACAAGGTGTGACATTCAGACTCCAGAGCCAACAATAAATACTAGTAAATAGTTAATTTCCTATAGTACTTGCCTAAGGATCAAATTTGTCCTTTATGTACTGAAATGATATTTGGTCAATTGATTGGTGAAGTTGCAATATTGTTCGATTTTCACAATAGCACAAGTTTTGTCGTGAAGGACAAAAAATTCTATTACAATAAATAATTTTAAAGATACTAAAAAAAGATTACCAGATTATGTTTTCTTACCACAAATACACATCTAGTGGCATTAAGAAATAAAAACAGGTTTATATATCAGAATATTACAAGTTCTACAACTACTGTTACCTACCTTTAAAAATTACGGTAGGTTTCGACGACCTGTGAAGTTTTCAGATATGTATTCATTTTGAATGTAAAAGTAAGGATATACATGTACATGTATTACATAATTTATTGAAAAAATAATTTTGGATTCATTTTTAAAATAATTTTTGGAATAATATATTTTAATTAACACTAAGGTCTTTCAAGTAAGATAATTTAAGTTATGAAGGCTGAATAAAACTTAAGTTTACTTATTATTGGATAATTCTAGTAGATAGTGTTAAAAATAACAATCTTTGGTTCTTATAAACATTTGATAATTTAGAGCTATGGTAGTCTACAATTTAATTGCAGTTTAAAATGTGGTAACCTGGCGTGATACCTCAGTTCCTTAGGCTTACAATAATTCAAAACACAACTAGTGATAAAAGTAAATACGTTTTAGGATTCTACATGCAGTTATAGTATATAAATAATGATACAAAGCAGTCTACTATAAACAAATTTGGTCAATGTATTTTTATAAATACATCATACTATTTATGGAATTGTACCTTGTGTTAAAATTTTCAACTTTCTTAATTTTTAAAAATTTTTTTTCTAAAACTAAGGTTTGTTCCCTTATACAAAGCATTTCTTAGCTTGATTCATTCATTTTCAAATGTTTGGATTATCTTACTTTTTCGGCCCTTATGAGAAATCAATATCCGAAATGTGCACATATGGCAAAGCAAAATTAAACAGGTATTTTTTGTTAAGAATTTAGATCATTTGCGGTCTTTAAATGTAAAATATCACACCTGGTTGCCGTTTTTAAAGAAATAAAGTGGTTTGGAAACGTCAAGCACAAAAGTACAATTTTCATAAATCTTTTCTTTGATCAAAAACCTATTTACTTAAATGATCATTTATAAGCAAACTTTTTAAATTGTTATTTCAGACTTCATTGCAAAAATCGTCTTACCACGGAGGACCAAATTGCCAATTGAAACTTCAAATATTTTTGGAAAAAGTTTAATTGATGTTTTTCCATTATTGAGTAAAAATATCTGGTGGCACGAAAATACCGAAACAGCTTTAAAAATCCTTTTCTTTCATTTTTACACCATTTTTATCCCCACACAGCGGATGGAGGAATTCCTTGATATTTTCATATATGGACCTTTTGCTTGTTATTTAATGTCACAAAATATGTTGTTCAACTAATAGAAACACATAAGTATGTAATAATTTTAAAAAATATCTTTAGAATTTTTTATTTTAATCAAGATTTACGTCCTCCGCGGTTAACCCATTTCTGCATTAAGAATTGAACAAAAATTTAAATTTGGATTACCAACCAATGTAAAAAAAATCATTCTATTACATTGAGGCATTTTTACAAACAAATCAGCATTAGGTTTAATGTCTTTTTTATAAGTTAAAAATTCGATAAAAGCCTCAAATTGAGTTCAATGGATCCTCATATCGCCGCATGCGCAACTAGAATGATCTTTTTTCTTGTAACATGATAAAAATTAAATATTTGTTCAGCCTTGACAATTGCTGCAGAGGACTTAAAGAATTTAATTAAAATTGACAAATTAAACAATTTTTCAGAAATAATTTTAAAGTTTTAGTAAAGAAGACAATTTAGTAGAAGTAAAACTTAAAGAAATAATCTAAATATTACTATTTTTGTCATTATGTTTCTTCTCGGCAAAAAATTATGATCAAAGCCTCTTTAAAAGAAGCTTAGACCATCAAAACTTTAAATAAAAATAAAACATTTTGAACAAAAAATTTAAGAGCTTTGATCAAATAGAACTAAGTCTACTTCCTTAAAACTTTTATCAATGTTAATGACATTTAACAAATCGCAATTTAGATAAATTTAGGTCAAGCTTTCAAGTAGCACGCTTGCGAGAAGCATAATGTTAAATGAATATACCACGGTAGTAAAAGTAGAATCTCGAAGACGTTTTAAAGCCAACCATAATGCTTAAAGATAAGTAATGCTAAATTGATTGAATTGTAAAACTATATGTACTCTAGATGCTTGTCTTTGTAAGCTTTGACGGAAAACTTTGATCAAAATTACTTTGTCAAATGTCAATTGTAATTCATAATTTTAATATTTTTCCATTGTGATTACAAATCAATGTCTCGTATTATTAAGTAACATAACTAATGGTATTAAAAATCAGATCAGGTTTATATATGGAATAAAACATGAATTTTCTCTTTCTGTGAACTCTACTTTATTAACCCTTAAGAAGACCATATAAAAAGCTTTTCAAATTGTTAATGGAAGCTTTTAACAAAAACAGTAGATTAAGGAAAGTTGGTGTTGGCACTGTTGCTTCTGTTTGCCATAAGGTCTATCCATCAGCTATAAAATACTAAAATAATTTTTACTACATGAAATAAATTAGTAAATAAAATGATAGAAAAATAAAATTATTAAAATATAAAATAGTTTCGATCCAAGTTAAGATGTTTACATTCACCAAGATTTTTGAAAGTTACAGAGATAAACGGATAGGAGTACTCATATCCAAATTTTATCGTATTTAAGTGACATATGAAGATTTGAAAATTCCAATGTTATTAAAAATAAAGAATAAGAATTTGGTGAAATAATTTTGATTTTAAGAACGTTTGCACCAGATTGAATAGATATCCATTATACAATATTAAGAAAATTATAAAAATGCACAATTTATGGTGTAAATTATTATTAGTACAGACACAAAGTGATAGGTTATATTTATGTTTTATACAAAATTGTATTATCTCTTTATGAAAAAGTGCAAATTATCATGGTCAAATAATGACAGAATATTCATATAATGTTATTTTGAAATCAGGATTAGGTTATATGGCATATCTGCATCTAAAATATGAAATATAATTGTTTATAATGAATTACATGCTATGTATGTACCAGATATGTTTAGAAATAATAATTCATTAAAAGGTAACGTTTGTTTTTCTAAAAAAAAACGGAATTTAAATTTAAAAAAGTATCTTCTTTAATTACAAATGCATAAGGGTTCAACATTGAGTAAATTACGTACATACTTTACATGAAAAGTTCTCTGCAGAAACTGAAAGGTACCTAATAATAACTGGGAAAAAAGTTTTTTTTTATATTGTCCTGAACAATTAGGTAATGAATATAATTTTTGTTTGCAATAAATACAAGAATGTAAGAATCAAATATATGCAGAATATATTATATAAAATATCCTTCATAAAACATGTTGTACTGAATGTTAGGTCTTTATAATATCAATTTATTGTCTAAAATATCTACATTTGCAAAAATATATATCAAAAGGCTTTCCGTGAACATTATAATATCTTTACAGTCAGTATTTCAATGCGTTTTATTACTTCTGCATCATTAACTGTTCGCTTCAGTAAGCAAGTGCAATTTTTAAAAAATATATATTGCATGTCCTAATGCTCCACTCTTTGAGTGGCTGGGTGAAGTTATTCAATAAAGTATATTAAGTATATAAAGTGTAGTTATTTTTACATTAGAGTTAAGTAAGCATCACTTGGTTTATAAAATAAGAATTCTCTTGGCATACTGCTTGTATTTGGGTAGCTAATTTTTTTAATAAGTATTTTCCCCGCAACCTTGTCATTTGAAGGATTAACATAGTTTTTGGATAAATGACATTACATAAAAGTTCTATAAAAACCTTTGTTCATTGTTTTAGTGCAACTTTCGTGTAGTTTAAACACATTCAAAGAATTTTTGATAAATAATTTTGATCAGTGTTTTTGATATTGAAAACTTATTTCGGATAATTTTAAAACTTTACTTAGAACTTTGTGGATGTTTAGATCATCAACAACTTGGAAAAAAAATGTTAACAAAATTTTAAAATGTCTGATCAAACAGGACACAATTTTATTTTTCATAACACTGGTCAAAATTGATCTTAATAATTGAAATTCATTTAAAAACTTAGGTTTGTTCCCTCATGCAAAGCATTTCTTAGCTGGATTTGGATTCATATAATTTTGGAACTTTAGATTTAATAATTTTTCAACTGTTTTTATCTATCAATCTTTTTGGCCTCTAGTGTCACTAATGAGGAATGATTTTTCGTAATGTGCACATAGGCCCCAATAAAAATTTAAAAGGTAATTGTTATATATATTTCCAATCTCAATTTTGTTAAAACTATGTAAAGATTTCAATTGACATTCTTGTGGAAAACAATGGTGTTAAAAAGAAAAAAAAATTACCTCAAAGTAATTTATAAAAAAAGTAAAGCATAATGAATTTCTGATGAGAATTTTTAATACTTTTTAGAACAAATTTTGAGCAAAGTTTTTGATAATATTGAGGTAGATTTATACTAAATTTTATCAAAATCTTTGATCAAAGACACTTTGAAGGGTTTTTAAAAAGAACTTTGATTTAATGGGACTTCAACCAATTTTGTTTGCAAGAGAATTCATTTTGCGAAAATATTTAGCTTTAATAAGACTTCATGCATGTCTAGGAGTCTTTTATCGCTTACTGCGAAATGTTATAATGTGTTTTAAGAAAAAACAAGAAAAAACAACAAATTCCTTCTGGCAAGCTACTAGTATGATGTTAACATATCAGTACTAAATTTTCTCGACAATTCATTCGTTTAGTTTTTTTATATTGCATATTAATATATAGGGTGTATAGAACACACGGCGAGTTTATTTCCTTGACTAGCCTTAAGAAGCCACACTGGCCCTGCTATAATGAATTTACAGCCTGGGTTACTCGTACATGCGATTGGAAAAGGTTACGTTATAAATTAAATCCTATCACCTTTAAGGAGAATTTAATCAAACTTTTCACAGCAAGAAAAATTTAAATTTTAATGAAATAAAAACACGACATTTGTGCTGAATAGACACAAATTTCAAATATTACACAATACGGACACTTGATCTTTTAACCTTTAATCTTTTGCAAGAAAAGTCCACTCACGGAGTTGAGTTACCTCTTTACACAATGATGGGCCAAATGTCAGTGGTTTAATAATTGAATAATTTCAATTGATTTTTTGTTGACACCTGATGAAAAGGTATCCTCTTGATTTTAATACAGGACAAGTTACATTACACAAATGTAAATGGTGTCTGATCACCACAACCCCTGTGTCAAGCAAGTGACTAGACAACAATGAGAATTATGCTCTGTATCGATATTCGTCTATTTGATATTAGATAACAGTTACATAAATTTAGGTTATCATCAACCACCTTTATATTACGTGATAATATTTTAAAACTAAAAAGACAGCATCGGTTTTACTTTTACATAGCAATATGGTATAAACTTTAAGTATTATTTTTTTCTAATTTAATAATCTATAAAAAAAACATAATTAAATAAAATAAATAAATAAATAAATAAGTTAATTAATAAATAAACCAATAATGTTTTAATAATATTACTACAAGAACTTTTAGTTTACAGTGGCTTTTTGCTGCCGACCAGGTTTGCATTTCCAAAATAATCTTTTGTTATGTGTCTGACCCAGTTCCTGTAATCACACTTAAATTCTTTTTCTTAATAAATGTCTGTGACTGAAGCCAGTCCTTTTGGGTTTTTTTTTTACACCGCCAATTAAATTCTGTCTAAACACTGTATAATTCTTTCTTTTTATTACATTGTCAGTTGTACAATATGTCTTTCTTGCTTACGCTCGTTTGTTGTAAAGTGTTCTCGATAAGGGATCTTTTTTCGGTAGAAAGTTTGTTTTTCTTGTTCTTGCCAGTTTGTTGTGGGATGTTCATTGATAGTACAAGCTTTTGTTAAATATATAAAACGTCTTTCCTGTTTTCGTTTGTTTGTTGTAAAATATCCATGGTTACTTCAGCTTTAACCAGGTTAAGATTTGTCTTTGTTCTTTCTTGTTTGTTGTGGGAATGCTCTAGATACCTTGGAGTATTTTGCAGGTGATTTTGCGTGTAAGATATTTTGTTTTGATGCTATATGATACTTACTGTCAGGTAGTTGTTTTGGCCTTTTTTTGTTCGTTTGTTTTGAGGATTTTCTTTGTCACATATGTATTATCAAATGTTAATTATTTTGGTTGATGTCTTTAGATGTTCCACGTAACTATACTATTTTAAGATTCTTTTTGTTTTCATTAATTTTTTGTTTCATTTTTGTTTAATGCTCTAGGTTGCATATTCACTGATAGATTAATGGTTTGTTTTTCATGTTTTCATTCTCTTTTGGGGGATGTTGAAGGGTTCCTTAAACTATTCTCAGGTTAATGTTGTGTCTTTTTTTTATTCTTTTGTCGTGGGAGTTTTATAGATTTCTTAATATTTTCAAATGCATATTTTGTCTTTTATGTTTTTAATTGTTGTGGGATGTTTTGGGTTATTTGTTTTGTCTTTTTCATGGTTCTACCTTACTAAAGATGTTGCCAGTGTTTATCATTATTACTATTACAGTAGAACTTCGATAACTCAAACTTCGATATCTCGAATACCACGTATAACTCGAAGTCTTTATTTTGTCCCGACCGGTTTTCTATATAAACTATATTAGGAAAACTTCGATAACTCAAACTTCTATAATTCGAATACCCCCGATAACTCGAAGTAAAAATTTGGTCTGTAGTTTAAAAATCTATTTAAATTAACTTCAAAAACTCGAATTTTTTTCTAACAGTGTATGATCAATGGCTCGTTTAATAAAACGATCAGAGAAATCACTTATCGGTTATTTGGCTACCGTTATAGTAGAAAAAATAACCGAGTAGTTCTTGTTATCTACCGTATTAATTAGTATCAATTAACGGATTAATATCGAGTACCGTCACGGACAATTAAGCCTAACAGGTACGCTAATCCTCTACTGTAATAAAAGAAGCCAAGTTCTCCAAGCTTAATTAAAACGACTAACCCCGTTGTACTCACGACTGCATTAAAATCTTAAATTACTTATTGCACTGCTTTATAATTTCATTAAGTTTCTGTTCGTATTTTCTAACGAATGTAAAAATAAGCATTTTGATAAACATGTACATATATCTGATGTTCGTATGTACATGTATCGTGATTTTATAATAAAATAACACGTTTCGCACAATATCAATTCTTTAATAAATTATTTATTGTATTTTCTTTAAAAATGATCTTTTTACTTTTTTTTCACATTCGAGTACAGGTAACTGTTTAAAACATCAAGATTTTGTACTGGAAAACATATATTAAGGTGACACCATTCTTGGACATCATCCTTCAACTTCGATAACTCGAACTCCCCGATAACTCGAAGTCCCCAGCGAAGTCCCGAGCACTTCGAGTTATCGAAGTTCTACTGTAATTAATTAATTTATTTATTCATTTATATATATTTTTTTGCTGTTTAGATGTTCTAAAGCCATTGTCAGCAGGATTATATACTAGTATTTATCTTATTTATTAATTCGTTTATTTTTTTGGATATTGTACTTAAATTATAGTCAGATGTCTAATGTGGGATTTTTATGTCTTTCTTTTGTGGGATGTAGTAGGTCTGTTGAGAGACAAGGGGAAGAGCGTTTGAGAGTTAGAAGACTTAACTTAGACTATAAATAACACGTTACAGACATAATTGTAGAACAAAACAAACAGAAAACCCTGTTGTATATGTTAATTGGCTATTTATCTTACTTTTTATTAAATTCAGACTTAATTGGTCCATGAACAAATCTGCAATTTCTGATATTTTTATGAAATCGCTATAGATCTTATTTCTATACGCCAAATTTAGAATTAATCATTCCATATTTAAATCCATTATTTTTATTATTAAAATCTCTGACGTCAAATCATTGATTTCAGATGGTTATGAAGGACACAAGTTTTAATCTACATTTGCCTTAGACCTTTCTTGCCAAAGTGGGTTTAATTTGCTCAACTGGTTTAGGAGAAAAATTCAGATAACGCATGGACGCACACTTCGCCATGACATTATCTCGGATAGCAACAGCCAGTACAATTCCATTGCAAATACTTATGTTATAACGGTACCAACAATATTTACCAGAGGATGTTAGAGTGTCGAAAGGGGTAGTTTTATTTTACTCAACACTATATAATGCGTAAGGTCTTTTCAGAAAACAATTGAAATAATAAAAACATTGTTTTCATACCAAAATTTATATAAAAAATAAATCAAATAAAACTGAGAAAAGATTGTCATAAACCACTATTTTTCTTAAGAAACACTGCAAAATAATTTAGATATAATAATTCTGTATACAGTGTTTAAATGTCTAGAAAAGCTTTACGAAGCAATATAAAGATTTATAACATTGCAAAAAATTTTACAATAAGGAAATAGCTATTGAACACTCATGTAAAGGAACAAAGGACTTTTTGTGTATTTTGAATACGTTGAACCGAAGTATACAGAGAAAAAAACAAAATTTGGCGGGCTTACTTACAAATTTTCAAACATTAGGCTCTAGATGGATTTGAACTGCATGGTATGATGCGTTATGATCCGTAGGAACACGTAGGAACGCGAGTATAGGAACACTATAGATCACTGAGGCACACCTTTTATGAGAGGAATCGTCTAAATAAAAATCAATGTGCTTACTTTTATTCAAAGCAACCAAGAAGAAGAGACGTCAAACAAACAAATCATAACAAATAAAGCACCACTGATTATAAAACTTTCCATTGTGGACAGGCACTGGATGTATTGGGACATTCATTTGCAGTAGGACATCTAAGTCTTGTGTCAAATCTTACTTACATACTTGAGTACTTCCTTGTACTCAGAAATCGCACATTCACGCTGGTTTTTTTTTTAAGAAGATAGTATAGTTAAGGGCTCTTCACAGTTATTCGTGACGATAACATTTTTATTGATTTCGAAGATAAAACTGAACATAAGTCCGTGTGATGCGTTAGCTTGCAAGTGGTTTTGATCTGCAATGTATTTGTTTTCACTAATGGCGCCCTTTAGAGTGCTATTACAGTCCGCCGTAACGTATCAGATAAATACCGGTACTGTGCAAACCAGTAAGAGCCAACTACATGAAAAAGTTGCCTTACTTGCGGTGTTAGACGCCTTAAATTAGAAGTCAAACACCTCAACCGCTCGACTACTGCGGTCTGCTTTTTGGGCTCAAAACAAAGTTATTTTACAGAAAGTTGTTTTCAAACATTTCAGAATTTAAGATAAACATTATTCTATTTAGTTGAACCGATAGCCGGACATGTATATGTTATCAACTCTATAACACATAAATCTTTACATAGGTGACAAATATTTATCAAATTAAAATACAAAATACAAACTTTTCTCTCAATTTTTGTCAAGTCAGACTAGGGTGAGTTGAACTTAAGTTACATGAGCGTAGCTTATTTCGATATATTTCGCACTTGTCAAACGAAGTGAAAAATTATTGCATGTAACAATGAAAGAATATGCGCGATATTATGTGTTGACTTAATGCAGCAGTTTTTTGTTCTAAGGTATTAAAAAACAAAATTATCAATATAGGTAACAAAAAAAAAATAATAATAATAAAAAAATAATAAAAATAATAATAATAAAAAAAAATAAAAAAAAACAACACACGTCTTGAAACTTTGTGTTATGTAACATTAACCGTCACTCCAGAACCTGAGATATCGATACTGTCTGAACTTGACAGACAAGGAGCGTCTAGTTATTAACAGTGAAATTGAATTTTGTGCCTAAAATGCTCAATTACAACGAACTAACAAACATTACTAATCAAACCCAAAGCGAATAGAATGAAATTAAGTCGCCGTTTAAATACTGAAACAAAACGGTTCTGAAAAATGTTTTATAGTTATGGTTGGAACACTAGAAGCTCTCTTAACGATTACGAAGACTTAACGCATTAAAATGTCTAGACGTTAAGTATATGTATGTTGTATGTGCCTAAACCTTCGAGTTACCCAGTCTAGACCCGTATGAATTTGAAAACACCTTCAGCCAGCGAAATGACCAAGAATAAGTCTGAGAGAATCAACCTAGGGCTAAAAACGCTCTGCTACCCGATGGCGCACTTTAGACCAATGAATATCATTATTATTCTTTAATGCTGATTCTTAATGAGTTTGTTTTTTATTAATACAAAGTTTGAACAAAATTTCGAATTATTGAAAGTGGCATAATTTTGCCAAAGGAAACGAAACACTGGAATATAAATGTGAAAGCGATGACGTTAAAGGTAATGTTAACTCTTTTTAAGTGAGTTGTCATATTCTAAATTTTTGAATATTTCATTCTCCTATTATAATTTTTGAATATTTCATTCAGAAAATTCAAAAATTTATAATATGACAGTATGTAATAAAGCCGGCAAAATAAAGCATAACGGATCGTTTTGTTTTTTATCCATTAAACACCCGAGAGTATTTTGTTTGAAAAAAAAAAACTTTGTTCATCATTCAGAATAACTACAGGTCCCTCCATCTAAACAATATTTAATCAGGGCGATAGCAGTTGAGAGTTATTATTCTTAATGTTTTGGGGCAAAATTGGTTAGGGTTCGGTCAGTTGTAGAAAACAGGGTTCGGCTTACTTCCTTTTGTGTATTTGTATAGAAAAACTTCAAGACAGACAGACAGACAGATACACACACACACACACACACACACACACACACACACACACACACACACACACACACACACACACACTCTCTCAGGAAATAGGAATCTATTACTCGCTATGGAATGCACTTATACCGATTAGATAAACATCTCCAATCAAACAGGGGAAGATATGTTATTTTATTTACATAGAGTCCATTAAAGCTGCATTAAGTTTTCCAAAGAAAAAAATAAAACGGTGCTAATCTAATAAATGATGTTCATAATGAACAATGTTACATTTGGTTCAACGATAAAAGCTCGAATAAATACAGAAATTACAGTATTTACCCAGCGAGATGCAGCATTTTGGATCTAATATTAGAACACGGTTACGTCATCAAAACCCGGGTCATTTAAACACAACTTTCAAAATGTTGTAATACGATAAATTAAACACAGAACTTCGTTGAATTTGTCATTTGTGACTTAGTAAGGGAAAAATAACACCATTTCAAATACATCTGGATATTAATGAAGGACAATTAATGCAATCTGTCATGTTTCACTTTCGATTCTAGGCTTTTCCGTACATCCGTGCGCATGCTCCAAGCTCATAATTACCATCGTAGAACACTGACCAACCGGTCAGAGGATTCCGTTTATTTACAGCTAAAAGAAATAAAATTTTAGAAAATGAATGTCACGGATCGTGGTTAGAAGATATCTACTTTTAAAAAAATATGTTTTTAGAAAATCAAAAAATATTCAGAAATTTGGTAAACTTAATGCAGCTTTAAATATCTTCAAATACCTCCTTTTTGACTGCATGCTCAAATGGAAACGTCGTTGTCTATAATATCTCCTAAACAAGCCCGCTGACAAAATGAACAAAAAGGTTGGTAAGTTATGGGTTATTTTCATTTTAATCTAGTCCATTCATTTAGGTCCAAAATAAATCATATATTAATGACTTCATTTAAGTTAGAAAGAGCTGTCACTTCATGTTTAATATTTTTGTGGTTTTACATAACAATTAAAATTTTAAATGACGGACTTTGTTTAAACAGTGGTCACTCCTTTTATTTTCTTATTAATCGGTGCAAATACAGGTCAATCCTTACATAGTGTTACTCAATTCTCAAGTACTTAGTGATAATAATAAATCATACCAGGAAACACAACAGTGGACAATAGTGGACATTTATGGACCACTGTGATACAACATGTCCGGCTTACAGATTCCGGCTTCTCAGCAATTTTTAATCTGCTTAATTTATTCTTAGAAGTTTTCGTTTAAAATAGCAACATCCATCCACTAATGAGAGAGAGAGAGAGAGAGAGAGAGAGAGAGAGAGAGAGAGAGAGAGAGAGAGAGAGAGAGATATTCTTACTAATGTCCGAATTTAAATATAGAAGTAAGCGAGTGGTCAATATTTATCGAATCTTAATAGAAAATTCAAGGTACATTTATTTACTTAATAACTATGTGTACTCAAATATCCAACTCCTATTTCCTTAGCCTAAAGTAAATTCTGAAAATTTGGATTAGGCGGGATTATGTAAACCGGCATTAGATATTGATATAATGGGTAAACACACAGTCACTTTTTCTTTGTTTACGCAGGTCGGTCGCTTATGCAATACATAAATGCTTTGTCGAACTGAGCTCAAAAGGTTAGAAGTTCAAAACGGTGTTATGCAACATTTTTAAAGAGTTTTTATCAGATCTTGTGCAAGTGTGCGGTAATAACCTCTTGATCCGACCTCATAGTGAGATCTTATTTTAGTTTGTGACACATTTTAAATCCCATTTATTCTAGAGATTTATCTATCGCGTTGTTTAAAGTTTTAAAATTTTAATTTTACTTAAAAACTTTAAAGTACGGCTAACATGTAATCTTATGTTAAAATATTTGGCGGATTTTTTATAATAGGGAATTTATTTTATATGTAACACACGACTTTTAGTAAAACATTTTCCCAAACTTTTATTTCTCTCATTATATTAGTTTATCTGAAATTTCAAACAAAATATCTTTTTTCTATCTATTTTAGAAATATATTGCTAAGATATTCATGACATAAATTGACTTCACCGGATACATTTGAATTTCACAGATCAAATTTTTTTCATTTTATATGTAACACACGACTTTTAGTAAAACATTTTCCCAAACTTTTATTTCTCTCATTATATTAGTTTATCTGAAATTTTAAACAAAATATCTTTTTTCTATCTATTTTAGAAATATATTGCTAAGATATTCATGACATAAATTGACTTCACCGGATACATTTGAATTTCACAGATCAAAATTTTTCAAAAAAAAAAAAAAAAACGTGAAATTCCAAAAAATTCAAGTGAATCTTATGTCTGTATAAAGATGCTTGAAATAAAATGTTACACGATATCTGTCATTAACGACCTTTATACAGCCATGTTAATGTGTTTTCTTTATGATATCATTGTCATGTGCTAATTTGGATTTTCTTTTAATGTTACACATGACGTAATATAATGGAAAACTGCTAATAATGCAAAAACATCATCATCATCATTTTCATCATCATCATCATCATCGCATACAGTGGCGTTAATTTCCAACTGCCATGTGCAAAATGTTGAATATTTTTTTTTGGTTAAAATTCTAAAATTTGCACATGACACAACATATCAGTACTTTGCTGAATAATTTTAGGTTTCGTGATTTATTTTGGGAATTATTGAATTATTTTTTTTTTACATTATCTCTCTGGTGTTTACCTAAATTAAAACACATAAAATGGCAGAAATTATTAGTAAACATTAATTACTTTTGATTAATGAAACAGTTAAGGAAGTATTGGATCGAAAATAATGTGCTAATTTCGAAGTAGCATGCTACTTATAAATTTTTATGAAATATTACATTCAAAAGTAGCATAGTGACAATTTGTCATAAGCTACTTTAAAATGTATTATTTCATTAAAATTCAAAAGTAGCATATGACAGAAGTATAGATTAAAAAAAAGCACATAATAATAATAATAATAATGATGATAATAATTTCAGTATTAATGACGAAAATAAAAACTTACTATTTTATCATCATCAATATTATTCTTCTCATTATAATTATCATTATTTATTATTTTTATTATTTTTATTATTACCATTATTATTATTATTATTATTCGATTTCATATTGCCATGGTCTACCTCGACAACATGAAAATTTAAAAGTATCAATTTTTAAAGAAAAGTTAAAAAGTACCACATTAAAATCCCAAAAGCTTTAATTAGTGATAATCACAATGTCATGTGCAGAATTTTGAATTTTTACAAAGAGAAATAAAAGAGAAATTCTGCACATGACATTGTGATTATCATTAATATTTCGTCATTAATATATATTTCCCTTTGTAAAAATTCAAAATTCTGCACATGACAACAATATTAAAACTTAGTAAAAATGCAATGCGTTACCTTTTTACTTATTTATTAAACAGCAACACATCTTAATGACAACAGATTTAGATTCGTATTGTAAAGGAAAATAAAATACGTGTTATCCTTTGACAAATTTTTATTTGTATGAAGTTAACGAAAATTCTGACATATGACAATGTAAAAAATATCATTATTATATAAACGCACCAAATGAGTTGTATTTAAGATTTACAAATCTTAATAAACAAATCTCAGAAAAGAAAAGTAAAAGATGACACAACATTTTCTTTGAAAAAACACCGGATTAATTATTTAAAACTGATTTTTTTTTCTCTCGTCAGACAACACAGATTTTAAACAAAGCACACGATTTTAATTTATATTTTTAAAAAATATCAATGTGATATATAATCTATGTTCAAAAATGACAAAATATGTGCATTTCAAATTTTACTTATCTTTAACTGAGGATGAATATGTAGAATGACTGAGATTTCCACTTTTAAAAATCAAAATAAAACAAAACAAAATATATAGCATACTACTTAAATAAATGATAAAATACATGACTTCCCCCTTTCCTTGCAGAAAAACCTACATTTCACACACTTAAAAATAATTATCAAGCAATTGATAATATTAAGTCTAATAATAACTTTATTTCTACTTCCTACTATTTAAATTATAATTAAATTATAATTTTTATTATTATTTTTTTTTTTTGCCTAAAACATAATGCAAATTAAAAAATCTCTTTAAAATTTGTTCTTTTCAAGCTAAAATATTTACATTTAAAGCTGTTGGTGCTTAATTTTTTCACATTTTCATTTTGAAAAGTTTGCGGGTACATCACACCCCCTAACTTAAATCAGTTAAATGAGAATTAATTAAAACAAAAAATAAACCACTCATCCACCCCAAAGAAAAAAAAAAACAAGAAATTTTAAATGTTCGAATAATGTTAGTTAAATTAGCTGAAAATAAAATAAACTTGTCAAACATTTGAAGAATCAAAATAGAGGTAGAAAATTAAAATAAAGCAAATTTTGTCCTTTTTCTGAGTAAATTTAACAAAATATAAATATACAACATGCAACCATATAAATAAAAAATCGCACTTTTTGTGTCAAGATAAACATATAGCACTAAAATCACCATATACACACTATAGTTATCCACTTTTATCCCATATCAGCACTTTTATTACATACACACGGATATATGAACGTACAGACAAAAATCTACCATTCATTCTATTCCCAATAATAAAATATATAATAATAATAATAATAATATGAAGATCAGAGTATCAAATCTATTTGTAGTCCATATATGTCTATAATCCAAGTCTTTCAAACTCCGTGATGTAACCATTCCGAAGACTGTGAATGCACTATAAATGTACTATTACTTTTAAACGTTTTTCTACTTTGGCGAGTATTTTTTAACATTGAAAATCGTTGATTCAAACAAGCACTTCACTCCCCTTTTTAAATGCACCATTTACGCCGACATTAAAACACAATCGTTCACAACTTCATAATCTGTTATACAACATATAATGTAGTTTGGCAGTTTCATTTTTCAAAATTGCAACTTGTGCTCTTAGTTTTAAGTTTTCTTGTTCTAGAAAAGCGGCTCTCATTGCTATTTCTTCTTCCTTACACCGTCTTGAATCACGAGATCTTTTTGCTGCTTCATTATTTTTTCGTCTTCTTTCCCAGTAAGCGTCATCTTTCTTTTCTTCAGGAACCGGTTTTGTCTTTTTCGGTTCTGAAGCCGATTCGGTAGTTCTATTATCATAGCGTCTTTTACGTTGTAACAAATGAGAAGTCAATGGCGTCATTGGAAACGATGGGACCGAGCTCTCATAC
>CM056595.1:50411628-50459128 GCA_029721355.1 Tegillarca granosa | reverse complement strand
TCACTCGTTATAGCATTAGTATTCATTTATTTCTTATTGTACAATTAGACATATTAAGTAGTTTTCGTGGTTTTACAGCTATTATCAATGGCAGTGACAAAAACTCAAACCTACGAACCCAATCTATTTCAGGGACAATCGGTCGGGCTAAATCGCGCGATAACAGATCACAGTACCTCTCAACGAATCCCACTCAAGCAAACCCTAGTATAAGACAGTTTGTCAGTTCGCTTTCCGAAAGTCAGTGATTTTTTTCATTGCACTGGGGCGTTAAATACATAACTCCATTCTACTCCACTCCCAATGTATTTTACATTTCATGTTTGCGGCTAACAACTGATTTTTTTAAACAAAGTCAATAATGTCAGTTTTTCTCCCCGTCAAAATTCTTTTACTTATATTAGGGACGTTGTGGTCCGTAGGCACGGGTTTTAGACCACTGGACCACCATTCGAATATACTTCTTGGTTGAGATTGTACCTTCCATCTTCTGAAATGCACAGTGTGTGACAAAACATTTTGTTCAGCAAACGTCCATTAATACTGCTTAAAATCTTATCATTTAAAGATATGAAGTCCTTTTACATTGGCTTAAAGGTTAAAAAAAAAAAAAAAAAAAAAAAAAAAAAAAAAAAAAAAAAAAAACCAGCAGCTTCAGACGTGCATAATTAATTGTTGTAACTTATAATACTCCCACTAAAAAGAAAATCTCTGCACAAAGTAATCAGTGTGGGCAACCTGTTGAAGTTGCTTGTTATGAAATGTCTTGGAAATTTCAGAATGACTGAAGTTTCTTATCAAACCAAAAATAATAAGTTTAAAACATAAGATATTGTTAGACTATATATACAATAGGTACATGTTAAGAGAATACTTGTCATATTCACATACAAACACATTTGCTTATTTTCTGAACAATTACTCAAAAAGAAGAAAAACAATTTCGCTGTTAACATAAAATTTACAGCAGCTAAAACAACCAAAAACCTTGACACACAACAGAAACAAACAAGACAAGAGAAAAGAGACAAATATTGGCACCACTGGTTATCAAACTTCCTACTTCGTACAGACATTGTTTAAAAGTCCATTGGTATAGTTACGGTACTGTCTGGGGTCCCCCAGGCACCAGTGATAAATGACCAAACTATGAACAATAATCAAGATTCGAATAAGCTGGTATAAAGTATCAAAACCTCTACGCTCTATATAATGCAATTGTACACAAAATACTTATTTGCATAATAAAATGAACTCAAATACATCAACAAACACGTTTTTATGCATCAGCTACATGTACAAGGTTAATCTGCATTACCTAATGCCTGAAATTTTGACATTAAAAAGGAAAATTGAATTATCTGAAACCATTTGTCACATTTGATTTTTTTTCACAAATACTTAGAAAATATATTAGCATGTCTACCCACGTATATATCCACATATTATATTCAGCTAAAGATGTTTTTCCATCCATTTATTCATAACTATTATAACTCATTACTATGCCTAACGAACTACGCGTCAAGTTACAAATATAGCATTTTATAAAATGAATTCTTAATATACTTAAGTAGCCTGAAGCCATAAAATCATCATCTTGACCATGAAATGAACTCACAAACAATCTAATGCGTGTCATATTGTTGTAATATTACTCATAGTACCGTCTAAATTAATTCTAGAAAATGAATTGATATCTTAAATAGCTATGAAAGAAAAGAATGAATGAAAAGGATTATTTATGACAAGGAAAACTTATTGATTCTGTTTTCAAAACCGTTTCAAGTTGATGTAGGCGTCTTAGAAATTTTTATATATGATGTTGTAAATATTGCGAATTAGGTTGGATTTGTAACTTAAATGATCGGTTAACCATCATTATAACGATAAAAATGTAACATTTTAATTATATAATATTATTACTATTGGTTTAAACTCCAAATCACTCCAAAAAAATTCCGATATCTCTGCACCGTACTGGTTACAAATTCCGATGTTTCTATGCATTACTGGTTGAATTCCTATATCTCTGCACAATACTGGTTAAAATTCCGATATCTCTGCATCATACTGATTAATGATTCTGATATTGGCACCACACTGGTTAAAAATTCCGATATCTTTAAGCAATACTGGCTAAATTTCTGATTTCTCTGCACCCACGATTAAGAATTCCGATATACTAGTATCTATATCACACTGGTTAAAATACTGATATCTGTGTGTACAATACTGGCAGAAATTCTGATATTTTTGTACCGTATTGATAAAAATTCCTATATCACTGTACCATACTTGTAAACATTTCTGATATGTCTGTACCATCATGGTTAAAATTCTTATATCTCTGTATCATTTTTGTTTAAAATTTCTATACCATACTGGTTCAAATTCCGATATCTTTTAACAATACTGGTTAAGATTCTGATATCTCTGTACCTTACTGGTTAAAAAATTCCAAATTCTCTGTACCATACCAAATATTTTTATCCATATTGGTTAGAAAAATCTTGATTATGTTGTTTACTATATTTGTTAAAATTTCCGATGTACTGTGTACCATATTAGGTAAAAAAAAAGACAACTTTGTACCATATTTGTTATAAATTCCGATAGTTTTGTGCACAATATTGAAATGAAACATACTCTTAGTTGATTAATTACTCTGTACTAATTTGATAAAAATCACAACAACTCTTTTTTTTAAAAATCTAACTACCCCTCGTTACTTTTTTGTTATAAAGTCCGATAACTCTGTGCTTTTTTGTTTAAAAGCCCGATAACTCTGTGCTATTTTTTTTTTTAAAGTCTGATAATTCTCTTCTAATTCTCTTCTACATTGATTAAAACTCATGATAACACTGTACTATTAGTTCATCTCTGATACTACATAATAACTGATTTTGCTAACTATACTAATTATTATCATCAAATGATATAGATATTGCTAAGTAGCATTGTTGCTGATCATGAATTAAGCTAAAATTCAAGATTCCAGTGGTTAAGCTGGAACTTTATGCAGGTCCTCCTATAATAATAGAAATATCTTAGCTATAAAGAAGATTCTTATTACAATAATTGACACTGTAATTTGTATTAAAATAAACGGATTGATCATATTGCTAGTTATTTATTTATTTATTTTTTTATAAATACTGTTTTTGATTAGTCAGTCAGTTTTGAGTGTACGTTTGTTTAAACAATCTTCACAGCCGTGCCGGAGCTACTTATACGCCAAATGGGAAATAAATCGCAACTATGTACATGATATTTTTACATTAAGCAATAAGTAATTATATATTATTAAATTTTAAGCATTAAATGGAATATTCTTCGGTCTAATCAATATATGCTGGTGTGTTGAATTTTTTCCTGTGTTTAATACACTTGCATAAACCCGGCTCGCGAACATAATTCTGTTTATTTTATTTATCATTGTTTAAGAATCATGTAATATGTAATCAGTGCTGGAACAATTACTTTGCACTTATCCGACTTTTAATAACGATGCTTATGAAAGCAATATCACCATTCCCTCTCCATATGGAAATTACCCTTACCATAACACCATGTCATTATTTGTAGTCCACATTTTCAAATTTTAATTATTTTCTCATTTGCGTTATGAACCGATTACGGCTTATGATTAAATCTCTAGGCAACCTTATCAGCTGCCATATTGGTGGTCAGTTGGTCACTGCTTTAATTATTGGAAAATTATAGTGGACATTTGCAGATAAAGAGGTTATAACAAATGTAAGCATGACGTAAAGGAAATTGACCGTCCATTTCAACAAGATTGCAATCTGATATACTCCGTCCATTTCGACAATCTAATATAATCATGCTGCATTGTGTTTTCAATGTTAGAATTAAAAAAATATTTGAAATTATGAATTGATGCTTTTCTAATCAATTCATGAAATAAAAATATAAAATAAAAAAATCTCTGTGATAGAACTATTTAAGACATCTGTTTAAAATTTGGGTCAAGTGTTTAAAATAAGGTCAACTTGTCAATTATTAAAGTTATAAGGTTCAGGCAAACGTTTGATAGAACCACGCACAATTAGTTGTATGAAATCAGAAAGCTTACTATAAACGAATTTATAAGATATGTTTATTAATCGATTAAAACGAAACCTTAAATATCACATTGAAAGCCGTCAGATGTAAATATATAACACAAAAATAGTTGTTACATTTTGATGTGCCGTATGTGCACATTTCGGAAAATCATTCCTCATCGGTGACACGAGGAGATGAAAAGTTTGATAGATAAAAAAATATAAGCTAAACAGTTGAAAATTAACGAATTTAAAGTTTCGAAATTATATGAATCCATATCTAGCTAAGGAATGCTTTGCATGAGGGAACAAGCCTTAGTTTTAAATAAATTCCAAAAATTTAGACGGCTGAAAATTTTGCTAAATGGTATATTTTCTGACAGCAAAAAGTACTGCCTACTGAGTTATGGATAACCTCATCCTGCAATGGAACTACTGTTATTTAATATTAATAATAGAAATTTCATTGACTTAACAATGAAATCTGCCCATTTGTATGATTTTTAAAAGAGCATACACAGTGTATTTACATAATCAAAACAAAGCATGAAAAAAAAACAAACTTATAAAATAGCAAATGCAGTTATCAAATACATTTCTTATCTTGACCAACGTCAGCAACTGGATGGGTTTGCTATTACACACAACTATAACATGTACCGACACATTTGCACCGCTGTGCTTGTTTAGATGTTCGAAAATACTGTACTTATTAACAAAAGTGATGAGTATGTTCTTAACACTGGTAAAATATTATACAAACTCTAATAATTGTTATCGTATCATTGTCCATCTTCATTTATATCTAGATTTTCTGTGTATTCACTCCGAAAGATAAAACCGGCCTTGGTTCATTTTTACGTAATAATTGCAATATCAAATACCACCAAGAATATTTAGGAAAGGTCAGGAACGGGGCAAAATCGAATGCTAAAACACACAGGTTAAAAGTTCAATACACGTTATTTAAATCTGACAAAATAGGCATGTTCCAGACTTAAATCTCGCAATAAAACGCAATGAAACGAATACACATCTGTGAAGGAGATATATAAATATTTACAAACCATCGCCAAGTCTGATAACGCACATTGAAATAATGACCACACCATACCAGTAATGGCTATTTCAGTATCACTTAACCTTAAAATAAAGACCGATCTGACCATTATTGACCAATGTTATATAAATGCATTACTAGTAATGAAAAATCAACATTTGTGTTATCTCTTGCACAGCTGAAAAATAAATAATTGTTAAATAGCTATGTATAATTATGTAAATATACATTCTCTATACATTCTAAATATGCTATATTGATTTTAATGATTATGGCATACTGCGAGATCAGTGAATTTAATTTTTTTTCTAAAGCCTAGCCAGGGTGTATTTCAGGGCTTGGTAACTGGAAGTTACTAGAACGTGTATATAAATGGTTAAGGATAGTTAAGGACTATATGCGTTATCGTAACCCTAAGAAAGCTTCAAATTTTCCTTTACAGGCCTAATGGCCAATTGTGCGTGTGGTGGCTGTGATTCGCGACAACTACCTTTTAATGAGCCGCTAGTCCATTGCAAAGTCCTCGAATATTTTTTGGGACCCATTTTTATCAGTAAGATAGACGTGTGTAATATAAATCTGCTCCAAAACATATATAACAGACCCGACTGGGAATCTAGCCAAAACCCTTCAATAGATCCACAGTCTTAATGTGTTTTATGTAATGCACTATAATATTGTAATAAAAAATTATCATGAATCGTCAAAAACAGTTGTTATTGAAAAGAGCTTACACATCTCGTTTGATTGGAGATGTTCATCTTGCCGGTTTATATATAAAATAATTTTTATGGTACAGATTCGCAACTAGATTTTCTAACGTAGCTAAATGTAAGGAAAAAACTTCTTGAATAAAATCTTTTTTCTGAACGACTTTCGTAATAATTCATAGTTGGCACAAGATAATGAAATGCCAAGATTTTTCTCAAATCCCCATTTGTTTAAAAATGTTAAGTTTACAAGAGGTCATCTTGAGTTAAATCATTCAATGTGTTATTTTAAAAGTTTATATACTTTTGTTCATTGATATAAAAAAATATTTCATGGCAAAAGTGAAAATTGATTTCTCAAAATTATGCCCTTTTTGTGCACGAATATTTACACTAGCTTTATGGGACTTGCAGCATCCTCGTGTGATTCGGTAGGGTCAGAGGTAATCAGTTAACTTTACAGTTGTATTGTGGATAGCTCACAGATGGGAGGTAATGGCGATTAAATGATCAATCATTAAATCTTACTTATACAGAACATGTACATGAAGGCAAAATTATCCTTAAATCTCACAATGAACCTTTGAAAATGTTATCTTAATAGTTTTCTAAATAGACAGAATAGTTATCAAAATCAAGAACAACATCACCAGCAATACCGATTACGTCATTATGTAGTTTTCTAAACATACGGAATAGTTAACAAAATCCAGAGCAACATCAAAAGCAAATTTGATTACGTCACCCCGTTAAGACATATAGCTAAATAAAACTCAGGACTCGGGACAAACGTCATTGTAACTGGGATCCACGAAATCTAAAAACAAAACACTCACCAATTAACTAGGGTTGTTGTTGATTTCAAAATATTCTGAAAATAAGCTAGGTGAAAACGTTATCAAGGGGACTTATATGTTTAAGTTCCATGGCGGCGTTTAAATGTCTCATGTCTGCTGGGATGATTGTGCTTTGCTTATAGTTGACAATAACAGTTCTAAAGCCAACAGCATGAAGAATCAAACAAAAACGTAACTTTGTAATACTGAAATTAAGTTGGTATGATTTTATTCCAGCATTGTTAGAACACAGTCAAGTCAAAATTTTATGTTTTAGAGTGCATTGAGTTGCTTTTTTAAAATTACTTTTTACCATAAGTAACCGAGTGAACATTTCTTACACGGCAACTTATAGTTGGTACGGTTTGTTTAACACTAACCCTAAATTATTCTTTTTAAGTCAGCTTTAACACTGTTTTCACTTATATTAAATAGGTTTCGCAAAAATTCGGAAAAATGAAAAAAAAATCGTTAGCCTACTTGAGTAAGTTTTTTTTTAAAATTCAAATCGTAGTTACGTACAAGAAACTGGCTGTGAGACCCAAGAGAAGTACTTTACCGATCTCTGATATACATGGGAAATTCTAATAAGAATGTTGTTTATGTTGGTCAGTATTTGACCATTATGAAATAAAAGTATTTTATGACCAGTGAGATAAGTCAGATTAAGACAAACATTTAACCAATAACATAAGTTTTATTACGGTGTTCTTTCAAATGTCCACTAGCAAGGACAATAATAATACGGAATGATGTATGTATCTAATCTATTTATTGTGTGAGAGCTGTTTCAAACTGACCAAATCTGACCAAATGGTATAAAATCACACATACTTTGTATTACAACACACGTTAACCAAGGCAACTCTAACAATTACATGATATTTTCACATTACTTAAAGATTTTATGAAACAACTTTTATGTGAGGATTAATCTTTAAGTTCTGTCATAAAACTGGACAAGGCCAGCTTGACCTAACTTCGGACATTAAAAATTATGCTAACTAACTCATGCATAATTTATAAAGAATGCAATAACCATTAAGCCTACGTTTGTTATTACATACACATGTTGTCATATGGTACCGCCTTCGAAACGCTGCTGCGTAAAATTTAACAGAAGAATTTTTTTAAATTTTCATTTTTTACGAGAGAAAAATTATTCATGATAATCTTACTTCGTTAGAACGTACAGCCACTCTGAGCTTCATGTATTTCTTGCAATCAAAGTGGGTTGAGATTTCTTTATAACATGTTGTTACCTAACTACATAACTATTTTAATTTCAAGTTATTATATGTATTTGTAATGCATCTTTAAAACTTAAAGATTTTCGTATGCATTGAGTGGATGAAACACAATTTGTTCATTTACTACCAAAGTAAGAATGCATTTGCCATGTGCTCATTTTTGGAATTTTTATTGTGTAATGCATTTTTTTTCAATAATTAGCACATGATACAAACAAAACAGGTGATCAAACATACAGCTCAAGCATGTGAAATTTCAAATTCCAAGAATTAAAAAAGTGGAGATGAGATTCTGGAAAAGTATGGAAGCTAACAAAAGTATTGCAACATTTTTATATAGCTTTGTTCGTATTTATTTACGAACATCATTTGAGGCTTAATCCTTTTTCATCATGAAGTTATTTATTTATAAATTTTGTTGCATTTCCTTTGTGAAATAAATAAATAAGAAATTAGAAAACAAAACCATTTTACTGCGGATTACTTTCTTTTTTATCACCCGTGAAAAGCACCAGATATAGCCATGATGCGGTCATCAATGGCGTTTATTTATTTATCTATTTATTTATTTTATTAAAGTTTTAATATTGACAAAAATGACACTCTTTTGGCAAAACAAATCTATTGTCTAACATTCAGAAGTACTTAAAAAATTAATTAGTTATTTTATCAAATTTAAAACCTTGCTAAAAGATTTAATAACTTTGTATACTTTCTTTGAAACTTCCGTCAGAACTTCCGGTATATGTTTATTTCATACTTATATACGTATTTTATAACAATTAATGTATGATTTATCAACAATGAACAAATCACCTTTCCGTTCGTTAGGAAAAAAATATAAAATAAAATGAAAAACAGTCCACTTAAGTTTTACTATTTTATTTTTCAGTTACAATTTCTTAAATTTTGAAATGTAGAAAATAACTGTACGTAGATGCATAAAACCAGTGATCTTTTATTATTCTTTTTCAAATGATTTTTTTAAAACATAGTTTTTATTTTTATCTATCTATCTATCTATCTATCTATCTATCTATCTATCTATCTATCTATCTATCTATCTATCTATCTATCTATCTCCGTCATAGAAATCATACTTAAAAATACACCATTACACCACTTCCTCTAATAAATTCTCTTCATGGTTGTGTCATGTGCTACTTATGAATTTTTGAATTTTTATGAAATAAAACATTCAAAAGTAGCACATGACAATTTTGAATTTTTATGAAATAATACATTGAAAAGTAGCACATGACAATTGTTATTAAAAATGAATAAAAAGAAAAAACAATACACGTAACTTCTTTGAAGATTTCTTACTAACGGAATGGATAAATATCTCCAAGGAAACCATAGATCTAACCCATAGAGAATAAGCATTTTGGATTTCATTATGTATTCATTTAGTACTGGTCCATTATTTATAATTGCAAATTGCAAAATATACAGACCTCCGCCACACCACCACCACCATCATCATCATCATCATCATCATCATCATCATCATCATCATCATCATCATCATCAACAACAACAACATTAACAACAACAACAACAACAACAACAACAACAACAATAATAATAATAATAATAATAATAATAATAATAATAATAATAATAATAATAATAGTAAATTTATATACACTTTATGTTAAAAATTAGGTGTGGCTTGTATGGAAATAAGAATAAAGGTGAGGGAAAACCAAGATACTTAACATCGTAAATCCTATCAAACAAGTGTTATGTCAGTACACATATAAATATTGTAGATAATAATATTTGTACTTACTTTAAACTTATATCATACAGTTTAGAAAAAAGATTTTGTCTTATATAAATCATAATTTAAAAATGCTTAAAAATTACATACTAATAACTGATCAAATTTGACCTATATTTTTAAGTTAATTTTTCATAGTTTTGAAAAAGATTATGTTTTAAATAATTTATAAATTATTATTCAATAAAAGCCCACAAAAATTGCATAATATCATATCTAGAAATATTGACCTACATTTTTTAGTTAATTTAATTTTATATTATATAAAATCACCTGAGATCAAACTAGACAGTACAAAAGAGAATTTTAACATGCCATAACGTTTAGGTAACACCTTTGGCCGGACGCCAGGAAAATAAACAATATTTGTTCCCAGGCTTTTTCTATATAAGGAATTATCAGTATTATAATTTGACCCAATCGGGACATTACGTATATCTTATATAGGATATAAAATCCACATTTTGTTTTCTTACTCAACTCTTAAATAACACCTTTAGAAGGTAAGCGTTTAAAATGAATAAGTAAATCTGCTTAAACACTGACCTGTGAAAAGATAATAAGGGTTACTTGTCGGTCAAGCAACACGAAATATTGAATAATTTACCTTAAAAATAATTCAAGCCTGGGTGACCACTGACATAAGTGAATGTAGAAAATAGGAAATAATGAGGTGGATAGATATTTATCTAATGCCGTATGTACTTTTGTATGAAAATGATAAAATTTGCTAATAAAACCATGTATTTAAAATCAAAATTGACCTTTTTTTTAACATCTTTTAAATTTGAGCTCTTCGTTAAAAGTATTTAAGTCGGAACATATTTGTTATTTAAAACTATTTCTTCTTGTGGTTCCTGCTCAGAAAAATTCTTACTTCCATACACGGATTGTAGACAATATTCATACATTCTATTGGTAGAAGAATTCTTGAAATCACGTTTTTTAGTTCTTTCCCGGAAGTTGGATGACTGGAAAACCTTTTTCTGTTTTCCTACAGGAAGAAGTCAGTAAATCCCTACATGAAATAGGGGGTTACTCAGGGAAGAAAAACCAAGTAATTAAGATCAATAACACATACTTCTGCATAAATCTATCTTTGTATTAAACCTTTCGTTATTTTACATAATCTTGTTTAAATGACGTAACAAAAAATAAAAATAAATAAATAAATTAAAATAGCAAATAAAAAAAGATAATAAAATAAAGCAAAATAAAATAAACCATCATGTTTTGGGATTTTTAAAAACAAAATAACAATGAGTGAAGAATCTTACACTGTAATTTGTGAGCGACCGATTTTTTAAACATTTGTTTGACAAAATTACCAAAAACCCGGCAAGCTTTGTTTGGTATCATTTTCCTCTCACCACTATTGCCCAGAATAAACCGCTCCGGTCGCTCAGTGGTAGAGCATACGCCTCAAGAGCGAGAGGTCACGTGATCAAACACCATGAAACTAAAATTTGAGACACTGCCTCTTCGTCTGACGCTCGGTACTTAAGGGTACAAAGTATCCACTGGTTCGCCAGATGCCAGAAAAATGTAACTATGGAAGTGATATGCGGCATACATCTTCGGTGAAATAGCACCTTATTGAAATGTGTTCCCGATTGCGCGCTAGTACAAAGCAACCTATAAAACACATTTGAACACCAGTTCCTCGCGAAAACACTTACTAGTGTCACATTTATAGGTAGGACTTCCTTTTGTACCCCCACCCATTAAAAACCAATGTAGATTTTAAAAAAAAATTTTCCTTCACAAAATGTAAAATATTGAATTATTATATCATTTTAACCATTAATTTAGCTAAAAAGTAAATTTGGGTGGGGGGTACAAATGGAAGTCCTTCCCATTTATATTCAGACATTTAATAAGCTTGCTCTCATCGCAAATAGCTGAAAAGACATCAATGCTTCGTTAAACAACACAACAACTAACTACAAAACTTGTTCAAAATACGAAAAAATCTTACAAAACTATGCCAATGGGATCGATTTATCTGAACACAAAAGATTTTAATTAATTAATTAATTAATTAATTAATTAATTTCACAACGGAAATGCAACAAAAGTTATGCCAAGTAAATGAGAGAGAGAGAGAGAGAAGAGAGAGAGAGAGAGAGAGAGAGAGAGAGAGAGAGAGAGAGAGAGAGAGAGAGAGAGAGAGAGAGAGTAATAAACACAGATGGAAAAGATATATTGACATAAAAAGCCCAAGACAAAGTAGGCATTTAAGCATGCCGTTCGCGCTTCCTCGAATTTTATTGAACAATACATGCGATTTCAATCTAACGCTAAAATACAAAGCGAAAAACGTACGCTTGTGTCTCAAAAACATGTATATTTACATATGTATGTATTCTATTATGAATGCATAAACATGAAATACTGCACATGTCATATATGACGTTAGGGTGGTCAACATGTGTAATAGCGCACAGACTGATGAGTATTTCGTGTACTGTTTTGTCTTTATATACATGGCTATATGAAGAAAAGAGATGATTTTTTAACGGTGACAACGGAATATTTACATCTAAGCATGATTTAGTAATGTAGTATTGTGCACCTTGAATGCTTTGATATGATGTGTGTTCGTTTTTTTCCTAACGAGTTTCTGTGGAGAGAGAGAGAGAGAGAGAGAGAGAGAGAGAGAGAGAGAGAGAGAGAGAGAGAGAGAGAGAGAGAGAGAGAGAGAGAGTTTCAATGTCAAGTACTAAGATGTAAGTTATCGAACTCTTAAATTATAAGAATCAATATTCTATTGTATATCATATCATAAAAGGTTTTTAATACTACCCAATAATCTTTCACAATAAATAGGGCTGTTATTTAAAGTATTTTCACTATAAATATTAATCGGTCTTTCATGCCATTGTTTTAAGAGATGATAAAAGCAGTAGATTAACAGTGACATTAATGAACAATTAAGGACCGGGTTCCAGATGAACTAGAGAACATGGGGAAAAAGTCGAAGCTTTGAGGATTGTTTTCTTTTGACGCAAGTCTGTTGATACTATAGTTACCGCTATGTGATGTCTTTTAACAGAGGCCGATTGATCTAAAACGCACGCTTACGGATCACGGTGCCTCTCATGACGTAGGTTCGAACCCCGCTCGGGTAGATCTTAGTGTGGAAAAGTTTTCAGTTCGCTTGCGGAAAGTCGGTAGTTTTCCCCGGCATTTCGGATTTCTTTGCCATCCCACTTTGACATAAGTGAAATATTGCTGTAATGCACTATCAATCCACTCCACTCTTAATAAAGTAACAAATACTTCTCTCTCGTTACTGTATGTAACGGAGTGTGATGTTTTTTTTAACGAAGATATATACTTCGTGGCGAATAACAATCGGTCGATACAATTTAACGTGTCGTCCTTTGTCGATACCGCGAGTGACGAATAATCGCCGATCAATAAATAACAGATCTGCGATTATTCGACCCAGCGACGATTGGTTATTTCTTCATTCATTAGATGTGATATTTTTACTCAACGTCGACACAGGGACAGATAGTTATCTGTTTATACATAAGATGTGTGATCTTCTGACACGACGTCGACATATTTCGAAATTCGAAAGTAGTATATTACAGTTACAAAATTCGGACAGTTTTCGATTGTCGCTATTACTAAAACCTCCCTCCAGTCAACCAACAATAGGCGAAGTCTGTTACAATGACAATCGCGAGAGGGTTCTCTTTTTGAGGAATACCTATTGTGGCACGACACATCAGCTTTATCAGCGATATTCATTTCCTAACAAAATATATAACGAAAGAACAGAAATAATCAAGGTTCAAGTCTCCTGGCTAGTCACGGAGTAAACCCCTGGGTTTTGAGGCTAACGCCTTTATCACTCTGCCACCGTACCATGTGCTTATTTTGAATCTTTATGAAATAATACGATTCAAAAGAGAGGCCTTGTTATGTACAAGTTTTGAACTGTATTATTTCATCAAAGGTAGCAACCGTGTTCCCGTAAAATATAATGATATTAATATACTAGTATACTGAATATAATATGGATTTAGGACTAATCACCCTCTTTAATAACAAACGATCGTTTTAAAATTCTGTATACGAAAACAATTTCACTTGAAAATTAAGAATTTTGAATTAGAATAGTTTTATAAGACAAAAAATCAACACAAAAATTCATATTATCATTGACAGAAAACCTTTACAAAGTCAGTGTGCGGAAATTATATACTAACTTCATCGTGTATAGTTTAAGTCTATTAAAACATAGCACATTCTAATCAAATAATTATGTTAATATTATCATTTAACTGAGGAAAGTTTTTAATATTTCAATACCGATCTTGAATAATATTTGAATTATACGGGTCATTATGTGGTAACTGGGGCACCAAAATTGACTTATTGATTTGCATAGTGACCACATAGTTACACAATACAAACTAAGTCGCCAGACATTTCATTTAAATTTAGACATAAACAATTCAAATACGATTTTGTCTCTAAAATTTTTTAAGGATGAAAAAAACAGTGAAAACGAAAGTTGAATTGCTCTAGATAATATTTGCTATAATAAATTAAAAACGACAAATAACAAAATTTATTTTATGGACTTCAAACAATTTTTTTTTATTTTAAATTGTTGCTATTTTTAGATTGACCTGACAAACTGGACAAAGGACACGTTTTAAATATTATAACGTGTTATGACACAATCTTGTGGACTTACTAGGTAAATATGAGGTTAATACCATACACAAGTATTGATTCTCCACAGAACTATTCTAATATTACACCAGACAAAATAACGCTCAGCTTAAAATAAACTAGGTTTATTTACTTTTTAACTGACCAGTAAAAATAATTCATTTTTGAAAACACGTTTAAGATTACATGTACATTATCAATACGGCTATTTAAAAACTTTTGAGGTATACTTCAAGGTAAATCTGTCACTTTTAATTTGAATTAAGTTCCATATTCCACATAAAAAATCAAACTCTTTTATTTCACATTCCATAATATGATTCAATTTCTTAGGTTTAACAAATGAATTATTTTAATTTTATTTTTGTATTTAGTAAATTAAAATGTCTTTTTAGGAAATTAAAAGAAACATTTATTAGCCAAGATGACATATTAAAAAATTCATTGAAGACGTGTACACAGTACATAATTATGAATTGTTAATGTTCTAAAAACTAAACAGAAAATATTCTGTATTGTTACGGACAGATACGTATATCGATTGTTTCAGACATTTCGATTTCGTTATGTTTCTTTCAAACTAATGTTGAAATGGCTGGTCATTTAAAAAAAAAAAAAAACAACGAGCTCCTAATAAAAAGTTTGGATTAAACACAAGATAAAATATGACAAACTAAACAAAATATATCAAAATATATCAAATAATTCAAGTCAATAATCGTCTTTAAAGCTAGACATATAATATCTATACAAACGAATGTAGATAAAAATGGTTACAACTATAAACAGCATGCTGATAGAATTTTTACATGACAGTATTTAAAGCTTAAAGATCAGTCATTAAGTTAAAACAAAAGCATACTTCAGCTTTTCATAGCATGAATGGTTTTGATCTAACAATTGAATTCCTTTACTAGTGCCCAATAACAGACTGGATAAAGGGAGGTAATGCGGATTGTATTTCTTACATTTCTACAAATTATCGAGGAAAACTACAAATTATTGAGACAAAGTATATACAAACATCAAAATGCAAGCTTTAAATATTTTGTGATAAACAGTTATCCTACTTGATATTGCATCAAAAGAAGCAATCGTACAGAAGTACAATAAATGACGGAAATATGATCTTATTTCTATTTATACTAGTCGTTTGAAGTAAAAGTAGGTCCACCTTATAATAACCGACTCCGGAATAAACATCTTAGTTATACTATTTATCAAACTTTTGCTTGGCATTCTGATGATTTTATCATATAAGCTAAGTACTAGTATCTCATTGGCTACAACACAATCATTTTTGTCCAATAACCAGGGATACTTTCAAATTTTGAAGTTAAAACCAAACCGGATAACTTCCTTTTTGTAAACTTCATTTCATAATTAGAATTACTTAGATCTTCAGATTGCCCAAAGTGTCAAGTGCTCGAACCTTTTATAATTTCAAGTAGTTAGTTAGGTTAGCAATGAGATCACTAATTTATTAAGAGAATTGAAGCTTTTTTCTCTCTATGTAAGAAATTATCTAATTTTGAAGATGTTAATTTTATGACATCTATTAAATTCTTTGACACTCTGATAAAATGAATTGTATGTTATGACAGTAAAGTTTGACTTTCTGACCACAAATTGAACCTTGGTAACTTTGACAATCTTCCTTTAGAGAAAATACAACATAAGTTGTTGAAATGTATTCCAGGGATAAGAATACAATTTAGTAACATTGCAAGGCGCCTAGAATGCAAAGGAGACCCCGTTCAAAGTCTTTTGCCTAACTGCGTTATTTAAACACTACAAGTAAGACTTACTGCATTAGACCATGACAGAATGCTGTATAGTGCTTTTGAGATAGATAAAAATTATTCTCAACAGATCCCAGTTTCACAATCATTCCTTAACTAAGATTTTCTTAAGTTAAAATCTAGAAAATTTTAGGAATCTCTTTTTGAACTAAGAATAAACATCTTTGACGGAACTAATACAGATGTCATAAGCTTGACTTGATCTAAAAAATGACACTTTAAAATACTTGAATATCTTTAAAACTAACAAAGTTTTTAGGGTTTCAAATTTGCCTGATTTGTGATAATTAAAATCTCAGTTAAGAAATGATTGTTAAAAAGGAGCCTGGTTATAACAGTTGGTTTTCCACTCTTTCTAATTTATCTAAGCAACTCAAGATCAATTTTTATCTAAAACCTGAGAACATCAAGCTTCCAATTTCTGATTATCTGTCTCATCAATAAAATAATTTTTAGAAAGTGTAAAAATGAGACTATTGATAGTAAACTTTCGACATTTAGCTTGGTTTATAATTACAGTAGTAAGGATATCCCAAGTTATCTGTCACTAGACCAACTAAAACATATTAAATCAGTCGTAACAAAACTGAGAATCAGTTCACATCTCTTAAACACTGACAAGGGCAGGTACACAAAACCTAAAAGGACAGGTACACAAAACCTAAAAGGACGGGTACACAAAAGGTACATAAAACCTAAAAGGAAAGGTACACAAAACCTTAAAGGGCAGGTACACAAAACCTAAAAGGACAGGTACACAAAAGGTACACAAAACCTAAAAGGACAGGTACACAAAACCTAAAAGGACAGGTACACAAAACCTAAAAGGGCAGGTACACAAAACCTAAAAGGACAGGTACACAAAAGGTACACAAAACCTAAAAGGACAGGTACACAAAAGGTACACAAAACCTAAAAGGGCAGGTACACAAAACCTAAAAGGACAGGTACACAAAACCTAAAAGGGCAGGTACACAAAACATAAAAGGACAGGTACACAAAACCTAAAAGGGCAGGTACACAAAACATAAAAGGACAGGTACACAAAACCTAAAAGGGCAGGTACACAAAACCTAAAAGGACAGGTACACAAAACCTAAAAGGGCAGGTACACAAAACATAAAAGGACAGGTACACAAAAGGTACACAAAACCTAATAGGACAGGTACACAAAACCTAAAAGGGCAGGTACACAAAACCTAAAGGACAGGTACACAAAACCTAAAAGGACAGGTACACAAAACCTAAAAGGGCAGGTACACAAAACCTAAAAGGGCAGGTACACAAAACCTAAAAGGACAGGTACACAAAACCTAAAAGGGCAGGTACACAAAACCTAAAAGGACAGGTACACAAAACCTAAAAGGGCAGGTACACAAAACCTAAAAGGACAGGTACACAAAACCTAAAAGGGCAGGTACACAAAACCTAAAAGGACAGGTACACAAAACCTAAAAGGGCAGGTACACAAAACCTAAAAGGACAGGTACACAAAACCTAAAAGGGCAGGTACACAAAACATAAAAGGACAGGTACACAAAAGGTACACAAAACCTAAAAGGACAGGTACACAAAACCTAAAAGGGCAGGTACACAAAACCTAAAAGGACAGGTACACAAAACCTAAAAGGACAGGTACACAAAACCTAAAAGGGCAGGTACACAAAACCTAATCTGCCCAGAGAAAAAGGCTTTGTAAATTTTGTCCCAAAGCTGAAAACAAGATTCATTTCCTCCTTGAATGTTGTAAATATTATGAAATAAAAAATCATTCTTACATACATACATACATATATATATATATATATATTATATATATATATATAATATATATTATATATATATTATATATATAATATATATATATATATATAATATATACAATAGGTAAGAATGAAGACCAAAATTCATCTACAAATTATTTTATTTAACCCTGAAACATGGTCAGAATGTCAGGCTCCGTATGAATATTACATTACAGCTTTGAGAAATAAGAGACAAATCAGATTAATACATTGTATATATGCAGTAATAAAAATGTTAAATACAAATCATTGCTTAGAAAAATATTGTGTAACTATCTACATTATTGTTATCATAATTGTAAACACAGTATGTTATATCTATGTTAAATGGTTAACACTGTAATCCAGTATACCAATAAAAATTGTATTAATTGTATTATTATTATTATTGTTATTATTGTTGTTGTTGTTGTTGTATATCTGCCTATAGTATAAGAGAGATAACTCTTGTACATACACGGTTGTCCAAATATAATAACAACCAGCCACGGTCATACACATTAAGGGAACAGAGTACTGACTGCATTGGCGGATTCAGTGGTAGAGGGTTGCGGGTGTTGCAACTCCTCCTTTAAAAATTTCAAGAGAGAGAAAAAGAGAGAAATGAGGCCAAATGTTTCCCAGAAATATTAAAATTTCGTTTTTTCCTAGAGGGTTTCGTCCTATGCCTCCCCCCAAAGACTCTTACCCTAACCCGCTGAGGAGAGTAGTATGTTTGTCTTCATTGTTAGCATTTCTATATCAGATTAACAAATCTTGTTTATATGAAATCAAGCTTGAATAACAAAGCTGAAAATACAAAATTAAGTTTTTACCATCAACCAAGATTTAAAAGTTTTCTAAAAAAAGCATTTTGAGAGTACCGAACTACCATATGTACTCAAACTTAAATGTATTAAATGCATGTATCCGCGTACACTGTTTCGGGAAGGGGTTTGTGGATGGGTAAATAATAGCGGGTTCGTAAAGTTCCCTGTTTTTAATGTTGTTTCACGTCGCACCATCAATTTTTTCAGTTATTTGCGACGAGATCTCTAAGGAAAAACAAAAACAAGTATATGCTTGAAATGAGAGAGTGTGATTTATGGTCTTCCATGCACTATTCCGCACTCAAGAAAAATTTAGGTGCTAGCTTACAGAGTTAGTGTGCTGCAGACAAACAGGTCATCCCTAGTCACCTGGAGAACAGGTCGGTACGCTGTCCTTTTACCATCAAGAAACAGTATTTTAAATTCAATCTATGATAGTAATTGCAATGCGACCAACTATACTAATTTTATGTTTTGCGCTATAAATACATCACGAGATCGGGATAAATTGTCATACAAGTAGTCTCCCTTAGATTTAACACCAAATTCGTTAACTGGCAAAGGTCGGTGGTTTTCTCCGGGCACTTCGGTTTTCTCTCCATTACAGATTTGACAGACTTGATTCATTTATAAGTGAGAGATTCTAGACTGTGGCGTAAAACACCATAAATTAAATCGAAGCCAATCCGCCTTTATTGTAAAATAAACTCAGGATGACTAAACTAACCAATATTGCCCGTACCAGATGTATGAGTAATTCAATTTTAACCTACAATTTTTTTTTCTAAAACTTTCTTTTCAGTACAACGGGGTACGAATTTTACTGCTGGTGTTATTACAAAAGAACACATTTTACTGCTGGTATTACAATAAAAGTACGCATTTGAGTACTGGTATCATAGCATAAAGCACGCATTTTACTACTGGCAAAAGTGAAGGTACAAAGTGGTCAGTAACATTTTGGGAACACTTCAAGTTTTCATCAGCGGTCTCTTCTTACAAGTTATGTCCGAAACGCTGAAATGCACAACAATTTTACCCTTAAAATTATAATTGCTTCTAGTCGCGAATTAAATCACTAGGGTAAATTAATTGATGAGTGCTCGCATACAGGACCGGGTCTGACCAAGAATTAAAAATAGTGACATGTTCCTCGCCAAGCACTCGGCTTTTAGAAATTAATGGAATTGGGTCTTTCGCAGGAGACCTTAAAACAGATGCCCCGTGTCACGACAGGTGAGACAAGCTAAAGAACCCTCCATGCACATTGTCCTGAGAGCTGTCATTCACATATACTTTGTGACGTCTCGATAGAAGTGAAATATTCTTGACCGGGACGTAAATCTACATTCAATCAATCGCTGATGCGATTTAACGATTACAGTGGTGTAAGGGATGTAACTCTGGCTAGATTTCTTTCATTTTTGAAGGGGGCAATGTGCGGAATTACTTGGACACTAACATTTGCCGGAAAACGATTCACGAACAGGACTAAATAAAAAAAAAAAAAAAAAAAAAAAAAAAAAAAAAAAAAAAAAAAAATAATAATAATAATAATAATAATAATAATAATAATAATAATAATAATAATAAGATGATGAAGAAGAAAAGAAGAAAAGAATCAAATAAGTGATATTATGATAAAGTTTTAGTGAGCCTTGGTATTTTCTTTTTACTCCATGAAATTATAGAAAATAAAGTCAAGATGAAGGTGTATCCTGGTCAACCTTAAATGAGAAAGGGGAGGGTCTTATCCTAAAATCCTTACTGGTTAGCTTAGTACCAGTATAATGGACTTAGTGGCTTGTGTCGTTTATCAGCGACATTGTGAGAGAGTGCACCATCTTTGCAAGTCACCGTAATTGCCAATTGCTACAATGCATATCACTTGCACCAAATCACGCAGTACGTGAATCTTTTGTTTAGATTTATCCCAGAGATTAACACAAAATTACTGTCACAGAAGATAAAAAATTCCAATGTGACGTAAAACAACATTTAATCAACCAAAACCTCAAAAAATCAAATACTTGGTTGATTTTTAGAAAACTGTACAAATACAGACCTCATTTAGATATAGCAAGCATATGTATTTGCCTAAAATTAGCGCGAAGAATGAAAATGTAATAAATAGCACATGCAGAAAGTTTTTAAAAAGATTAGTAAAGAACAAAAACCGATCATAACAAAAATGGATTGTTTTAAACATAAGTAAAATAAAAGTGTCTATCTATCATCAAATCTATAATCATCATATTACCATTATCAAATGATGAATTTTAGATAAAATAAGGTTCCATTAACCTCATTCGCGATTTCATTAATCACAGATAACAATAACTATCACAATAGAAACAAGTAAAAGAAAACGAAAACACGACGAGTGCAAAAACAATGAACGAAAACACGACGAGTGCAAAAACAATGAACGAAAACACGACGAGTGCAAAAACAATGAATGAATCAACAAATAGTAGCCTTACTAAAATAGTTTACAAATAACAATTAAACGTTTAAATTCAATTTTTATTAATGAATCAAATACAGTATAAACTATCTCAAAATTTTATAAAATTGATTAAAGGTTTTTATGTATATAGAAAAATATGAGAATAGGTTTATTATACAATATTAACAAAATCTATTCGCATTTTACTTAAATTATACCATAAAAAGTCATCCATGAGCAGGCACAAATAACTCTGCCAAATTTCGTTGCTATTTTAACTTTTTAGTGCGAGACACACAACAGCACCAACAAAAAGTGATAACTTCACAATTTGTTGATTAAGTGCACTAAAATCCAAACTTGATCTGTACTTGTAATAATATCAAGTTGAGGATAAACAGCAAACCAAAGTATGACTGATGGACGGAAATATGGAGGGTTGGACGGAATAAATCTGTGATAGAGGCAGAATTAAAATAACTGTTCTAACATATCTGTTTAATGATATAAAACATTAGTCGCAGTAACATAGTCCAACATAGTACTTAAAATTCTGACTGCAAACGTATTCTTCATAATTCTAATTGGATCTAGTACAAGTCATTTACAAAAACGTATTGTTAAAAACATGCGTTTCGGAATTCCTCTGCTTATTTTTAATTCTTTTTATAAATAATACCCTTTGAATTCTAAGTTTTCAATAAAGTATAGCGAAACTTCTATACCCGAAAGTTGAATGTTTAAATTTCAAAGTGCCAAGGAGAAAACCGGATGGAACTAAATGAATTTAGGGGGAAAGTGCGACTGTAGCTAAACAGTCCACACTGAGTGAAAAATTCCGTTTACAAGTTTAGAAATAAAGTAGAGAAAATCTGATGGAGGGGATGCTTTAGTTACTAGTCAATAATTGTGTAAATAGAACAGAAATTATGACATTTTTCACGGTGTCCTTCTTATAGGCGAACTAATTTATAACGAATTCCTTGCACCGTGAAGCAATTTTGTATGAATCGTTAACACTCTATGTTTCAAAAATACAGAAAAACGCCATATGTTGCCTGTGCACAATAGCAGTGATTAACATAAGACAACCCCGCAACTGCAACTAATAGTATTGCTATGATTTAAATTCAGGGAATATTTTATATATACACGAAGTGGCAAGTTTTTATGCTGATTGCGTTATGTGTCATATTATGAATTTTGAATTTTCTGAATGAAATATTCAAAAATTAATAATATGACAACTAGTTTAATATAATATGACAACTATTTTCTGAATGAAATATTCAAAAATTTATATGACATATGCATGCAAATCGCAAAGTTTGATTGGAACAAGTGATGTAATAGATCGAACATTTATTCATAAAAAAGAACCGTTTGATTAATAATGTTTGTTGTCATGAATGTTATTCCTCTCAAACGGAGGGAAATAGGAATCATGTGACAATTAAAAGTATATATTGATCAAATCGTGCGTTTATTTAGTGTTATTAAAAAGTAATTGTGAAATCTAAAAAGTGCACTGCATTTCAAAACGCTTCATTCAATATTCCTTTGACTGGTTAAAATTGAGTTATAGGCAGTGTTAGATGTCACTTTGATCTGTACTGTTGATAAGAAAGACGAGTTTAAAATTGACAACAAACTAAGAATTAAATAAGTAAAGTGTTCTTGGGTAAGAAAAAACTCACACCTGGTTTAATACTTACTTTTACCGCATGATAGTAATCGATAGATTTTCATAACAACCATGTAGTTCTAAACTAGTAGGAAAATGTATATTTCATATAATGTTAAAAGACAATAACAAATACAATAAAAATTTATAAACTATTCTCTCCCCGTCTCCTCAAACTTTTATTCAATGCATGGTTCCCAGCTAACCGGACAGTCCTGCCTTACTATAAATACATGTAAAACTATTCATTCAGGTCTATATATGTATAAAGTACATGTATTTTCCACGTCATATTTAAATAAGTCTATATTTTACAATATCATATCACATTGTTATCATTAGTTATTCTCTGATGGCATACACTTCATCACCTACATTTATCGTTCCTTCAACATCGAGAGCTAAGTGAATGCCAAGGGCCGGTTTTGGTCCAAATGGTTCCTTTAGACGATATCTAAAATGAACAGCAAAATTTTAACAATAGAATAAAATATATAATATCTATTTTTTACAAAAGAAATTATCATAAGAAAAGTATAATAGAATCTATAGCAATAGCCACTGTTGGAGTAACTATCTTAATGGCAGTAATTTTTGCGAAAATTTTTTTTTATTAAATTAAAAAAACTTTAATGAATAATATTGTTGACCTTAATTTAGCCTCGTCGTAACTAAAAACTGATGTACACATTCTCAATCAATATAAAATATTTTGTAGATAAAAATGTTTCAACTTAACGGGTTTTAGATGCTGAACATGGTGATAATATGGAATTTATGTCCATGGTGACGTATATTCAAAAATAATCCGACATTAACATGGTTTTTTCAACATTTAAATGTATGTGTAAGATGTCTAGAAAGTAACTATCAATAAACAAAGATAACAGTTTATTTTTCATGCAAATCTGTGTAATCTACAACGACAAAAAAGCTCCAGAAGCAAGTTTTTGAAACATGCAAGTAGTCAATGCCCCAAGTTTTTATTGAGGTAAACAAGTGAGTTTAAAGTTAAATGTTTCACCCCTGAACATCGGACGAAATTCATTCACTTATTGGCCGGGTGCATACCAGTGGTAAATTAAATGCGACGCATGGTACAATACATATGTTGTATGGCACTCAATCGCTGTCCTACACTGAACCATTTAATATTCCACATTTTACATCAAATGGCCCAAAGTATTTGGCAATAGTATTTTGAATATGACAACAGAGAAAAGACATAATTCATGACAAAACATATAGCGTGGTTTCTAATTAACTCTATTGTTTTTGTAAACGGAAACTGCGAAACGGGTTACACGACAAAACTAGAGCAACAAAATGTGAGTAGTGAATTATTGTTTAAAGTCACGTCAACATTATTGCAGCTGTTCGTTATTCGTGCTAGCGAAAAAAACATTCAAACTGAGTTACCACTATCAGCAAATACTAGTTATCTAGTATACATTACGTTTTAAGTGTTGTGAGTGGTTCTTCATCTTTAGATTTTTCACCTTTGTATTGGTCTACTGTGGTAAGAATACATCTATAATAAAACATAAACATAGAAATAAAAATATTAACCTAAAGGTAGGCTAAACTTTAAATAAGGTGATTTGATTGGCTGGAGATGTTCATCAAGCTGGTCTATTTGAAATTTTTCAAGTGCTTTTCATTGCAAGGGACTAGAACGTACTTAGCATTTGTAAGTGAGTAGCATCATCAGTGTACTTTTTCACATTTCTTGAAGTTTTCGAAAATTTTATATAAAAGACTAAAGGCAAATTAATTTCAGGTGAATACTTAATACACAAAGATATGTTGCATACTTGTATATAAGATGCACTGGTATTCAAGACACACACACAAAAAAAAACAATGTATAAACCTTCAACATTAACATGGTACATTAAGCTGCAATCACGAAAAAAACAGATATCATGATTTATATTCTGTCTTTTTAACTGCTACTGTAACTCTCTTTTGGACTATTTGGACTAATAAATTAAGTAGTGTATGTCTGTGTTATAAATAAGTTATCAAAAGCATGCATTTACCTACGATGTTAGTATCTTCAGTTGTCTCTTACCTTGTACATGCATCTATCTGCCTGAAAACGGCTTTTCCTATTTTGATCATTTTCCAATTGTCCTATACAAACAAACATTGAAAAAATTACAAAACATTTAAAGAACTTAGAAAATCTGTAGTACATTTACACAAAATACATGTTAGTACTAAAATATCACATAAAACCACTGCCTTTTGTGAAAGGACAATCCCAATAGCAATACAGACAAGAAGTTGTCCCATTTTCCCTGTCCCGTTATAATACTGATACAGATATGCCGTGTTAATAGGAAAACTTATCTGTTTGATACTGAAGTCATATGCATAGCAGCATCCACGGGAGAAATTATTTGTTTGTTTTTATACTGAAAGACAAATATTTATATGCCCTATGAGAAAAAATATATCAATTTGTCATTAATCATTTACCTTATTTTAAGATAGTCATTTACTGGCTAAAATGTTTAGTGTGTATCTATCTCAATATTTTAACCTTTTTTTCAATTTTGGTACCTAATGTTACTTCTTAAAGCTGACCATCCATCGTTCATGCTTTTATTTTATTATATTTTAGTACCCATAAGTATTTTATCTCCGTAAGTCTGACAACCAATTACCAAAATGTTAATGTAAATGTACGTTTTAGTTTGTTAATGCATTTTGTGAAATTGCCTCTTCGAAAGGCGGCATCAACTAACCAGTGTTTGAACTGTACGTGTTTCACTCAAATTTCTTTTTTCTTTTCTCTTTTGTAATTTGGATATCTACCATGTTTGGTCTCTATCTCTCTTAATTTTCTCAGTTTTATTTCCATTTGATTGGTTAATATCTTATGTAGTACTTGCCTCTTCATAAGCTGGACATCCACTGACCACAATGTTTGGCCTGAAGTTAAGCATCGTTACAGGCTTTTCTAGCCGATTGTTTAAATCATTCAAAGATTCTTCTCCCATCAACATGTATCCACAATAGTCAGAAAACGCAGTCTACAAAATTACAAATAAAAATCAACTGTTAACAATATCTGTATCACTAAGAATTAGTGATCACACCCTAGAAATTGAAATTGGACGATACAAGAAAACTCCCAGAGAAGAAAGACTTTGTAAACATTGTAATATTCTTGATGATGAGATCCATTTTTTCTTCATTGTCAACTTAATATTATACCAAGAAACAAATTAACTGAATCTTTTATTATAGAAAATGCTGAATTTATACATTACTCTGATATAAACAAAATCATTACTCTACTAAACCCATCAACACCCAACCAAGTTAAAATAGTAGGTTCCTTTATAAAACAGTCATTAGAACTGAGGACTCTTAGTTTTGACTTGTATTTTATTTTTAAAAAAATATCACAGTTATGAAAGTTTATAACAATACTGTTTTATGTTTGTATATGTATATAATTGTTTTGTGGTCACAGATTCAGTTGAATCTAAGACCTAATAAATATATTTTGTTGATAAGGGTTCAAGAATTAAAAAGATACTGGTGTCCAACAAATTATTTTACTATAGTTATGAGGTACTAAATTATTTTTATTGTTTTCACATAAGACTGGTGACCACTTTGCTAATTCTAAATTAATACCTTTTTTAATATCTGTTTGCTTTCGATGTATAAAGGATTGTGTTTATGTTTCAAAATTTAACCTTTGTATGTAATTCTGAAATATGGGCAAAACTCAAACGAAAAGGATGCTAAAAAGCTGTAGAGTGTGGGGGAAATTAACTCCATAACGTGATTTCTATACATTATATATATATATATATATATATATATATATATATATATATATATATATATATATATATATATATATATATTCTGTAAAGTCTAAAGGTTATGATCTAAAACTGTATGAGATGATTTCAGAAAATACGACTTCTATTTAAAACTCTGCTAAAACAACTAAGTTTTAAAAGTCTGAAAAGGAGAGAAATCCAAAACTGAATCAGAAAAAGTATATATTATCTAATCTTTGGTTCAAGGTTCTAAGTTGATTTTACAAAGGAAAGATCCAATTTTCCCTGTCTATCCCATACACCAGATTTGCCATTCAAGCAATCCGACTTAAAATTAGACATTTGATGCAAGAAGACAAAGCGATAATTCATATAAGTGTATATTCACAATATCACCAGGTTTTGCGTCATGACTCCAATTTTTAACAGCTTTAGATGCATCTCTTTTAGCCATTGACTTCGGAGAGAAATGTAACCGCAGTCCATCAAGTTTCAAATAACGATTGAACCAATTGGCAGCAATGTCGCCGCAATCCAGAGACTCTATTGTATCCGTTTTAATCCTAAAGAAAACAAACTAGATTAGTGAGAAATTGGTTTGTTATAAATGTTAGGTCTACCGACATTGTAATATTCAACCCTCAAGAATAGTAGTTCTTTATTTTTTCTTTTTATTTAAAAATTGTTAAAAGATGGCTACAAGAGCGTTAAATTGTTTCATTGTTTGAATGCACTGGAATGAACTGTGTAAGAGGTAATTGAGTAATTGTTAAAAACCGCATCAACACTGCTGCATTAAGCCGGGATACAATGTGCAACAAATGTATGAGTATCATATTAAATATGTTTTCAAGCTCCATTGTCATACTTGGTTAATTTCCAATAATATTCCCGTCTTTATTTTCAATGACATTATCAATGACGTCATTTGATACAAGAACAAATGTGGAACTTATTACTTACGTCACTTTACTAATTTTTCTTTCATCAATCTGTGGATTTATTTGTAATTTGAGTGTTTCCATTCCAGGAGCGTCAAGGTGCATCATGTTGCCATGGATACTGGTCCGAATCAATGCCATTTTTGGTTGCTGACGCTGAGTAAGGTACACACCATTCTTCGTACTGACAGTCCAATGTCTGACAAAAGTAAGCATGATATATTTGATTCAGTATTGTCAAAATGCCATGTTTTAAATATGCATTACTAGGTTTCGCGCAATTATTTTTTTCAACGGGACATCGAGTACTTACTTGTTTCAGCAATCTCTTCGATGACTTTTTAACCGGATTTGACACCAGCTTCCATTAAAAATAAAATTTGTTCACAATAATTGCAATTTTAGCAATTTGATTGACAATCTTTCATTTTCGCGCATGCGCGAAGCCTAGTAATGCATATTTGAAACATGGCGACCCGCAAAGAATATTTGCGCCACTTGCTTATACAAATGGATTTAAAACTCTTTTTTTGGGTCTAACTTGGTTTGAATAAACATCGCGGATCGATTCATTAAAGTTTCTGGTAAGGCAATATATAATTATGAAATCGTTTAAACACCTTAAATCCTGTGGTTATAAGAAATTTATAACCTGCATGTAGGTCAATGTAATTTCCCATGTTTTTATATAGGATGGCATCATGGCTCCGAAACGGCTACATCAATATAATAAAAAAGAGCCGTTCGGAGCCATGTATTTCAGGTCTAGTAAAGATCTAGCAACAATGATGCTGAAGGAGTATCAATTGAAGTCAACACAATCGATTGATTGACGATTTACATGTGTACGAGGAATAGGCGTTTGAACATCTCATTCTGATTTTGATATATTAATGCAAGAAGTCAATATACCGGTATTGGATCCTTAGTTTAGTTTAGCAATGCCGTGAAGCTTAATAATCCACCTTTGTCTTCAGGAAAAATGTTAAAAATTGGGGTTATTCAATAAATGCAGTGTTTTATTTTAACAAATATTGTTTGACTTTAATTAAATTATGATTTTATGTCATCATGTAAGTCAGTTACCGACTTCGTCGTCGAAGCTCATGAATCGAAAAACCTGGGCAAGTGCTTCCACTGATCACACGGGCCCAGGTTTTCCAATACATGAACATCTCCGACTCAGCTGGTAACTATTACCAAGCTACCCAGTGGTCCTCATTGTAAAGGGACCAAGTACTTAAACAACTGCAAACTTCGGACCATTTTGATTACTTGTTATAACTACGTATATAAAGATATATATATATATATATATATATATATATATATATATATATATATATGTATGTATGTGTGTGTGTGTGTGTCCTTGTAAATAATAATAATAATAATAATAATATTATTATTATTATTATTATTAATGCAGAGCATTTACCTGTCACCAACTCCTTGATGCCAAACCCCTAGTCGATTACAATGTGTACTTTCCATGGTCATACCTCTACACGATTTGATCGGATAGACAAGAAGTTCCGACACCTTTCCTACAAACTGGTATTTCATCTGCTGAGCCTTTCTCGATAAATAGACAAATGCAGCATATTTTAGCACTGCCCCACCTGCCAAAGTTGCAAATACGACAAGAGTTGAATCCTCCCTCATTTCCTTGATCTAACTGACTGATCTCGTCAACAGTGTATTGTCCCCAAGGTGTATAATATTAAAGCTTTACTGCGATACGGTGTAACAGGTATTTTAACCTTGAATATATGTATACTGCATAGATAATGTATATGCAGAGTCCTGTCAAAACCTGTCTTAATTATTTATTTTCGATTCGATGAATATCCATAGCTTTAAAAAAAGTTATAATAATGAAATACGTGTGACATGTGTATTGTACGATGGCCGTTCTGTGCCGAACGGTACAAATTCTTTCCTCTGAGAAAGATTCTTTTAAATTTTCAGTAACAATTGTGGTTTGGTGAGTTTGTTTGTATAGTAAGAAGATTTAAATTAATTTAGGCAGTGACGTTACCTCAAGCTGTTTAATATGTAGGATATTTACAGTGTTATATTTTCATTTGCCTTGTGAAATTCCCATAGCTGCAAGCTTGAGAGCCGTTGTAATTACTACTGACAATGAATGCCAAAAATTTTGTCACTCCGTGTATGAATACATATAAAATGCAATACACAATCCGGAACTACATTATCGTAATTAAACAAACATGACTGTTACGTCACATTTGTTTACATTCGAGAGGAGACTAAAAACACATTTACGAGATATTACAAGCATGGTTGAATTGTTAAAAATAAAAACAAAACCCCTTGCTAAAAGATCATTTTATAATTTTTTGAGAGATATTTGCACCGCATCAGGCGTAGACAATAATTATACTCCTCACTGCTTAAGAGCCACTGCTATCCAACATTTGAACGATACTGGTTATGAAGCTCGGCACATAATGTTTATGTCCAGCCACAAAAATGAATCTTCATTGAGATCATACAACCGAACAATGTCGACATTCCAGAAAAAAATCTCTCAGTGAATCCTTGTCTACGCTCACACATCCCGGCGGAGATTCGAAACCCACATGCTTGACCATTGAAAATCACCCCGCTGCTACAGTTTCTTCCGTTTCAGATGCACAAATTGAAGTTCCAACATATAATCAGCAATCTTTCAGTGCAAATAACACTTTTACACCGAACTTCTTTGCAAATTCTCACTTCAGTTCTTGCACGTTTAACTTCCAAAATTGAAAATGGCGCTACTCATGTGTACCGGTAGACGGATTACACACAACGGTTATTGATCCGCACATTCTTTTGCTGTGGGGTAACCACGGGGGTTTTAATTTGAACTATAATATTATTTTCGGGTATATTGATGGTATTTATTATTATTGTTGTTGTTATTTTTCATAAGCATAATGTATTCATGAGAGTATAAGTTATGAAATAATAATAATTTTAATATCAGCAAAATAAATGTGTTGTTATTTGTGCACTATATTTCAGTCCAAAATCACGTTCTTGCTCCAAAACGCACGTGCACGTGCGTGTTCTTCGTGGCTGTTGCGTCTACTGGACTCCTACCGATGTGCATGTGTCATAGAAGGGAATTTTTCAGTCTTGTAATCAATGAATAATTTTTTTTAAAAATATTTAACGAAAATATAACAATTGAACTGTTTTAAAATGGTATTCATTGTCAGTATGAAGGCAACAACTTTGCAAGCAAACTTGTCATAACGCGCTAACGCGCGTTATTCCGTTTGCTTGCAAAGTTGTTGCCTTCATACTGACAATGAATACCATTTTAAAACAGTTCAATTGTTAAAAATTTCACCTGTGAAAATACCTTGTGTCTATCATTAAAACATCTCTAATAATCACGTGTACAGTAGAAGTCTTAAAGTTTAACATATAAATCATTGTAAACGATACAATATTAATTTATTATACCTAAACAATTGTAAACGATACTAATTCAGTTACAGAACAAGTTAATTTATCAATACAGGTACTATAGGACCCAAAAATGATATGAAATTCAAACTTTTAAACAAGATGCATTGCATTAAGAACCAGAATCAAAACAGTTTTAAACATTGAATCTTGTAACATTAATTTTTACACTCTATGCAACAGAAAGACAAACGCTATATTTTTCTTTTATTTAGATATATTGCACCGTGCTTATTACGTTGGTATTTGTTTGTCTACAACACTGGAAACGAAGACTACATAATACTCATTCGTTTTGTCAAGATACCTCGATTCATTACTTTTCTTTATATATATATATATATATATATATATATATATATATATATATATATATATTATATATTCATTTGCCTTGTGAAATTCCCATAGCTGCAAGCTTGAGAGCCGTTGTAATTATTACTGACAATGAATGCCAAAAAATTTTGTCACTCCGTGTATGAATACATATAAAATGCAATACACAATCCGGAACTACATTATCGTAGGTAAACAAACATGACTGTTACGTCACATTTGTTTACATTCGAGACGAGACTAAAAAACACATTTACGAGATATTACAAGCATGGTTGAATTGTTAAAAATATACAAAATAAAATCAATGTAATAATTAAAATAAAATTTTAATGATTAAAAACACAAAAAAGTAAATTCTAGTTTTTTTTGTTTTTTTTTTTTTTTTTTTTTTTTTTTTTTTTTTTTTTTTTTTTTTGAAAAAAAATCCCGTTGATCTGTTTTTTTTTTTTTATTAATTGCCGTCTGCTTCAAATTTATCAGAATGGAAGACAGAAATCACGTCGATTTTGGCAATTTCACTCTTTATCCTCCAGACCTTTGGGAGATGAATTCCAGTGATGATGAATTTTTGTCAACAATTAATTATGATGGATTACAAATAAGTTCCATTGAGTGTGACACACAAAAACTGGACGAATGTTTGAAACAACCAGCACTGGACATACCACCACCTGAACTGCCAGCAACAGTATCTACATCTGAACCTGTTCAGAAAAGATTTAAAACTGTGTCAAAACAGGAACAGGAAAGGCTATTTGAAGCCAGACAGGCCCCTATCACCAAGAAAAACACTTTATGGGGAATGAAAATTTTTAAAGGTAAAAAAAAAAAATAAATAAAAAAAACGAGGATAAATGTATTTGATATTTTGATACATAATGAGTTAAAAGGAGCCACAAATGTTTGCAGAAATTAACTAAATTAAACCAAATTATTATTATTATTATTATTATTATTATTATTATTAGTTTGAATTTATACACAATGACGATATTTTCAATTATTCTATCCGAGATGAAAAAAAATTAAGAGCTAAAGAAAAATGCAGACAATTAGAAGTTGAAATAATGATAATAACAATGAAAAAAACATGGATTTTAGAGATACTGAAGTACTTAATCCGAGATATACAACCCAAAATTTTTGTTTTTTGTTTTTGTTTTTTGTTTTTTATAGATTGGAATAAGGAAAAGACCGGAAATACTATTAACATGATCGAAATTTCAGTCGAGGAGCTCAATGAAATTCTGTCGCAATTTTATTGCGAAGTGAGGCAAAATCCTTCGTCTTCAAAGTCGGAAGACTCGGGAATATATCACAGAAACACCATGATTAATTTACGAGCCGCTATAAATAGACATCTGGCCGATATTCATCGTAATATTGACATTGTGAGAGACAAACAGTTCAAAAAGTCAAATGGTATTTTAGATGGCCTTTTGAAAGAACGAACAAGAACTGGACTATCTAAACCAACAAACCACAAAAAAATTCTTGAAAAATCTGAACTAATAAAAATTTCTTCCTACCTTGGTAAAGCCGCTACATTCCCTATTATTTTGAGACAATGTGTCTGGTACAATTTGTCAATTAATTTTGTGTCTCGCGGGAATGAATTTCACCATCAATTGAAATTAGATTCTTTTGAATTCCACAGTGATGATTCCGGAGAATATGTCACAATTAAACATGATACACAGCAGAAAAATTACCAGGGGGGTTTGGCACCCATCCAAGATACATCACAGAAACGTATGTATGCCACATCCAGTGAAAATTGTCCGGTTCGCATGCTTCGTATGTTGATCGCAAAAACTGACAAATCGGCTACATCTCTTTTCAATCATTACAATAAGGACGCATTAGCAACTCCTCAACACTATGATACATGGTTTACTACAAAACCCCTAGTCCGAGAGATCTGACATCGATTTTATTTTACTTTCCGACTTTTGTAAAGTCGATTTTACAAAAGTCGAAAAGTAAAATAAAATCGATGTCAGATCTCTCGGACTAACTGTAACTGAGGAGATTTTTCTATCAAAATGCCATATACATGTTATTGCGTACCTGGATGTTCAAATAAAGGGGGGCATTATTTTCCAAAACATATGAAACTAAGGAAAAAGTGGATATTTTCTATTCGCAGGAACTCTTCAGAACAAAAATACAAATTGTGGGAGACTAGCGTTGTTTGCAGGGAACATTTTTTGCCCTCCGATTATGTCGGAGAAACCGTCTTTGGTACATCAAACTTCATAAATATATTTACATTGCTATTTTCATCAAATGCGAACAATTCTCATTCCAAATGACTTATACTCTATTGTAATTATAAATAGTGATAGATCATACACATATACTATCGCCAAGAGCTAGGCCGAGATGACTCGGATTTTCGAGAAATCCAGTTGTCACAAAACGTCAGATTTTCGGATTCAAGTAATGTTGACCTACATGTAACCCTTTGGCAAGCACCACCCTCTCTTAGCAGCTCGTTCCTTGTATCTTGCCCAAACAACATAAAAAATAATCCTTGGCGAGTTGGGTCAAAACAACCTCCAATTCAGGATCTATACAGAAACCATAATAAAAATCTTAGTTTTATATATGACTTCTGTTTCACATATGAAGTCAATGTAATAATAAGAATTGATTGCATTTGCTTTGTTTTAAAGTTTATCATTCTTATTTTTAATATAATTATTTTTCTTTAAAGTTTGACAAAATTATATTCAGTCTGATGATATTATTCTTTAAATATGGCCTCTCATATTCATCTTTTTGTTATCCCATGCTGGTAAAGATGTTGAAATCTTGATGATGGTGATGATGTTTAATCTTCTTTATGATGATGATGATTTATTTATTGTTTAACATTGCTTTAACAATTCTACAATCATGTCATGACATGCATGGTGCATGATTGAAGTGTCTTTTACTTGACAAGTGCAGACTGATGTTATTTTTATATTGCTGGTACACTGATACACAGTTTGGCAGATACATACTATATACCACCTGGTCACATTATACTGACACCGAGCCAACCAATAAAGGCTAATGGCAGGTGAAACCACTTTCTAACATATAAGCCCATATAAGGTATGAACCCACAGTGGTGAGAGACAGTGGACTACAAGGCTAATGCTGAATACACTGAGCCACAAACACAAATAACAAAAACATGACACCTACTATTATTTAAATGACATTTTATTTACAATGGGTACAAGTAAAGAATATTTTGGTATATTACTTGATTTTAATACACAAATTGTTAAAGTGTACATGTACTTCACTTTTTATTTAAAAAAGACTCTTGAATTTGTCAGAAAAAGTTTATTTTGTATGCATGTTATTTAGCCATTACTGTTGAACCAAAAGTCTACTGGTATACTTTTTCACAATACAAGAATGTGTGTTTACATTTTTCATAGAATTCTCTTTAGAAGTTAAAAAAATGTATTTAAATATGAACTTTTAAGAAAATTTTATTCTCTTAACAAATCTTTAATTCTTTCTAGAATTTATGTAATATTGAAGTGTTATTTTAAAACTTCCTTAGACAAGTAGCTTTTAAAGAATGATTTTTTTCTATTTTTATTTTTTAAGACATTATGTATTAATCCTCAATACAAGCATACCATTAAAAATGTAACAAGTCAATAATTTACCATTTCTTTAAAATGAATATTTTTCATATTCCTTATAAAAAAATTTCTAGAGTACAGCATTTTAAAAATATTTTTCATAAAACTCTGAGTTTTGATACCATTTCATTAATGAAAGATTTTTTTCTTTTAATATTTACAATTCTCATATCATTGAATGTATAAACAACTAAATCACATTCAGTTCCATTTGTACAGAAAAGTTGACCTTGTATCTGATAGTAGTAATCATGTGTAGCACTGAGCTGTAGATCACCATCTTTTGTTTGTTTTTTAAGAAAGGAACAGTACTTTCTGAAATCGTGCTGTCTTTAGCACTATAAGGGCACTTTACTTTCACAAAATTGTCAGAATTAGCAACTAAAGCATCAAGTGAAGCTGCAATATATGGATGTGTTTTGCTTACATGAATGCCACATGATTCTGTCACAACTTCAGTCTTATTGGAGTACTGATCCAAGGCAACAGACTCATATTTTCTGCCATGAAGAAGTGGTGGGGTTGTTAATTTGCAAACAGTTGTTAGATATTTAACCAAATTATTGAAATCAGTTCTGTTGGTTGCCTTGCAAATTTAACCAGGCAGTAGGGGAGCAGGTTGTGTCCTTAACTCATAATTAGGCATTAATGCTCAGCGACAGTGCCAAGCTGAGCAACTGAAACTAAAGGTTGTATTACTTTTCCCCCTTTAGTCTTACACTAGGTAAGCCAGTCTTTTATTCTAACCCATTAAAGCCAAGTGCCAAGGCTAGCAGCAGAAACTTCAAATATTTTACAACTTAAGTATTTTGTGGCCTGGTATTGAACCCAGATTTGCCATACATAAATATTTCTGATTAATATGTTATGTGCATTTACAACAAATGCTTTTTACAGCATGTTAAAATCTGTTAGACATAGTCACAAGTAAAGTTTGTCTGTTTGCTTGTAGCTCAGTGATTCTCTTTGGGCACTCTAGATTTCTTACACCATTCAAGAATCTGGACTTTGTCTTGCCTCTTGGGCATAAACACCACTGTTGTAACAATAAACTACACAAAAACCTACTACTGTTATTTAATGATAAAAAAATCTCCAAAATATTATGATATGTAAATGATTATATAGACAGTTACACTTACTGTCTGATTCACGTCTGCCGTAGCACTAGTTTTTCAAGGTTTTAGAAGAGATATCCAAAAATTTTGTAGAATGCTACATACCGTTATGACGTATGCATTTTGTCGTATTTAACTGACACCAAACTAAATGCCATCTTAGCTGGAGTATAAACTGCAGAGCTTTTTAAAATCCTTACGGGGAGTTAATATGGGCAAACACACAAACACTTATTCCGGAAATACATCGCTGTAATAATCATGCGGGTTAGGGTAGAAAAATCTGGAATAGTTCATTCAGCTGTAGGTAAGATCGCAGTTATTAAAACCACAGAATATTCCCTTTTGCTGTCAAGCTAGCAGACGATATTACCTGGCCAGCGAAAATGGGAAAGTCGGTCATGCGCAATTCTATTTTCTTAACCCGCATGATTTTGATGCGATGTATTTCCGGAATGAGTGTTTGTGTGTTTTCTCATATTAAATCCCCGTAAGGATTTTAAAAAGCTCTGCATTTTATACTCCAGCTAAGATGGCATTTAGTTTGGTGTCAGTTAATTACGACAAAATGCATACGTCATCACGGTATGTAGCATTCTACAAAATTTTTGGATATCTCTTCTAAAACCTTGAAAAACTAGTGCTACGACAGACGTGAATCAGACAGTAGCCTATATTTTACTGTAGTGTAAAATGAAAGTAGAACTCTACTTTGTGTTTGTTTTATTTGTTTATACTTTGTGTTTTGTATCTTCTGTTTCTACTTTGTGTTTGGTTTAGCTGTTTCTACTTTGTGTTTGTTTCATCTGTTTCTACCTTGTGTATGTTTTATCTGTTTTTACTTTGTGAATGTATCTTCTGTTTCTACCTTGTGTATGTTTCTTCTGTTTCTACTTTGTGTTTTGTATCTTCTGTCTCTACTTTGTGTTTTGTATCTTCTGTTTCTACTTTGTGTTTTGTATTTTCTGTTTCTACTTTGTGTTTTGTATCTTCTGTTTCTACTTTGTGTTTTGTATTTTCTGTTTCTACTTTGTGTTTTGTATCTTCTGTTTCTACTTTGTGTTTGTATCTTCTGTTTCTACTTTGTGTTTGTTTTATTTGTTTCTACTTTGTGTTTGTATTTTCTGTTTCTACTTTGTGTTTGTTTTATCTGTTTCTACTTTGTGTCTGTATCTTCTTTTTCTACTTTGTGTTTGTATTTTCTGTTTCTACTTTGTGTTTGTTTTATCTTTTTCTACTTTGTGTATGTATCTTCTGTTTCTACTTTGTGTTTGTATCTTCTGTTTCTACTTTGTGTTTGTTTTATTTGTTTATACTTTGTGTTTTGTATCTTTTTCTAGTTTGTGTTTGTATCTTCTGTTTCTACTTTGTGTTTGTTTTATCTGTTTCTACTTTGTGTTTGTTTGATCTGTTTCTACTTTGTGTTTTGTATCTTCTGTTTCTACTTTGTGTTTATTTAATCTGTTTCTACTTTGTGTATGTATCTTCTGTTTCTACTTTGTGTTTGTATCTTCTGTTTCTACTTTGTGTTTGTTATATTTGTTTATAATTTGTGTTGTATTTTCTGTTTCTTCTTTGTGTTTGTATCTTCTGTTTCTACTTTGTGTTTGTTTGATCTGTTTGTACTTTGAATTTGTATTTTGTTTCTACTTTGTGTTTGTTTTATTTGTTTCTACCTTGTGGTTTTTTTTATCTGTTTCTACCTTGTGTTTTTTTACCTGTTTCTACTATGTGTTAGATTTATCTGTTTCTACTTTGTGTTTTTTTTTTATCTGTTTCAACTTTGTGTTTGTTTTATCTGTTTCTACTTTGTGTTTTTTTTTTATCTGTTTCTACTTTGTGTTTGTTTTATCTGTTTCTACTTTGTGTTTGTATCTTCTGTTTCTACTTTGTGTTTGTTTTATCTTTTTCTACTTTGTGTGTTTGATCTGTTTGTACTTTGTGTTTTGTATCTTCTGTTTCTACTTTGTGTTTGTATTTTCTGTTTCTACTTTGTGTTTGTTTTATCTGTTTCTACTTTGGTTTGTTTAATCTGTTTCTACTTTGTGTTTGTATCTTCTGTTTTTACTTTGTGTTTGTATCTTCTGTTTCTACTTTGTGTTTGTTTGATCTGTTTGTACTTTGAATTTGTATTTTGTTTCTACTTTGTGTTTGTTTTATTTGTTTCTACCTTGTGGTTTTTTTTATCTGTTTCTACCTTGTGTTTTTTTACCTGTTTCTACTATGTGTTAGATTTATCTGTTTCTACTTTGTGTTTTTTTTTTTTATCTGTTTCAACTTTGTGTTTGTTTTATCTGTTTCTACTTTGTGTTTTTTTTTATCTGTTTCTACTTTGTGTTTGTTTTATCTGTTTCTACTTTGTGTTTGTATCTTCTGTTTCTACTTTGTGTTTGTTTTATCTTTTTCTACTTTGTGTTTGTTTGATCTGTTTGTACTTTGTGTTTTGTATCTTCTGCTTCTACTTTGTGTTTGTATTTTCTGTTTCTACTTTGTGTTTGTTTTATCTGTTTCTACTTTGTGTTTGTTTAATCTGTTTCTACTTTGTGTTTGTATCTTCTGTTTTTACTTTGTGTTTGTATCTTCTGTTTCTACTTTGTGTTTGTTTCATCTGTTTCTACCTTGTGTTTTTTTTTATCTGTTTCTACCTTGTGTTTTTTTACCTGTTTCTACTATGTGTTCGTTTTATCTGTTTCTACTTTGTGTTTTTTTTTTATCTGTTTCAATTTTGTGTTTGTTTTATTTTTTTCTACTTTGTGTTTGTTTGATCTCTTTGTACTTTGTGTTTTGTATCTTCTGTTTTTACTTTGTGTTTGTATCTTCTGTTTCTACTTTGTGTTTGTTTTATCTGTTTGTACTTTGTGTTTGTATCTTCTGTTTCTACTTTGTGTTTGTTTTATCTTTTTCTACTTTGTGTTTGTTTGATCTGTTTATACTTTGTGTTTGTTTTATCTGTTTCTACTTTGTGTTCGTATCTTCTGTTTTTACTTTGTGTTTGTATCTTCTGTTTCTACTTTGTGTATGTATCTTCTGTTTTTACTTTGTGTTTGTATCTTCTGTTTCTACTTTGTGTTTGTTTCATCTGTATTTACATTGTGTATGTTTTATCTGTTTTTACTTTGTGTATGTATTTTCTGTTTCTACCTTTTGTATGTATCTTCTGTTTCTACTTTGTGTTTTGCATCTTCTGTCTCTACTTTGTGTTTGTATCTTCTGTTTCTACTTTGTGTTTGTTTTATCTGTTTGTACTTAGTGTTTGTTTGATTTCTTGTACTTTGTGTTTTGTATCTTGTTTCTACTTTGTGTTTGTATCTTCTGTTTCTACTTTGTGTTTGTTTTATCTGTTTCTACTTTGTGTTTGTTTAATCTGTTTCTACTTTGTGTATGTATCTTCTGTTTTTACTTTGTGTTTGTATCTTCTGTTTCTACTTTGTGTTTGTTTCATCTGTTTTTACATTGTGTATGTTTTATCTGTTTTTACTTTGTGTATGTATTTTCTGTTTCTACCTTTTGTATGTATCTTCTGTTTCTACTTTGTGTTTTGTATCTTCTGTTTCTACTTTGTGTTTTGTATTTTCTGTTTCTACTTTGTGTTTTGTATCTTCTGTTTCTATATTGTGTTTGTATCTTCTGGTTCTTTTTTGTGTTTGTATCTTCTGTTTCTTCTTTGTGTTTGTATTTTCTGTTTCTACTTTGTGTTTGTATCTTCTGTTTCTACTTTGTGTTTGTTTTATCTGTTTCTACTTTGTGTTTTGTATCTTCTGTTTCTACTTTGTGTTTGTTTTATCTGTTTTTACTTTGTATTTGTATCTTCTTTTTATACTTTGTGTTTGTTTTATTCGTTTATACTTTGTGTTTTGTATCTTCTGTTTTTACTTTGTGTTTGTATCTTCTGGTTCTTTTTTGTGTTTGTATCTTCTGTTTCTTCTTTGTGTTTGTATCTTCTGTTTCTACTTTGTGTTTGTATCTTCTGTTTCTACTTTGTGTTTGTTTTATCTGTTTCTACTTTGTGTTTTGTATCTTCTGTTTCTACTTTGTGTTTGTATCTTCTGGTTCTTTTTTGTGTTTGTATCTTCTGTTTCTTCTTTGTGTTTGCATCTTCTGTTTCTACTTTGTGTTTGTATCTTCTGTTTCTACTTTGTGTTTGTTTTATCTGTTTCTACTTTGTGTTTTGTATCTTCTGTTTCTACTTTGTGTTTGTTTTATCTGTTTTTACTTTGTATTTGTATCTTCTTTTTATACTTTGTGTTTGTTTTATTCGTTTATACTTTTTGTTGTGTATCTTCTGTTTCTACTTTGTGTTTGTATCTTCTGGTTCTTTTTTGTGTTTGTATCTTCTGTTTCTTCTTTGTGTTTGTATCTTCTGTTTCTTCTTTGTGTTTGTATCTTCTGTTTCTACTTTGTGTTTGTTTTATCTGTTTCTACTTTGTGTTTTGTATCTTCTGTTTCTACTTTGTGTTTGTTTTATCTGTTTTTACTTTGTATTTGTATTTTCTTTTTATACTTTGTGTTTGTTTTATTCGTTTATACTTTGTGTTTTGTATCTTCTGTTTTTACTTTGTGTTTTGTATCTAGTTTCTACTTTGTGTTTGTATCTTCTGTTTTTACTTTGTGTTTGTATCTTCTGTTTCTACTTTGTGTTTGTTTCTTCTTTTTATACTTTGTGTTTTTATCTTCTGTTTATACTTTCTGTTTGTTTTATCTGTTAATACTTTGTGTTTTGTAGCCTTTTCTACTTTGTGTTTGTATCTTCTGTTTCTACTTTGTGTTTGTTTTATCTGTTTGTACTTTGTGTTTGTATCTTCTGTTTCTACTTTTTGTTCGTATCTTCTGTTTTTACTTTGTGTTTGTATCTTCTGTTTCTACTTTGTGTTTGTATCTTCTTTTTTTACTTTGTGTATGTATATTCTGTTTTTACTTTGTGTTTGTATCTTCTGTTTTTACTTTATGTTTGTATCTTCTATTTTTACTTTGTGTATGTATATTCTGTTTCTACTTTGTGTTTGTATCTTCTATTTTTACTTTGTGTGTGTATATTCTGTTTCTACTTTGTGTTTGTGTCTTCTGTTTTTACTTTGTGTTTGTATCTTCTGTTTTTACTTTGTGTTTTGTATCTTGTTTCTACTTTGTGTTTGTATTTTCTGTTTCTACATTGTGTTTGTATCTTCTGTTTCTACTTTGTGTTTGTTTCATCTGTTTCTACCTTGTGTATGTTTTATCTGTTTCTACCTTGTTTTTGTATCTTCTGTTTTTACTTTGTGTTTGTATTTTCTGTTTCTACTTTGTGTTTGTTTTATCTGTTTCTACCTTGTGTTTGTTTTATCTGTTTCTACTTTGTGTTTGTTTTATCTGTTTTTACTTTGTGTTTGTATCTTCTGTTTCTATTTTGTGTTTGTATCTTCTGTTTTTACTTTGTGTTTGTATCTTCTGTTTCTACTTTGTGTTTGTATTTTCTGTTTCTACTTTGTGTTTGTTTTATCTGTTTCTACTTTGTGTTTGTTTGATCTGTTTGTACTTTGTGTTTTGTATCTTCTGTTTCTACTTTGTGTTTGTTTTATCTGTTTGTACTTTGTGTTTGTTTTATCTGTTTCTACTTTGTGTTTGTTTGATCTGTTTGTACTTTGTGTTTTGTATCTTCTGTTTCTACTTTGTGTTTGTTTTATCTGTTTCTACTTTGTGTTTTGTATATTTTTCTACTTTGTGTTTGTATCTTCTGTTTTTAGCTTGTGTTTGTTTTATCTGTTTATACTTTGTGTTTGTTTGATCTGTTTTTACTTTGTGTTTGTATTTTCTGTTTCTACTTTGTGTTTGTTTCATCTGTTTCTACTTTGTGTTTGTATCTTGTTTCTACTTTGTGTTTGTTTTATCTGTTTCTACCTTGTGGTTTTTTTTATCTGTTTCTACCTTGTGTTTTTTTACCTGTTTCTACTATGTGTTCGTTTTATCTGTTTCTACTTTGTGTTTTTTTTTATCTGTTTCTACCTTGTGTTTTTTTACCTGTTTCTACTTTGTGTTTGTTTTATCTTTTTCTACTTTGTGTTTGTTTGATCTGTTTGTACTTTGTGTTTTGTATCTTGTTTCTACTTTGTGTTTGTATCTTCTGTTTCTACTTTGTGTTTGTTTTATCTGTTTCTACTTTGTGTTTGTTTAATCTGTTTCTACTTTGTGTTTGTATCTTCTGGTTTTACTTTGTGTTTGTTTTATCTGTTTCTACTTTGTGTTTTGTATCTTCTGTTTCTACTTTGTGTTTGTTTTATCTGTTTTTACTTTGTATTTGTATCTTCTTTTTATACTTTGTGTTTGTTTTATTCGTTTATACTTTGTGTTGTGTATCTTCTGTTTCTACTTTGTTTTTGTATCTTCTGGTTCTTTTTTGTGTTTGTATCTTCTGTTTCTTCTTTGTGTTTGTATCTTCTGTTTCTACTTTGTGTTTGTATCTTCTGTTTCTACTTTGTGTTTGTTTTATCTGTTTCTACTTTGTGTTTTGTATCTTCTGTTTCTACTTCGTGTTTGTTTTATCTGTTTTACTTTGTATTTGTATCTTCTTTTTATACTTTGTGTTTGTTTTATTCGTTTATACTTTGTGTTTTGTATCTTCTGTTTTTACTTTGTTTTTTGTATCTAGTTTCTACTTTGTGTTTGTATCTTCTGTTTTTACTTTGTGTTTGTATCTTCTGTTTCTACTTTGTGTTTGTTTCTTCTTTTTATACTTTGTGTTTTTATCTTCTGTTTATACTTTCTGTTTTTTTTATCTGTTAATACTTTGTGTTTTGTATCTTTTTCTACTTTGTGTTTGTATCTTCTGTTTCTACTTTGTGTTTGTTTTATCTGTTTGTACTTAGTGTTTGTTTGATCTGTTTGTACTTTGTGTTTTGTATCTTGTTTTTACTTTGTGTTTGTATCTTCTGTTTCTACTTTGTGTTTATTTTATCTGTTTCTACTTTGTGTTTGTTTTATCTGTTTCTATTTTGTGTTTGTTTTATCTGTTTTTACTTTGTATTTGTATCTTCTGTTTCTACTTTGTGTTCGTATCTTCTGTTTTTACTTTGTGTTTGTGTCTTCTGTTTTTACTTTGTGTTTGTATCTTCTGTTTTTACTTTGTGTTTTGTATCTTGTTTCTACTTTGTGTTTGTATTTTCTGTTTCTATATTGTGTTTGTATCTTCTGTTTCTACTTTGTGTTTGTTTCATCTGTTTCTACCTTGTGTATGTTTTATCTGTTTCTACCTTGTTTTTGTATCTTCTGTTTCTACTTTGTGTTTGTATTTTCTGTTTCTACTTTGTGTTTGTTTTATCTGTTTCTACCTTGGGTTTGTTTTATCTGTTTCTACTTTGTGTTTGTTTTATCTGTTTTTACTTTGTGTTTGTATCTTCTGTTTCTATTTTGTGTTTGTATCTTCTGTTTTTACTTTGTGTTTGTATCTTCTGTTTCTACTTTGTGTTTGTATTTTCTGTTTCTACTTTGTGTTTGTTTTATCTTTTTCTACTTTGTGTTTGTTTGATCTGTTTGTACTTTGTGTTTTGTATCTTCTGTTTCTACTTTGTGTTTGTTTTATCTGTTTCTACTTTGTGTTTGTTTAATCTGTTTCTACTTTGTGTTTGTATCTTTTGTTTTTACTTTGTGTTTGTATCTTCTGTTTCTACTTTGTGTTTGTTTCATCTGTTTTTACATTGTGTATGTTTTATCTGTTTTTACTTTGTGTATGTATCTTCTGTTTCTACTTTTTGTATGTATCTTCTGTTTCTACTTTGTGTTTTGCATCTTCTGTCTCTACTTTGTGTTTTGTATCTTCTGTTTTTACTTTGTGTTTTGTATTTTCTGTTTCTACTTTATGTTTTGTATCTTCTGTTTCTACTTTGTGTTTGTATCTTCTGGTTCTTTTTTGTGTTTGTATCTTCTGTTTCTTCTTTGTGTTTGTATCTTCTGTTTCTACTTTGTGTTTGTATCTTCTGTTTCTACTTTGTGTTTGTTTTATCTGTTTCTACTTTGTGTTTTGTATCTTCTGTTTCTACTTTGTGTTTGTTTTATCTGTTTTTACTTTGTATTTGTATCTTCTTTTTATACTTTGTGTTTGTTTTATTCGTTTATACTTTGTGTTTTGTATCTTCTGTTTCTACTTTGTGTTTGTATCTTCTGTTTCTACTTTGTGTTTATTTTATCTGTTTCTACATTGTGTTTGTTTTATCTGTTTTTACTTTGTGTTTGTTTTATCTGTTTTTAGTTTGTGTTTGTATCTTCTGTTTCTACTTTGTGTTTGTATCTTCTGTTTTTACTTTGTGTTTGTATCTTCTGTTTCTACTTTGTGTTTGTATCTTCTTTTTTTACTTTTTGTATGTATATTCTGTTTCTACTTTGTGTTTGTATCTTTTGTTTTTACTTTATGTTTGTATCTTCTATTTTTACTTTGTGTATGTATATTCTGTTTCTACTTTGTGTTTGTATCTTCTATTTTCACTTTGTGTATGTATATTCTGTTTCTACTTTGTGTTTGTATCTTCTGTTTCTACTTTGTGTTTGTATTTTCTGTTTCTACATTGTGTTTGTATCTTCTGTTTCTACTTTGTGTTTGTTTCATCTGTGTCTACCTTGTGTATGTTTTATCTGTTTCTACCTTGTTTTTGTATCTTCTGTTTCTACTTTGTGTTTGTATTTTCTGTTTCTACTTTGTGTTTGTTTTATCTGTTTCTACCTTGTGTTTGTTTTATCTGTTTCTACTTTGTGTTTGTTTTATCTGTTTTTACTTTGTGTTTGTATCTTCTGTTTCTATTTTGTGTTTGTATCTTTTGTTTTTACTTTGTGTTTGTATCTTCTGTTTCTCATTTGTGTTTGTTTTATCTGTTTCTACCTTGTGTTTGTTTTATCTGTTTCTACTTTGTGTTTGTTTTATCTGTTTTTACTTTGTGTTTGTATCCTCTGTTTCTATTTTGTGTTTGTATCTTCTGTTTTTACTTTGTGTTTGTATCTTCTGTTTCTACTTTGTGTTTGTATTTTCTGTTTCTACTTTGTGTTTGTTTTATCTGTTTCTACTTTGTGTTTGTTTGATCTGTTTGTACTTTGTGTTTTGTATCTTCTGTTTCTACTTTGTGTTTGTTTTATCTGTTTGTACTTTGTGTTTGTTTTATCTGTTTTTACTTTGTGTTTGTTTGATCTGTTTGTACTTTGTGTTTTGTATCTTGTTTCTACTTTGTGTTTGTATCTTCTGTTTCTACTTTGTGTTTGTTTTATCTGTTTCTACTTTGTGTTTGTTTAATCTGTTTCTACTTTGTGTTTGTATCTTCTGTTTTTACTTTGTGTTTGTATCTTCTGTTTCTACTTTGTGTTTGTTTCATCTGTTTTTACATTGTGTATGTTTTATCTGTTTTTACTTTGTGTATGTATCTTCTGTTTCTACTTTTTGTATGTATCTTCTGTTTCTACTTTGTGTTTTGCATCTTCTGTCTCTACTTTGTGTGTTGTATCTTCTGTTTTTACTTTGTGTTTTGTGTTTTCTGTTTCTACTTTATGTTTTGTATCTTCTGTTTCTACTTTGTGTTGTATCTTCTGGTTCTTTTTTGTGTTTGTATCTTCTGTTTCTTCTTTGTGTTTGTATCTTCTGTTTCTACTTTGTGTTTGTATCTTCTGTTTCTACTTTGTGTTTGTATCTTCTGTTTCTACTTTGTGTTTTGTATCTTCTGTTTCTACTTTGTGTTTGTTTTATCTGTTTTTACTTTGTATTTGTATCTTCTTTTATACTTTGTGTTGTTTTATTCGTTTATACTTTGTGTTTTGTATCTTCTGTTTTTACTTTGTGTTTTGTATCTAGTTTCTAATTTGTGTTTGTATCTTCTGTTTCTACTTTTTGCTTGTATCTTCTGTTTCTACTTTGTGTTTGTTTCTTCTTTTTATACTTTGTGTTTTTATCTTCTGTTTATACTTTCTGTTTGTTTTATCTGTTAATACTTTGTGTTTTGTATCTTTTTCTACTTTGTGTTTGTATCTTCTGTTTCTACTTTGTGTTTGTTTTATCTGTTTGTACTTAGTGTTTGTTTGATCTGTTTGTACTTTGTGTTTTGTATCTTGTTTTTACTTTGTGTTTGTATCTTCTGTTTCTACTTTGTGTTTGTATCTTCTTTTTTTACTTTTTGTATGTATATTCTGTTTCTACTTTGTGTTTGTATCTTTGTTTTTACTTTATGTTTGTATCTTCTATTTTTACTTTGTGTATGTATATTCTGTTTCTACTTTGTGTTTGTATCTTCTATTTTCACTTTGTGTATGTATATTCTGTTTCTACTTGTGTTTGTATCTTCTGTTTCTACTTTGTGTTTGTATTTTCTGTTTCTACATTGTGTTTGTATCTTCTGTTTCTACTTTGTGTTTGTTTCATCTGTGTCTACCTTGTGTATGTTTTATCTGTTTCTACCTTGTTTTTGTATCTTCTGTTTCTACTTTGTGTTTGTATTTTCTGTTTCTACTTTGTGTTTGTTTTATCTGTTTCTACCTTGTGTTTGTTTTATCTGTTTCTACTTTGTGTTTGTTTTATCTGTTTTTACTTTGTGTTTGTATCTTCTGTTTCTATTTTGTGTTTGTATCTTTGTTTTTACTTTGTGTTTGTATCTTCTGTTTCTCATTTGTGTTTGTTTTATCTGTTTTCTACCTTGTGTTTGTTTTATCTGTTTCTACTTTGTGTTTGTTTTATCTGTTTTTACTTTGTGTTTGTATCCTCTGTTTCTATTTTGTGTTTGTATCTTCTGTTTTTACTTTGTGTTTGTATCTTCTGTTTCTACTTTGTGTTTGTATTTTCTGTTTCTACTTTGTGTTTGTTTTATCTGTTTCTACTTTGTGTTTGTTTGATCTGTTTGTACTTTGTGTTTTGTATCTTCTGTTTCTACTTTGTGTTTGTTTTATCTGTTTGTACTTTGTGTTTGTTTTATCTGTTTTTACTTTGTGTTTGTTTGATCTGTTTGTACTTTGTGTTTTGTATCTTGTTTCTACTTTGTGTTTGTATCTTCTGTTTCTACTTTGTGTTTGTTTTATCTGTTTCTACTTTGTGTTTGTTTAATCTGTTTCTACTTTGTGTTTGTATCTTCTGTTTTTACTTGTGTTTGTATCTTCTGTTTTACTTTGTGTTTGTTTCATCTGTTTTTACATTGTGTTGTTTTTCTGTTTTTACTTTGTGTATGTATCTTCTGTTTTCTACTTTTGTATTATATCTGTTTCTACTT
>CM056595.1:50297617-50411528 GCA_029721355.1 Tegillarca granosa | reverse complement strand
GTGTTTTGTATCTTCTGTTTCTACTTTGTGTTTGTTTTATCTGTTTTTACTTTGTATTTGTAATCTTCTGTTTATAACTTTGTGGTTGTTTATTCGTTTATACTTTGTGTTTTGTATCTTCTGTTTTTACTTTGTGTTTTGTATCTAGTTTCTACTTTGTGTTTGTATCTTCTGTTTTTACTTTGTGTTTGTATCTTCTGTTTCTACTTTGTGTTTGTTTCTTCTTTTATACTTTGTGTTTTTATCTTCTGTTTATACTTTCTGTTTGTTTTATCTGTTAATACTTTGTGTTTTGTATCTTTTTCTACTTTGTGTTTGTATCTTCTGTTTCTACTTTGTGTTTGTTTATCTGTTTGTACTTAGTGTTTGTTTGATCTGTTTGTACTTTGTGTTTTGTATCTTGTTTTTACTTTGTGTTTGTATCTTCTGTTTCTACTTTGTGTTTATTTATCTGTTTCTACTTTGTGTTTGTTTTATCTGTTTCTATTTTGTGTTTGTTTTATCTGTTTTTACTTTGTGTTTGTATCTTCTGTTTCTACTTTGTGTTCGTATCTTCTGTTTTTACTTTTTGTTTGTATCTTCTGTTTCTACTTTGTGTTTGTATCTTCTTTTTTTACTTTGTGTATGTATATTCTGTTTTTACTTTGTGTTTGTATCTTCTGTTTTTACTTTATGTTTGTATCTTCTATTTTTACTTTGTGTATGTATATTCTGTTTCTACTTTGTGTTTGTATCTTCTATTTTTACTTTGTGTATGTATATTCTGTTTCTACATTGTGTTTGTGTCTTCTGTTTTTACTTTGTGTTTGTATCTTCTGTTTTTACTTTGTGTTTTGTATCTTGTTTCTACTTTGTGTTTGTATTTTCTGTTTCTACATTGTGTTTGTATCTTCTGTTTCTACTTTGTGTTTGTTTCATCTGTTTCTACCTTGTGTATGTTTTATCTGTTTCTACCTTGTTTTTGTATCTTCTGTTTCTACTTTGTGTTTGTATTTTCTGTTTCTACTTTGTGTTTGTTTTATCTGTTTGTACTTTGTGTTTGTTTTATTTGTTTATACTTTGTGTTTTGTATCTTCTGTTTCTACCTTGTGTTTGTTTTATCTGTTTGTACTTTGTGTTTGTTTTATCTGTTTTTACTTTGTGTTTGTATCTTCTGTTTTCTATTTTGTGTTTGTATCTTCTGTTTTTACTTTGTGTTTGTATCTTCTGTTTCTACTTTGTGTTTGTATTTTCTGTTTCTACTTTGTGTTTGTTTTATCTGTTTCTACTTTGTGTTTGTTTGATCTGTTTGTACTTTGTGTTTTGTATCTTCTGTTTCTACCTTGTGTTTGTTTTATCTGTTTGTACTTTGTGTTTGTTTTATCTGTTTCTACTTTGTGTTTGTTTGATCTGTTTGTACTTTGTGTTTTGTATCTTCTGTTTCTACTTTGTGTTTGTTTTATCTGTTTCTACTTTGTGAATGTTTTATCTGTTTCTACTTTGTGTTTTGTATATTTTTCTACTTTGTGTTTGTATCTTCTGTTTCTAGCTTGTGTTTGTTTATCTGTTTATACTTTGTGTTTGTTTGATCTGTTTTTACTTTGTGTTTGTATTTTCTGTTTCTACTTTGTGTTTGTATCTTCTGTTTCTACTTTGTGTTTGTATCTTGTTTCTACTTTGTGTTTGTTTTATCTGTTTCTACTTTGTGGTTTTTTTTATCTGTTTCTACCTTGTTTTTTTTTACCTGTTTCTACTATGTGTTCGTTTTATCTGTTTCTACTTTGTGTTTTTTTTAAATCTGTTTCAACTTTGTGTTTGTTTTATCTTTTTCTACTTTGTGTTTGTATCTTCTGTTTGTACTTTGTGTTTTGTATCTTGTTTCTACTTTGTGTTTGTATCTTCTGTTTCTACTTTGTGTTTGTTTTATCTGTTTCTACTTTGTGTTTGTTTAATCCGTTTCTACTTTGTGTTTGTATCTTCTGGTTTTACTTTGTGTTTGTATCTTCTGTTTCTACTTTGTGTTTGTTTCATCTGTTTTTACATTGTGTATGTTTTATCTGTTTTTACTTTGTGTATGTATCTTCTGTTTCTACCTTTTGTATGTATCTTCTGTTTCTACTTTGTGTTTTGCATCTTCTGTCTCTACTTTGTTTTTTGTATCTTCTGTTTCTAGTTTGTGTTTTGTATTTTCTGTTTCTACTTTGTGTTTTGTATCTTCTGTTTCTACTTTGTGTTTGTATTTTCTGTTTCTACTTTGTGTTTGTTTTATCTGTTTCTACTTTGTGTTTGTTTGATCTGTTTGTACTTTGTTTTTTGTATCTTCTGTTTCTACTTTGTGTTTGTTTTATCTGTTTCTACTTTGTGAATGTTTTATCTGTTTCTACTTTGTGTTTTGTATATTTTTCTACTTTGTGTTTGTATCTTCTGTTTCTAGCTTGTGTTTGTTTTATCTGTTTATACTTTGTGTTTGTTTGATCTGTTTTTACTTTGTGTTTGTATTTTCTGTTTCTACTTTGTGTTTGTATCTTCTGTTTCTACTTTGTGTTTGTATCTTGTTTCTACTTTGTGTTTGTTTTATCTGTTTCTACCTTGTGTTTTTTTTTATCTGTTTCTACCTTGTGTTTTTTTACCCGTTTCTACTATGTGTTCGTTTTATCTGTTTCTACTTTCTGTTTTTTTTTATCTGTTTCTATTTTGTGTTTGTATTTCTGTTTCTACTTTGTGTTTGTATCTTCTGTTTCTTCTTTGGGTTTTGTATCTTGTTTCTACTTTGTGTTTGTATCTTCTGTTTCTACTTTGTGTTTGTATTTTCTGTTTCTACTTTGTGTTTGTTTTATCTGTTTCTACTTTGTGTTTGTTTGATCTGTTTGTACTTTGTGTTTTGTATCTTGTTTCTACTTTGTGTTTGTATCTTCTGTTTCTACTTTGTGTTTGTTTTATCTGTTTCTACTTTGTGTTTGTTTAATCCGTTTCTACTTTGTGTTTGTATCTTCTGTTTTTACTTTGTGTTTGTATCTTCTGTTTCTACTTTGTGTTTGTTTCATCTGTTTTTACATTGTGTATGTTTTATCTGTTTTTACTTTGTGTATGTATCTTCTGTTTCTACCTTTTGTATGTATCTTCTGTTTCTACCTTTTGTATGTATCTTCTGTTTCTACTTTGTGTTTTCCATCTTCTGTCTCTACTTTCTGTTTTGTATCTTCTGTTTTTACTTTGTGTTTTGTATTTTCTGTTTCTACTTTATGTTTTGTATCTTCTGTTTCTACTTTGTGTTTGTATCTTCTGGTTCTTTTTGTGTTTGTATCTTCTGTTTCTTCTTTGTGTTTGTATCTTCTGTTTCTACTTTGTGTTTGTATCTTCTGTTTCTACTTTGTGTTTGTTTTATCTGTTTCTACTTTGTGTTTTGTATCTTCTGTTTCTACTTTGTGTTTGTTTTATCTGTTTTTACTTTGTATTTGTATCTTCTTTTTATACTTTGTGTTTGTTTTATTCGTTTATACTTTGTGTTTTGTATCTTCTGTTTTTACTTTGTGTTTTGTATCTAGTTTCTACTTTGTGTTTGTATCTTCTGTTTCTACTTTTTGCTTGTATCTTCTGTTTCTACTTTGTGTTTGTTTCTTCTTTTTATACTTTGTGTTTTTATCTTCTGTTTATACTTTCTGTTTGTTTTATCTGTTAATACTTTGTGTTTTGTATCTTTTTCTACTTTGTGTTTGTTTGATCTGTTTGTACTTTGTGTTTTGTATCTTCTGTTTCTACTTTGTGTTTGTTTTATCTGTTTGTACTTTGTGTTTGTTTTATCTGTTTCTACTTTGTGTTTGTTTGATCTGTTTGTACTTTGTGTTTTGTATCTTCTGTTTCTACTTTGTGTTTGTTTTATCTGTTTCTACTTTGTGAATGTTTTATCTGTTTCTACTTTGTGTTTTGTATATTTTTCTACTTTGTGTTTGTATCTTCTGTTTCTAGCTTGTGTTTGTTTTATCTGTTTATACTTTGTGTTTGTTTGATCTGTTTTTACTTTGTGTTTGTATTTTCTGTTTCTACTTTGTGTTTGTATCTTCTGTTTCTACTTTGTGTTTGTATCTTGTTTCTACTTTGTGTTTGTTTTATCTGTTTCTACCTTGTGGTTTTTTTTATCTGTTTCTACCTTGTGTTTTTTTACCTGTTTCTACTATGTGTTCGTTTTATCTGTTTCTACTTTGTGTTTTTTTTAAATCTGTTTCAACTTTGTGTTTGTTTTATCTTTTTCTACTTTGTGTTTGTATTTTCTGTTTGTACTTTGTGTTTTGTATCTTGTTTCTACTTTGTGTTTGTATCTTCTGTTTCTACTTTGTGTTTGTTTTATCTGTTTCTACTTTGTGTTTGTTTAATCTGTTTCTACTTTGTGTTTGTATCTTCTGGTTTTACTTTGTGTTTGTATCTTCTGTTTCTACTTTGTGTTTGTTTCATCTGTTTTTACATTGTGTATGTTTTATCTGTTTTTACTTTGTGTATGTATCTTCTGTTTCTACCTTTTGTATGTATCTTCTGTTTCTACTTTGTGTTTTGCATCTTCTGTCTCTACTTTGTGTTTTGTATCTTCTGTTTCTAGTTTGTGTTTTGTATTTTCTGTTTCTACTTTGTGTTTTGTATCTTCTGTTTCTACTTTGTGTTTGTTTTATCTGTTTTTACTTTGTATTTGTATCTTCTTTTTATACTTTGTGTTTGTTTTATTCGTTTATACTTGGTGTTTTGTATCTTCTGTTTTTACTTTGTGTTTTGTATCTAGTTTCTACTTTGTGTTTGTATCTTCTGTTTCTACTTTGTGTTTGTATCTTCTGTTTCTAATTTGTGTTTGTTTCTTCTTTTTATACTTTGTGTTTTTATCTTCTGTTTATACTTTGTGCTTGTTTGATCTGTTAATACTTTGTGTTTTGTATCTTTTTCTACTTTGTGTTTGTACCTTCTGTTTCTACTTTGTGTTTGTTTTATCTGTTTGTACTTAGTGTTTGTTTGATCTGTTTTTACTTTGTGTTTTGTATCTTGTTTTTACTTTGTGTTTGTATCTTCTGTTTCTACTTTGTGTTTTTTTTATCTGTTTCTACTTTGTGTTTGTTTTATCTGTTTCTACTTTGTGTTTGTTTTATCTGTTTTTACTTTGTGTTTGTATCTTCTGTTTCTATTTTGTGTTTGTATCTTCTGTTTTTACTTTGTGTTTGTATCTTCTGTTTCTACTTTGTGTTTGTATTTTCTGTTTCTACTTTGTGTTTGTTTTATCTGTTTCTACTTTGTGTTTGTTTGATCTGTTTGTACTTTGTTTTTTGTATCTTCTGTTTCTACTTTGTGTTTGTTTTATCTGTTTCTACTTTGTGAATGTTTTATCTGTTTCTACTTTGTGTTTTGTATCTTTTTCTACTTTGTGTTTGTATCTTCTGTTTCTAGCTTGTGTTTGTTTTATCTGTTTATACTTTGTGTTTGTTTGATCTGTTTTTACTTTGTGTTTGTATTTTCTGTATCTACTTTGTGTTTGTATCTTCTGTTTCTACTTTGTGTTTGTATCTTGTTTCTACTTTGTGTTTGTTTTATCTGTTTCTACCTTGTGTTTTTTTACCCGTTTCTACTATGTGTTCGTTTTATCTGTTTCTACTTTCTGTTTTTTTTTTATCTGTTTCTACTTTGTGTTTGTATTTTCTGTTTCTACTTTGTGTTTGTATCTTCTGTTTCTTCTTTGTGTTTTGTATCTTGTTTCTACTTTGTGTTTGTATCTTCTGTTTCTACTTTGTGTTTGTATTTTCTGTTTCTACTTTGTGTTTGTTTTATCTGTTTCTACTTTGTGTTTGTTTGATCTGTTTGTACTTTGTGTTTTGTATCTTGTTTCTACTTTGTGTTTGTATCTTCTGTTTCTACTTTGTGTTTGTATTTTCTGTTTCTACTTTGTGTTTGTTTTATCTGTTTCTACTTTGTGTTTGTTTGATCTGTTTGTACTTTGTGTTTTGTATCTTGTTTCTACTTTGTGTTTGTATCTTCTGTTTCTACTTTGTGTTTGTTTTATCTGTTTCTACTTTGTGTTTGTTTAATCTGTTTCTACTTTGTGTTTGTATCTTCTGTTTTTACTTTGTGTTTGTATCTTCTGTTTCTACTTTGTGTTTGTTTCATCTGTTTTTACATTGTGTATGTTTTATCTGTTTTTACTTTGTGTATGTATCTTCTGTTTCTACCTTTTGTATGTATCTTCTGTTTCTACTTTGTGTTTTGCATCTTCTGTCTCTACTTTCTGTTTTGTATCTTCTGTTTTTACTTTGTGTTTTGTATTTTCTGTTTCTACTTTATGTTTTGTATCTTCTGTTTCTACTTTGTGTTTGTATCTTCTAGTTCTTTTTTGTGTTTGTATCTTCTGTTTCTTCTTTGTGTTTGTATCTTCTGTTTCTACTTTGTGTTTGTATCTTCTGTTTCTTCTTTGTGTTTTGTATCTTGTTTCTACTTTGTGTTTGTATCTTCTGTTTCTACTTTGTGTTTGTATTTTCTGTTTCTACTTTGTGTTTGTATCTTCTGTTTCTTCTTTGTGTTTTGTATCTTGTTTCTACTTTGTGTTTGTATCTTCTGTTTCTACTTTGTGTTTGTATTTTCTGTTTCTACTTTGTGTTTGTTTTATCTGTTTCTACTTTGTGTTTGTTTGATCTGTTTGTACTTTGTGTTTTGTATCTTGTTTCTACTTTGTGTTTGTATCTTCTGTTTCTACTTTGTGTTTGTATTTTCTGTTTCTACTTTGTGTTTGTTTTATCTGTTTCTACTTTGTGTTTGTTTGATCTGTTTGTACTTTGTGTTTTGTATCTTGTTTCTACTTTGTGTTTGTATCTTCTGTTTCTACTTTGTGTTTGTTTTATCTGTTTCTACTTTGTGTTTGTTTAATCTGTTTCTACTTTGTGTTTGTATCTTCTGTTTTTACTTTGTGTTTGTATCTTCTGTTTCTACTTTGTGTTTGTTTCATCTGTTTTTACATTGTGTATGTTTTATCTGTTTTTACTTTGTGTATGTATCTTCTGTTTCTACCTTTTGTATGTATCTTCTGTTTCTACTTTGTGTTTTGCATCTTCTGTCTCTACTTTCTGTTTTGTATCTTCTGTTTTTACTTTGTGTTTTGTATTTTCTGTTTCTACTTTATGTTTTGTATCTTCTGTTTCTACTTTGTGTTTGTATCTTCTAGTTCTTTTTGTGTTTGTATCTTCTGTTTCTTCTTTGTGTTTGTATCTTCTGTTTCTACTTTGTGTTTGTATCTTCTGTTTCTTCTTTGTGTTTTGTATCTTGTTTCTACTTTGTGTTTGTATCTTCTGTTTCTACTTTGTGTTTGTATTTTCTGTTTCTACTTTGTGTTTGTTTAATCTGTTTCTACTTTGTGTTTGTATCTTCTGTTTTTACTTTGTGTTTGTATCTTCTGTTTCTACTTTGTGTTTGTTTCATCTGTTTTTACATTGTGTATGTTTTATCTGTTTTTACTTTGTGTATGTATCTTCTGTTTCTACCTTTTGTATGTATCTTCTGTTTCTACTTTGTGTTTTGCATCTTCTGTCTCTACTTTCTGTTTTGTATCTTCTGTTTTTACTTTGTGTTTTGTATTTTCTGTTTCTACTTTATGTTTTGTATCTTCTGTTTCTACTTTGTGTTTGTATCTTCTGGTTCTTTTTTGTGTTTGTATCTTCTGTTTCTTCTTTGTGTTTGTATCTTCTGTTTCTACTTTGTGTTTGTATCTTCTGTTTCTTCTTTGTGTTTTGTATCTTGTTTCTACTTTGTGTTTGTATCTTCTGTTTCTACTTTGTGTTTGTATTTTCTGTTTCTACTTTGTGTTTGTTTAATCTGTTTCTACTTTGTGTTTGTATCTTCTGTTTTTACTTTGTGTTTGTATCTTCTGTTTCTACTTTGTGTTTGTTTCATCTGTTTTTACATTGTGTATGTTTTATCTGTTTTTACTTTGTGTATGTATCTTCTGTTTCTACCTTTTGTATGCATCTTCTGTTTCTACTTTGTGTTTTGCATCTTCTGTCTCTACTTTCTGTTTTGTATCTTCTGTTTTTACTTTGTGTTTTGTATTTTCTGTTTCTACTTTATGTTTTGTATCTTCTGTTTCTACTTTGTGTTTGTATCTTCTGGTTCTTTTTTGTGTTTGTATCTTCTGTTTCTTCTTTGTGTTTGTATCTTCTGTTTCTACTTTGTGTTTGTATCTTCTGTTTCTTCTTTGTGTTTTGTATCTTGATTCTACTTTGTGTTTGTATCTTCTGTTTCTACTTTGTGTTTGTATTTTCTGTTTCTACTTTGTGTTTGTTTTATCTGTTTCTACTTTGTGTTTGTTTGATCTGTTTGTACTTTGTGTTTTGTATCTTGTTTCTACTTTGTGTTTGTATCTTCTGTTTCTACTTTGTGTTTGTATTTTCTGTTTCTACTTTGTGTTTGTTTTATCTGTTTCTACTTTGTGTTTGTTTGATCTGTTTGTACTTTGTGTTTTGTATCTTGTTTCTACTTTGTGTTTGTATCTTCTGTTTCTACTTTGTGTTTGTTTTATCTGTTTCTACTTTGTGTTTGTTTAATCTGTTTCTACTTTGTGTTTGTATCTTCTGTTTTTACTTTGTGTTTGTATCTTCTGTTTCTACTTTGTGTTTGTTTCATCTGTTTTTACATTGTGTATGTTTTATCTGTTTTTACTTTGTGTATGTATCTTCTGTTTCTACCTTTTGTATGTATCTTCTGTTTCTACTTTGTGTTTTGCATCTTCTGTCTCTACTTTCTGTTTTGTATCTTCTGTTTTTACTTTGTGTTTTGTATTTTCTGTTTCTACTTTATGTTTTGTATCTTCTGTTTCTACTTTGTGTTTGTATCTTCTGGTTCTTTTTTGTGTTTGTATCTTCTGTTTCTTCTTTGTGTTTGTATCTTCTGTTTCTACCTTGTGTTTGTTTTATCTGTTTCTACTTTGTGTTTGTTTTATCTGTTTCTACTTTGTGTTTTGTATCTTCTGTTTCTACTTTGTGTTTGTTTTATCTGTTTTTACTTTGTATTTGTATCTTCTTTTTATACTTTGTGTTTGTTTTATTCGTTTATACTTTGTGTTTTGTATCTTCTGTTTTTACTTTGTGTTTTGTATCTAGTTTCTACTTTGTGTTTGTATTTTGTTTCTACTTTTTGCTTGTATCTTCTGTTTCTACTTTGTGTTTGTTTCTTCTTTTTATACTTTGTGTTTTTATCTTCTGTTTATACTTTCTGTTTGTTTTATCTGTTAATACTTTGTGTTTTGTATCTTTTTCTACTTTGTGTTTGTATCTTCTGTTTCTACTTTGTGTTTGTTTTATCTGTTTGTACTTAGTGTTTGTTTGATCTGTTTGTACTTTGTGTTTTGTATCTTGTTTTTACTTTGTGTTTGTATCTTCTGTTTCTACTTTGTGTTTATTTTATCTGTTTCTACATTGTGTTTGTTTTATCTGTTTCTACTTTGTGTTTGTTTTATCTGTTTTTACTTTGTGTTTGTATCTTCTGTTTCTACTTTGTGTTCGTATCTTCTGTTTTTACTTTGTGTTTGTATCTTCTGTTTCTACTTTGTGTTTGTATCTTCTTTTTTACTTTGTGTATGTATATTCTGTTTCTACTTTGTGTTTGTATCTTCTGTTTTTACTTTATGTTTGTATCTTCTATTTTTACTTTGTGTATGTATATTCTGTTTCTACTTTGTGTTTGTATCTTCTGTTTTTACTTTGTGTTTGCATCTTCTGTTTTCACTTTGTGTTTTGTATCTTGTTTCTACTTTGTGTTTGTATTTTCTGTTTCTACATTGTGTTTGTATCTTCTGTTTCTACTTTGTGTTAGTTTCATCTGTTTCTAACTTGTGTATGTTTTATCTGTTTCTACCTTGTTTTTCTATCTTCTGTTTCTACTTTGTGTTTGTATTTTCTGTTTCTACTTTGTGTTTGTTTTATCTGTTTCTACCTTGTGTTTGTTTTATCTGTTTCTACTTTGTGTTTGTTTTATCTGTTTTTACTTTGTGTTTGTATCTTCTGTTTCTATTTTGTGTTTGTATCTTCTGTTTTTACTTTGTGTTTGTATCTTCTGTTTCTACTTTGTGTTTGTATTTTCTGTTTCTGCTTTGTGTTTGTTTTATCTGTTTCTACTTTGTGTTTGTTTGATCTGTTTGTACTTTGTGTTTTGTATCTTCTGTTTCTACTTTGTGTTTGTTTTATCTGTTTCTACTTTGTGTTTGTTTTATCTGTTTCTACTTTGTGTTTGTTTGATCTGTTTTTACTTTGTGTTTTGTATCTTTTTCTACTTTGTGTTTGTATTTTCTGTTTTTACTTTGTGTTTGTATCTTGTTTCTACTTTGTGTTTGTTTTATCTGTTTCTACTTTGTGTTTGTTTTATCTGTTTCTACTTTGTGTTTGTTTTATCTGTTTCTACTTTGTGTTTTGTATCTTCTGTTTCAACTTTGTGTTTGTGTTTTGTTTCTACTTTGTGTTTGTTTCATCTGTTTCTACCTTGTGTATGTATCTTCTGTTTCTACTTTGTGTTTTATATCTTCTGTCTCTACTTTGTGTTTTGTATCTTCTGTTTCTACTTTGTGTTTTGTATTTTCCGTTTCTACTTTGTGTTTTGTATCTTCTGTTTCTACTTTGTGTTTGTATCTTCTGTTTCTACTTTGTGTTTGTATCTTCTGTTTCTACTATGTGTTTGTATCTTCTGTTCTACTTTGTGTTTTGTATCTTCTGTTTCTACTTTGTGTTTGTTTTATCTGTTTCTACTTTGTGTTTGTATGTAGGTTTCTACTTTGTGTTTGTATCTTTTGTTTTCACTTTATCGTATCTTCCGTTTTTTTTTTTTTTTTTTTTTTTTTCTTGTATTCTTTGTTTCTACTGTGTGTTGGTATAGTCTGTTTCTACTTTGAAATAAATTTATTTTTTAGTGTTATATTTATTTTTTAGTATAAAGTTTTTCTTTCAGATGAAACCTTCAATCTTAGTTTGTCTTCTGTGTATTGGTTTTTGCCAGTCGTCGTTTATAAAGACCCTCAAAGAGCTTTCAAGAATGGAAAATCCTACTCATGAACGGTGACAGGCATCGCCACATTGTATTGGTCAGTTTGAAGGAGATATGATTATTCATGAATACCTAGGCGGAACGTTTGAAGGAAGATGCAGTAGCTGTGTTTGCAAAAGCGATCCAGCAAGCACAACTGGAGGTTCTTTCGACTGTAATGATACATGCGAAACCACTAATCCAATGCCACCGCTGCCAGGGCAACCATATTGTGACAAGATATATCGAAACAAACAGTACGTTCGCCGGGTTGGTGATACAATCAAACTCAACAATTGTTGGCATTGTACCTGTAACCAAGATGCTAGCAGCGAAACTGGCGGTATTTACGATTGTTTCGGTATCTGTTATGGAGATTTTCCGTTTCCGTCCTAACAAAGAGAAATAAAAACATTTTTAGATACAAAATAAAATAGATCAAAAAGCAATACTTATAGTTGTTACTTTATTTCCTTCTTTTTTTAATTTTTTTTTTTGAGACAAAACAGATATGTTATCGTTGTCATATATTTTTCCCCAATACGTTTTGCAGAAAAATGTTATGAGTCAACTACTGCTTAAATCACTCGGTTTGTGACACTTAATTTTGCAAATCCTTCATAAAAAATCCAATTACTTAAATTAAGTTCGGTTTTTTTTAATCCAGTTCATTTGATTTTCTATAAAAACTAAGCAAAATTCACTGTCACAAACACAGTAAATATAGACGTGACCGATGATGTTTAGCAAAATTATTTCACTTATATAAATGCAATAAGTTTTGAGATTACGAAGGGTAATATTGTAAAACAAATTGACAAAAATTTTCAAAGTTGATGAGAATGACTATCTTACATTTTTAAATACATGATATTAGTTTCTTAGCATTGAAAAAGAATAATGCGTTGTTTTTATGCACCATATGACACACTAATGGGAAACATTTGTCGTTTTATATAGTGGGTTATGTCCCCCTGAATACAGGTGGCGTACGAATCGATCCGGTCCTAGCTTGTTGCGACCGCCATATTGACGTACGTAACGTAGGCTGTATTATAATATTGAACTTCGGTGATTATGGATCGTGGGATCTTTCTGCACTCAAAGAACTTAAAAAGCGCGGTGCGAGAGTTTCAGGTCGGAAAGCGGAGTTAATAGAGAGGTACATATTCTCGAATAGTTTCCTCATTCCAAAAGTCTGAAAGGGCTTGGTCTCAATAACAAATAGATCTACATATTTTTCCAAGATTCAAAGTCATTTGATACGATGGCACTGACGCTATAAGCGAATTTGTGGTAATCATTTAATTAAACGATAGGCTGTGTTAACAGTCGTTTGTCATTTATGTTACAAAATGCCGACATTTCCCGACTTGGCAGGCATCTTTCTACTTTATTATTGCATGTACAAAAATCATACCTCTCCACCGAGAAGAGTTCATATCCATAACATAGAATATTACAGTTCTACAAGTTATCTCCCCTCACATACCAAAATTGATATACTCTTCACAGAACACCCCTATATATATAACATCCCCCCATAATTTTAATTTTTTTTATTAAAAACGAAAAATTTAATCAATGTTCTGTGAAGAATATATAAGACTACAGACACTGAGTTGAAATTATAATGTGGAAAAACAAACACTTGGCAAAAACATTAACATGTAACTAGAAATATATGCAAACTTTGCAAAATGAAAAATAAAAACAGTATTTATCCTCAACTAGCAAAAAGAAAATAATGTACTTCACGTGTCAATAATGTGCATGTTACTTGTAAGCCGTTATAACATTATAACTCCAGCAGATGTGCCGTCTTAATGAATGAAATATGGAAAATGTTCAAAACTCATCACATGTAATAAATAGTCCATACACACACATATACACATGTTCTTAGTACCAGAGAACTTTTTACATGTAAACACCCATTTAAAAGATCTAATGCATAGCATGTAACAGTAAAAAACAAACCCCATAGCATGATTTCTGGTTTCATACTATTCTTACACTTTATGTAACAAAATGACACTATCTATTAAAAACATTTGGATTTTCACACCAAATCATCTCTCTATTCAATACAACAGCATAAAAACTAAAACTTTAGTATTACAGACAAATGAAAAAAAAATTTGTGTTAAGTTGATAATCATATATGCATCTATGATATTATTATCATTGTAGCAGAGATAAATTTTACCACAAATTGATGTAAAACCAAAAGTATCTCACTGTGTCAAACATAAACACTTTAAACTTTGAAGTTCAAACATGAAAATGAATTAAAATTACCTACTGAATAGGTTAACAACATATATACATAGTAAATAACAAAGAACATAACTGAAGTAAAACCTGAACATAATGAACTTCTAAGGAACTTGTCTAAAATTGGGCTTTATACATAGGTAAATGCTATCAGTAAGTTCTAGTGTAGCAATACATGTAAAACATTATAAACAATAACAATGAAAACAAAAATGCTATGTTCAACCATAGTTTGACTGTTAAAAAAAAAAAAAAAAAGAAAAAAAAAAGAACATTTGAATAGTACTTAGTATGAACTGAAGTAGAACTACTAAAAACAATAAAATTAAACCACTGGAGGCGGTCTTGCTTGAACATTAAGACTAGATTTAACATCCAAGTTTGAACCTGGGACCCAAATTGCATTCTGGGCAGGTTCACCAACAAGCTGAACCAAATACTTAAAACTGTTACCTGCAAACCGTTGAGCAAGTACTTTTTTAATTTGGTAATTGTCTTCACAAGATATGTCACTAATCTGATCAGGGTTAACATGATGATATCTTTGACAGAAGATAACTTTCTACATCTTTTGGTAACAGTTGTAAATCATTATCCCTGACAAGAAGTGGGAATTTCGGTCGTTGTGCTAACAAAATCTCAAACGGTGAATAACCTGAAGTACTGAATTGTTAATAGCAAATACTACAGAATGTACAAAAATGTCCCAATTATTACAATTATTGTTCATATATGTTGTTAAACGACTAGTTAAAGTTCAGTGTACTCGTTCACAAGCACCCAAACAGTGGTGTACATAGGTTGGTGTCAGTTCATGAGAAATGTCCAACAACTTGCACAGATTTTCTGTAACTGATGCTGTAAATTCTGACTTTTGATCTGTTATCAGACAATCGCATACTCCAAAAGTTGTGAACAATTCAAATAGAGCTTCAGAAATGGTACAAGCATCCTTGTTAGCAATAGAAACAGTATACAAATATTAAGAAAACATATCTAAAGCAGTAAACACATAGATATTACCTCGCGGTGTACATGGTATGGTCCATATAGATCAATTTGCCATACTGAAAATGGAGCATGCCGGTGTTGGATATGCAACAATTGCATTTCGTGCATGTACCTTTGTTACTTTGCGGGTCTGACACAATGGGCAAGAACGAACATAGTCTGACACAATGGTTGCTAAATTATCAAAATAGTAATGTTCTTTAATACGATCAATTGTGTCCTGTATGCCACCATGGGCAGCTAACACTAAATCATGAAACAATCTGAGTACAGTTGAAATCAATCTGACTGGCAAAACAAGTTTAAAAGGTGATAAACATTTTGTCCCCTTGGCCTTTGCAATACGTGAATAAAAATAAAACAAACATACCAGTCCGTGTCCATATCACAATCCCAAAAACAAAGTAAAAACTTTGCAAACTGGCAAAATATGTTATACACGTGAACTTCCATCAAGGAAGTGAGGCCGGGTGCTCCGGAAGGGTAAGCACCTCCTGTCTAGCTAGCTACACCCGTCACGTACAAGTTTATTTTGAGAATGAAAGGAACAAAGAACTATGGTAAGTCAAATATATCCAGTATAAGTTGGGATAAAGTGACTACATACTTATCAACAATATTGTGATGACGGCCATAAAACTTTTTAAGAGCCCTGATTAGCCTAGGCTTGCAATATCCTTGTGTCAACAATTTAATTGTAAGTAATTTGCCTCGTTGCAGAAAGTTCCCATAGTGGGAACAAGCTCTACCGTACCGCATTTACTGTGAAACATATACACCATACGCAGGAGAAGCAGGGATATTACTGCAAAGAAACGGAAAGTTGACAATAGAAAAATTGAAGTCATCACGTTTGTCGTATAGCTTAGATGTAACCTTTCATGGGCGTTATAATTGAAGTATAAGTCCAAATATGAAGCAGAACATGGAGAATCTGTCGTGTCTTTTATTTCAAGCTCACTTGGATAGATGACATTCACATATTCTCCAAATTTGTGATTATTTAGAGAAAGAACGTCATCTATATATCTGTATGTGTAGTTGAATGATTTAGCGACAGTCTTTTTTCCAGATTTGACAAGGTTCTGTAAAAATTCTGATTCATATGAATAAAGAAACAAATCAGCAAGCAAAGGTGCACAGTTTGTGCCCATTGGTTTACCGATTGTTTGTTGAAAGATAATATTGCCAAACAAACAAATATGTTGTCTATCAAAAACTCTAACATTTTGTTGATGGTCTCTTCAGTATATTTTTGTTTGCAGTCTGTATGGTGTTTTACAAAATAACCAGAATCCCTGTTGAGCATTAGATATTTATATCTTGGTTTACCGTTTTTGTAAAAGAATGAAAAGTGAATGATTTGTTTTAGACGTTCTTTCAATTTAGCATGAGGTATAGTGGTGTAAAGGGTAGAAAAATCAAAAGTTTTTATACTTTTTACCGAAGAAAGAGTATTAGAGACAAAATGGTCAAGTAGTTCTTTAGAATTTTTGAGAATCCACATTTGGTCGAAGGCCAGATGTAGAATAGACTTTATCTGAATAAGTCTTAAGGTCATCTTTGACGACTGTCAAAATTTGTGTTAGAATTACTGATAATGATTTAGTAGTACATTTAGAGGAACCTGCTAAATATCTTTCCTTGTATGGATTTTTGTGAAGTTTTGGAATCCAATACAAGTAAGGTAGGTCAAGTTCTACCTGTTTTAAATTGATACCAAAAGACTCAAGTACTCCCCTATGATGGAAAGAACTTCATCTTTGGTAAAATGAGTTTTGGTATAAGTAGGATTCTCCAATATACTTTCTAAACCAAGCTCCTTAATAAGACATTCAACATAGAATTTCTTAAAGACGAAAATAATGTCATTAGAAGCTTTATCAGCCGGGACAACAACACACCTGTTATGTATGTCAGTAAGGATTGCAGAAACCTCAGGGTCCCTGAGCACTAAAGAAGGTTTAGTACCCATAGACCCATTAAGTTTTGCAATCCTTGACTTGACAAAATTTCTAATTGTCCTTATCCAGAATGAAAAAGTATACCATTAAACAAAGCATAATCTGAATGAAGGACTTTACGTGACAACTTTTGTGACTGATGTCAACAACCGATAAATAATCGATCATGACTTTTAATTTGGTGTCACTATTTTATAATTGAATCATCTTACCAACATTAGTATTCAATTGTTCTAGCACAACAGAAAGTGAATTGTCAACAATACTACATGTATTCTCAGTATTCTGACCAGATAACTGACTATGATCCACATTTCTAATTCCCTTGTCAGTATCACTAAAATGTAATTCAGTGCCACAAATGTCAGTCCCATTATCCAATCTGTCAGCATTAGCTAATAAAAGTTAACATTCACTTCCTGTACTATTCAAAATTTCAGTATCATTACAACTAGCAATATAATCATGTAACTTCAGGCTTATGTTCTGGCATAAGCACATCAAACGAGTCCGAGACATCTTTTTGAGATGCAGTAACACTATGATTAACATTGTCAGTACCACAGGTCTCATTCTGACTTGCTTGTTGAGATATATTAGAGACAAGATGTGCACCAACAATGTCTTTGCTGGTATCTATACCAGCAAAATCATGTTTAACTGCTGGTTTAAAAACATTTTCTTGTTGAAAATTGTGTTTATGGGGTCGTTTACGAAGTGTTTTATAAAATGACATATCAACATTGTCCTCTGTATCACCATCATAAACGTCACAGTCAATCAGAGGTGCCTGATATTGCAAATTACTAACACTGGGTAGAGTCTGAATACATTTACCATTTTCCGAAACAAGACAAACTTGTTTAGCTGGTTCTGACATGTAAGGAAAATATGGGTCTTCCTCCTCAGGACTAGAACTAAGTACTTCTGGAAACTGTGTATTGCGAGATAATGCATCTGGTACTACCATGTCTTTTGGCAGGCTTATAAATTATATCAAAGTCAAATTGCTGAAGAATAGATAACCATCTCTCATATATAGCTCCTTTTAAACGCTTCTGAAAGAGTGGTCTCAAAGCCTGGTGATCACATTCAGTTCTAAAATGTTTGCCTCTAACATAAGATGCACAATCTAACATTGCTGTAACTAACCCGAGTAATTCTAATTTTGTTGGTCCATATGATTGCTGCCATTTTGACAATCCTTTGGACCCAAATCTAATGACATATGGTTCTCCATCCTCATGTATTTGGTACAACATATATCCTATACCTCTGCTACCTGTATCTACTGCAATACAAAATTCTAAATCATACCGCGGGAAAGCCAAAATACTTGAATTAATTAGGCTGTCCTTTAACAATCGAAAACTTTGATCACATTCATGTGTCCATTTGAAAAAGGCTCTTTTCTTTAATAAACGATTTAACGGATATGCAATACTACTATACCTAGGAATAAATTTTCTGAACCAATTAAAAAGTCCTAATGCCCGTTGTAATTCCTTCCTATTCATGGGCGTTGGATAATCTCTAATAATCTCTATCTTATCCGGAGGTGGTCGTATACCATCCTTAGATATCTCATGACCAAGAAATGTGCAAGATTGCTGTGAAAATTTACATTTTCGGGTACCCAGTTTCAAACCTGCTAGTCGTAGCCTACTTAAAACCTCACTAACATCATGAACATGCTGTTGAAATGTATCAGACATAATACAAATATCATCAATATAGCACAATGTTGAATAAAAATTAACCCCTGTAATATCTTATTCATTAACAATTGGAAAGAATTTGGTGATGTACGCAAACCAATTGGTAATCGTAAAAATTTAAATGTACCATAACAAGTGTTAAAAGCAGTAAATCTAGTAGATTCTGGGGAAATCCCCATCTGGAAAAAAACAGAACTAAGATTTAATGAGGTTATTAAATTTGGAGTTCCTTTTGCAAAGGACTCCGTCAGCTCTTGTAAGTCAGGAATTGTATACTTAAAGTCTCTAGTCTGGGAATTCAAATACCTAAAATCACAACAAAAACGATAGGATGAAAGAGATTGCTCTCTAGTTATGTTGCTGGGATCAAGCTTAACCTTGTTGCGTTTTGACACTAATACAATGGGACTAGTAATGGGAATGTCTTCCTTTTCCGACACTGGTGCAATAACACCTTGTTTAAGTAACTCAACAAGCTGATGTCTCAAATTAATACGTTTATCTGGGGGTAATCGATATAGGCGTTGATGCTTGGGCACAAAATCAGGCTTTAAATGAATTTCATGCTGAACAGGTGAAGTATAACCTAAACCAGGATTTTCGTTTGTCACAAAAACATCTTTGTTTTCATATAAACATTGTAATAACACATCACATTCATTATCACAAAATGCTGAACTAATTTCAAAATATGACTGAAACTTGTCAAGTTCTTGTGTAAAATTGTTCTTAATTGGTAGTGACACTGCATTATCTCCCTTTGACTGTAAGCTCATATGTGCACACGATATTGGTACGAGGTCAACAGAATTGTCACACAGAGTAAAATATGCTAAAATATTACCCTTGTTAACATAAACAACCTTATCACAAGGGTTAAAAACACGAACCAAAACTAAATGATCTACATTACACGTTCCAAGAGACTTAGCCACTAGTAAACCTTTGTGGGACATTTCTGCATGACCTGTACAAATACCCTGCATACCAAGTTGAACATCATTACTCAGTTTACCAGTAAGGATACACTCTGAATTTGAATTTAATGTAATAGATTTGGCACACCGAATTTTATAAGTGCCCTTCTTGACCGAAAAAGAAACATCCTTACTAAAATCTAATACAATTTTATTGTCTTTCATATAGCCAGTACCTAAAATTAATGGATGTGAATCTTCATTCAGAATATAAACACATACACAATGAGCTTCACCATGAAGTGAAGATTGCAAAGGAATTGAAACTGTACCATATATATCAATACTTTGATTATTAGCCAATGAAATATTAGTGTCACACAATTCAAAATTACGATATACAGATATAGGTAAAATATCAAAAAACTCTTTCGAAATAACATTAATACTGCTTCCAGAATCAAGCAAGGCTGTCACCGGTTTCTGACCCACATTAATATACATAAAATTATTGGCAGAAAACATCTCGCGCTTCCTATCTAATCCTACATATTCACCGTCACTATCAATTTCAGATGAAACTAAAATGTTACTGGTTATTTGGCCTGACAGCTGCGCGGCACTCTCAGGCCCTGTTGGTTTAACTGCCCACATGACTTTGCTGTATGTCCAGGTGACTCACAAAATTGATAAATACTATGTCCAACATTAGTAGACTTAACACAAGATAAACACTCGACTGCACTATGACCCGTCTGTCCACATAGCTGCCATTTTGTTGTTGGCAACCTTTTACCCTGACCTGTCCAGTTACATAGCTTCTTTGGATGTCCAGTGCAAGAACATTGGTAACAAACAAGTGTTTTTTCTGTATTAACAGGTTCCCTATGATGCTTAGTCTCAAGCAGAGACAGTCTGAGCTTGAGTGCTGAAATTTCACTAGACAAACTTGTCTCAGATGTCTTCTTTTTCTCACATTGAATAGCATTAACTTCAGTATGGATGCGATATCCATTTGCTTCTCCAAATTTAGCCCGGTGTAATGCACTTCTGAAAGTTGCACAGTTACTAGCTTGTACAAAAATTTTTAGCTTGTCTGGTAAACCTTTAATGAAACGGAAAATCAAATCTCTCTCTGGTTTACCCAGTCTTTTACCCTTCTCCAAAACGAAAGAATGAAAGTCCTTAAGTAATTGAGCAGGCTGCAATTTTAGTTTGTGAAAGGCTGCTTCTTCAGATGAAAGTGTTGGAATGTTTTCATAATCACAATATACAGCAATAAATAATTTTTTCACGGGGGGAAAAGAATGTTTATAATCTTGCGCTAATGAATTAAACCAAACTAGTGCTGGCCCTGAGAACTTAAGGTGAAATGCAGCTACAGCTTGTGGGGAATCTTCTTGAATTTCCGAAAGCATCAGGTAGGAGTGAAATTCCGACAAAAATTGTGTAGCATCTTCATGCATGTAACCAAAAAATCGTCTACATGTGGGACGTTTATCACTGATAGGTTTTTTATGAATTACTTGTAGAGCAGATGTCCCCATGCCCGAATGTGAAACGTTATGAAAAATTGCGCCAGGCGGTGGCAAAACTGACGATCCAAAAACGGGATCTGATACAAATACGTCATTTGGGTTTACAAAATAACTACCCTTCTCTAAATCAATGGATGTTGAGTCCATCATGTCTATAAGATTAAAGAAATAAAAGTTATTCAATGGCGGGGAAAACACGTGGTCGGTAAACGATTAGTTGTCTTAATAAATCTAAATAACACGAAAAATTGTTTCTGGAGTATGTATAACACATCTTCGGATTCTTTGAATTCTCCACCATGTAATAGTTATTTGTAATTTAAAAAATCAGCTTTCAAAATCAATAATCAATATAAGACCGTCTGCTTCATCTGTTTATTATTGCATGTACAAAAATCATACCTCTCCACCGAGAAGAGTTTATATCCATAACATAGAATATTACAGTTCTACAAGTTATCTCCCCTCACATACCAAAATTGATACTCTTCACTCTTACACCCCTATATATATAACAGCACTGATGAGGAATGAATTTCCGAAATGTGCATATCTGGCACATCAAAATTTAACTGGTATTTGTTGTATGTATGTAACCGAATATATGTATGTTGTATATGTTTTGTTTATATAGTAAATATTACGTTCATGTGTTTTTTAATTGTGAGTGTTGTGTGCACGTGCGTTTGTTGTATATGTTTTGTTACTAAATTTAGACTATTCTGGGCACCCCCTCTTAGCTTTACTGTTCAATGGTCTATGGTAAATATCATCCTAAATTCCCTCGAATGGACTTTATATCGCTTGCAATCACCAGTCCAACACACTGACCATCAAACTTACAGGAAGTAAAAAATGCAGAATTGGTCCGGGAATTGAACACGGAACCTTCCATACTATAGGCGAGTGCTCTACCAACTAAGTTACTCAGATCGCTGCACGTACTAAGTGTTATCGAATCAAGTTTAAACACCGTGTTGACGAAGTAACCATGTTTAACGCCTAAGTATAATTGTTTCGCTCTCTAGTTGTATATGAAATTATGTCAAAATAATAATAATAATAATGCAACACACAAGTGCATTTCCTTTTAAATTTCTTTTAAAAAAGTGTTGTCGATATTGGACAATACATACAAGAACGTCAAAAAAGGATATAATTTTCTATGATAAACTTACATAATTTTGAAACTTTAGATTCATTATTTTCAACTGTTTGGCTTATATTTTTTATGTATCAAACTTTTCGGTCTTGGTGTCACTGATGAGGAATGAATTTCCGAAATGTGCACATCTGGCATATCAAAATTTAACTGGTATTTGTATTATATATTTACTACCCCTGAGCGGGTACCGCTGCTGGTGGAGTAAAACTCCCCGAGGGTATCCATAACTCAGTAGGCAGTACTTTGTGCTGTCAGAAAATGTACAATTTATTAAAATTTTCAGTCGTCTAAAATTTGAAATTTATTTAAAACTAAGGTTTGTTCCCTCATGCAAAGCATTCCTTAGCTGGATTTGGATTTATATAATTTTGAAACTTTAGATTCATTATTTTCAACTGTTTGGCTTATATTTTTTATGTATCAAACTTTTCGGTCTTGGTGTCACTGATGAGGTATGAATTTCCGACATGTGCACATCTGGCACATCAAAATTTAACTGGTATTTGTATTATATATTTACTACCCCTGAGCGGGTACCGCTGCTGGTGGAGTAAAACTCCCCGAGGGTATCCATAACTCAGTAGGCAGTACTTTGTGCAGTCAGAAAATGTACAATTTATTAAAACTTTCAGTCGTCTAAAATTTGAAATTTATATAAAACTAAAGTTTGTTCCCTCATGCAAAGCATTCCTTAGCTGGATTTGGATTTATATAATTTTGAAACTTTAGATTCATTATTTTCAACTGTTTGGCTTATATTTTTTATGTATCAAACTTTTCGGTCTTGGTGTCACTGATGAGGAATGAATTTCCGAAATGTGCACATCTGGCACATCAAAATTTAACTTGTATTTGTATTATATATTTACAATTTGTCACATTAAATCAAAGCAAGGGTTTTGCGGTGGTGAAAAGTATATGGAATGCCCGGAAAAACTGAGAAAAATGTTTAAAATAGGATCGGCTCAATGGAATTAGAAATAGGTTATAAGTAACACGTTTATACGTAGTAAAACAGCGTAAAAAATACTATTGAAATTGTTCCAAAATAAGAAAAACATATTTTACTTCATTAGTTACTTTAGATTTGACCATTTTTATGTTTCTGTTCAATTTTGTATATATTCCTTGTCAAAGTTCTTTTTTCAAAATGTCTGGTAAATCTAATTTCATATTTGTTAAAACTTAACGCTATCAACATGGATATTGCATTTAAAGGGTTATTTAAACCTTTTCAGGAACACAATATACAGAACGACACCCGTCGCAAATTTCTTAAATTACATTATGCAAACAAGGTCATAGATGCTTTTATTATTTCTAATAAATTACTTAGTAAACGAGCGCAATCTGAGGTCCCTATTTATTTCAAGTATAACTCGCCACCTTTAGCTTTCTACTCTTACAATAAACCCATTGCATCCAAATCTTTCAACTATAAACAAACTTTGCAGTGCTTAAACTTTCATAACTTTACTCCATCTACCTGCTCTTGCTCGCTTCCCTATATAATTATAAACCAGCTGGGTGTGTGGTTAATGGTGATCTCAATATAATTGAGAACACTAAATTAAGATTTCCTTTTCAAAAGGCCCTTAATACAAGGAGGCTCAACCTTTTACTTTGGGACAGAATTTCAAAATTATTATTGATTCTGCTGAAGAGTATGCTAGACGTTGGGATAAATAAGAAGACGTAGAGCTTGATACCTTGACCGACTGGATAAAGGCTATTAGAAATTTCATAAAGCCGAAGATTGCCAAACTTAAAAGGTCTATGGGTACTAAATCGTCTTTAGTGCTCAGGGACCCTGAGATTTCTGCAATCCTTCCGGACATACGTAACAAGTATGTTGTTGTCCCAGCTAATAAAGCTTCTTACAACATGTTTTTCGTTTGTAAGAAATTCTACGTTGAATGTCTTATTAAGGAGCTTGGTTTAGACAGTACATCGGAGAATCCTATTTAAACTAATTTTACCAAAGATGAAGTTCTTTCCAATCATAAGGGGGTCCTTGAGTTTTTCAGTATCAATTTAAAACAGGAAGAACTTGATCTCTCTTACTTGTATTGAATTTAGACTTCACAAAAATCCATACAAGGAAATATATACATGTACTAGTATAGCAGGTTCCTATTAATGTACTACTAAATCATAATCAATAATTTTAACACAAATTTTGACGGTCATCAATGATGTTATTCAGACATATTCAGAAAAAGTCTATTCTACATCTCGCATCAACCAAATGTGGATTCTCAAAAATTCTAAAGAACTACATGTCCATCTTGTTTCTAATACTTTATCTTCGGTAAAAAGTATAAAAACTTTTGGTTTTTCCCCTTACACCACTTTCCTTCATTCTAAATTAAATTTGTGTTTTATATTTACTACCCCTGAGCAAGTAAGGCTGCTAAGGAAGTCCCCGAAGGTATCCATAACTCAGTAGGCAGTACTTTGTATTGTCAGAAAATATACCATTTAGCAAAATTTTCAGCCGACTTCATTTTGAAATTTATTTAAAACTAAGGTTTGTTCCCTCATGCAAAGCATTCCTTAGTTGAATTTGGATTAGTATAGTTTTGGAACTTTAGATTCAGTAACATTCAACTGTTTTGGCTTATATTTTTTTATCTGTCAAACTTTTCTGTTCCTAGTGTCACTGATGAGGAATGATTTTCCGAAATGTGCACATCAAAAGTTAAGAGGTATTTGTGTTATATATTAAATAGATCGAGATTCTACAGTACAGACCTTAGTCAATTCTGGAGAGACGGCTGTCGCTAAATCATTCAACTACACATACAGATATAAAGATGACGTTTTATCTCTAAATAATACAAATTTGGAGAATATGTGAATGCCATCTATCCAAGTGAGCTTGAAATAAGAGACAAGACGGGTTCTTCATGTTCTGCTTCATATTTGGACTAATACCTAAATTATGACACCCACAAAAGGTTACATCTGAAGCTATTAGACAACTTCAATTTTTCTATTGTCAACATTCAATTTCTTTGCAGTAACATTCCTGCTTCTCCTGCGTATAATGTATAAATAAAACAAACATACCAGTCCTTGTCCATATCACAATCCCAAAAACAAAGTAAAAACTTTGCAAACTGGCAAAATAGGTGATACACGTGAACTTCCATCAAGGAAGTGAGGCCGGGTGCTCCGGATATGTTTTACAGTTAATACGTTATCGTAGAGCTTGTTTTCACTACGGGGACTTTCTACAACGAAGCAAACTGCTTAAAATTAAATTGTTGACTCAATTATTAATTATAATTAAATTTGTCAGTTTTCATAGTTTTTTTTTTTTTACTTCTTCTTCTTCTTCTTTTTTTTTTTTTTTTTTTTTTTTTTTTTTTTTTTTTTTTTTGGGGGGGGGGGGAATAATGGTTTGAACATTGAGTCGTATGTTTGTGTTTTAGTGCCACTGGTTACATCTGGTGCCGTAACGTCTGAACAAGTTTCATTGAAATCTTTCAGAGCTACAATGTTAAAGTTGAAAAAAAAGTGTACAAATAATGCAAAAGTATACAACACAGTAAGCTTACTTGTTATCAGATCAGGTGATCCAAAAATCTAAGCATGTTTTTCCTCAAGATATTCAAAACAACAATTGTTTGACACAAATGATCTATATGTATCAAGGTATTTCTAATCGAAAAATAATCCTTAAATTACTTATCAAACATAGTTTTGATAAGTCTATCCCCATAACCCAAGTTTTCTGATCCCTCGATGCTGTATTGTTCAAATGTACATGTTGCGATGGATAGATCTACATTTTGTAGGATTTTCTGGAAGGGTTTCGAAAGGGGCAAATCGAAATAAAGCGGTGTCCATTCCGACACCAGTTGGTACCGAAAAATCTCCTTTTCTAAATATAAAAACTGTACTGACCCTACACTCAGCCGTCAGGCATGAAGTGTGTTAAGGTCAGAGTAAAAAATTCTGACGATTTAATTTACTAAAAACCAATAAGCTTCTGAGGACGCCCAGTGGGTAAAAGATGTTTACCGAGAATGAGAATGCTTTTTTTGACTTTAAAAAAAGAACAAAAGAATTACACTCAACGTTGCAGTTCTTCTTTGCACAATTTTAATTTCAGACTGCATCAAACTGTTAACATTCAAAAAGGACTAAATTGCGTTAAGTCCATATTCATTATAAAGAAAAACTCTGTTTATTTAAAGATTGAAGCTACATTGCACATAATTTTACAATTCACTCTAGTGACACGGTTTTTTATTTGGAGGTGACCTAATGTCAGTCTCTGCTCAAAACATCATTTTAAAAGGTAAAAAAAGTCTGCACACTATGTAATATTTTCAATTTGACCTAAAATTTAAAATGTCCTATGTCCAACAACTCCCCCTTTTTATTCCTCCTATGAATTTTTTTTGACATTCAAAATGCACAAAAATGTGTCATTTGTTTGGTATATGATGAATTTGAAAAAGTGCGCTATTAAATTTTATTAGTGATGTAGTTAAGAAGCGTGATACACTGTAGCGAAAGCAGACATGAGTGTGATATTGTTAATGACATGATTGCCATAGGTTTTCTTTCATCATAGAATCTTTTTTCTCTTTTCTCTTTATCTATTTTTAGTTTCTTATGAATAAATATATACTATATGAATGGTGTGAAATATAAGTGCATAGAGAATGTGTGATATGATAAACATGTAAAATACAAATCTAACATTAAAGTTTTTTCAGATTAAAATAAAAATGATTCAATTATCTTGTGAGAAAAGTATTATATTTTGTCATAAAACAAATTTAGAAACTTGTGTTTTGTCTAAAGGTACAAACTTGTATTTATGTATAATGATGATATAAGTAGTTATGGAGGGTAAAGTATTAGTATTATTTATTATATAATAGGAGTTTTTATAATCTAAACTTTGTAAATTTTTGTAAACCATTTGTATCATATATTCGAGTAATTTTTGTCTCAGGTTTTCTAAGGCTTTGCGTGTAAAACAAATATGGTCAAAAGTAAGATATATTTTGGATCAAAAACAACAGTCTAAATCTTGAATATGCATATTTCTATTGTACAGTATTTGTTCAGTTAAATATTCTTCTATGTGTAAAGGAGTAAGTTATATCTTTTGATGATTGTTTATGAGATTTGATTTAGCTATATTCAACCAAATGTTTCCAAACGATATATCTATATATTTCATTTTCACTTTACAGTTGTTGACAGTTTTATTTCCATAACAGCTTTATATGTTTTTAAGAGTAATATTATTCCAGTAAACATTTTTATTGAAATTAACATATAATACTTTATGGTTACACACACACACACACACACACACACACACACACACACATATATATATATATATATATATATATATATATATATATATATATATATATATATATATATATATAATATATATAAGGTATATCAAATGAGTGCATATATTTATTTTGAGATTTTTTTCTTGGTAACAATTTTCAATCTCTGTAATAACATTGCATCAACTTTGATTTTAAATTCTGGCATTTTTAATCCCCCGTCTTCTATATTTCTTGTCAAAGTTTTGCGCGCAATTAATTCCAGATTTGAACCCATATAAAGAAGTTATATAATGCTCTATTTTATTTTAGATATAATTTCTTCAGATGGTATACAAACTCTTGTCGTGTACCATGCTTTGCTTAGGATGCATGTATTAATGTATCGTATTTTCGATTTATAGGTCATAATTTTCGTTTTACATTTTTCTAAAAAAGATAATACAATTAGCAGAATTTGTTTCCAATTTTTATTATGGTTATTTTCCCCATACTATATCCTAGAATTTTTGTTTGGTTTTTTGATTAGTTTATTATCTATATCTTAATTTTAATATTTCTGTTTTATCTTCATCTAATTTTGAGCCTGATGCTTTCCCAAATAGCTTAAATTCGCATAAATAGAGATTGAAATAATTTTGATATACAGTAACTACTGTACAATCATCAGCATTTTTGAATAGTTTTGTAGGATATTGCTGGTTAGGTAATTTAATGCCTTTAATATTTTATTACATGTATTTTCTATATTTTTTGCTAAGGGTTCTATTGCTAAAGCATATAGTAACATCGATAAAGAACAACCTTGTCTAATAGATCTTGTTGTTTGTATTTTGTCCGAGATTTAAAGCTGCATTAAGTTTTTCAATTTTCAGAATTTTTTAAAATTTTTTATTATTATTATTTTTTTTTTTTTTTAATTTTCAAAAAATATATTTTTTTAAAACATAACTTCTAATCACGATCCGTGAAATTCATTTTCGAAAATTTCATTCCTATAAGCTATAAATAAACGGAATCCTCTGACGGGTTGGTCAATATTTAACAATGATTATTATTTGCTTGGAGCATGCGCACGGATGTACGGGTTTACTAATGAATCGAAGGTGAAACCTGACAAAGTGTATTAATTTTCCGCCATCAATATCAAAATGTATACGCAATAGTGTTATTTATCCCTAACAAAGTCACAAATGACAAATTGACTAAAATTCTGTGTTTTAACCGTTTTGCAAGTCGTGTTTATGACCCGTTTTTTTTTTTTTTTTTTTTTTTTTTGTTTTTTTTTTTTTTTTTTTGTTTTTTTTTTTTTTTGTTGTTTTTTTAGGAAACCATGTTCTAAAACTAGATTCCACAGGCTGCATCTCGCTGAGAATTTACTGCTGTTTCCATATTTATTCGAGCTTTCACTATTAAACTAAATGTAGGATTGTTCATTAGAAACATTTTAAGTAGATAAGAACCGTGTTAATTTTTCCTAGGAAAACTTAATGCAGCTTTAAACGTCTATTTGTATTTGACTAGTAATATTTTCATACAGAAAATCTATCCATTTATTACATTTTTATTTGGAATATCTATCCATTTATTACATTTTTATTAAGAATATCTATCCACTTATAACATTTAAATGTTCATTAAAAATTTTACATATATATTTATTTTCTTTTCTATCTAAAGCCTTTTCTTGATCAAAAGGTATAATAGCTCCAGATATGTTTTTTTATTCATGTAATTTATTATTGATTGAATATTATATAGATTATTAAATAAACTTTTATCAATACCAGCGCCTGTTGGATTTATATTAATAAGTGAGTTAATTACACCAGAAATTCTTTGTTATAAATTTGGCTATAATTTTATTATCAAAGCAGAGGAGTGATACAGGTCTCGAGTTTTAAGATACCGGTGATCACCTTAGCCTTCCTATAAGGTGCGATTGGTAACTGGTAATGCGGATGAGATTACAAATGACATAACTAATATATAATAACAAAAAAATCAGGTGAACACTTCTGAATTGGTGACAATTCAAAGTCATGTGTCTGACATTACCTAAGGAACATTTTTCAAATATTTCAGAGTAAAGTAAGAAATAATTTGTATATTTTTTCTTTCAAATTTCTATTGCTTGCTTGAGAATTCAATTAGTGTTAAAAAATAATATCTTATTTAAAGATAAGTCTCGATGAGCAGAGCGATCCGCTTATAATAAAATGCCAAGAAACAAGATTGCACCTTTGAGAAACCTCTATACGCAACGTTTACTCGATTCGAGGTCACATTCAAACAAGAGGCCCAATAGGGCCTGTGATGCTCAACTGGCTGCATATGTAAGACAATGTTTGTTTTTGTTTGTAATGCTGGTTAACGTCCAACTCAAGAATATTTCACTCATACGGAGACTGTCAGCTTTGGAAATGGTAGAGGACACTGGAGTATCGGAGAAAACCACGACAAAGCAGCAAGTTAACTGACAAACTTTCAAAGATGAGGTGCTAGCGCCACTGGAACGTTAATGCGCAATTTCAGGGGTGAGAGGCGCTGTGATCCGTAACATCGAATGCTTAAGACCACTCGGCCACTGTGGCCCATGTAAGACAATCTGATGTGGTTACCATGATTGGTTCATCAGCTAAAATGGGAAATAAATTGAGCTTATGACTGCATTTGCTTAATTGAAGCCAACTTTGCAACACACACATGCAGGCAAGCTTCGTCATGCCATAAACTCAGCTGGGTTTAGTCAGTTGAGCTTAAAACGGATCAACCATGGCTATTTTTTTTATCTAGTATCAACGGGCATCTTGGACTCGTACAAACTCTTTTCAGACCGATGTAGGAACCTTCCACACAAAATTTGGTTCAAATTCGCCGAGTGGTTTTAGAGGAGAAGATTTTTACTAAATATTACACTTAATTTGCATATTTCTTGAAAATTGGGTCAATAAAAATTTTCTCAGGAAAACCCCGTTATACATTTTGAATCCCACACGGTATATTTTAATATTTAAAATTTGATCTCAATCGGTGGAAAAAAGGATCCACAATGGCCATTTTTTTTCTATTTTTAGTTACGGCGGCCATCTTCGATGTCAGGCGGGGTTACCTGGTACAAACTTAAGTCAGGCCGACGTAGGGACCTTCCACACAAAATTTCGTTCCAATTGGCCCAGTGGTTTCAGAGGAGAAGATTTTTACTTCATTTCACAAAATATTGCACCTAATTTGCATAATTCTTGAAAATTGGGTCATCGAAAAAAGACATAAAACCCGTTACATATGTAGAATCCCCCACAATATACTTTCTGCATTTCGAATTTGAGCTAAATCTGTGGAAAAATGGATCCACAATGGCCATTTTGTGTATTTTCTATTTATAGTAACAGCGGCCATCTTGGATGTCAGGCGGGGTTGCCTGGTACAAACTTTAAGCAGGCAGAGATAGGGATCAACCACACAAAATTTCATTCTAATTGGCCCAGTTGTTTCAGAGGAAGAGATTTTCAAATATTTCACAAAATATTGCACCTAATTTGCATAATTCTTTAAAATTGGGTCAATGAAAAAATACTCGGAAACCCCGTTAAATATGTAAAATCCCCCTATATACTTTCTACATTTCGAATTTGAGCTAAATCAGTGGAAAAATGGAACTACAATGGCCATTTTTGTGTTTTTTTTCTATTTATAGTAACGGCGGCCATCTTGGATGTCAGGCGGGGTTGTCTGGTACAAACTTTAGTCAGGCCGAGGTAGGGATCAAACACACCAAATTTCGTTCCAATTGGTCCAGTTGTTTCAGAGAAGAAGATTTTCAAAGACTTCGCTAAATATTACACCTAATTTGCATAATTCTTGAAAATTGGGTCAACGAAAAATTTCTAACAAAAACCCATTAAATATGTTGAATCCCCCACGATATATTTTCTACATTTCAAATTTGTGCTTAATTGGTGGAAAAATGGATCCACAATCGCCATTTTTTTGTTTTTTCTATTTATAGTAACGGCGGCCATCCTGGATGTCGGGCGGGGTTGTCTGGTACAAACTTTAGTCAGGCGAACGTAGGGACCTTCCACGCCAAATTTGGTTCCAATTGGCCTAGTGGTTTCAGAGACTAAAGTTTAGGCACGCACGCAAAACCATGCAATACAGTAAGATTTCTAGTTAGATTAAAAAAAGATTTTGAGTAGTGAGGCTGTTGAAACATGACGGAATAAAGGCATCTCAAAATTGTTACAAGGTTAAGAAAACTAATGTGAAAATGTGTCATCAGTCACTTACTATTATTACCGTTAATTGTGAAGAGTAAAAATTGCAATACATGATTTTCGACTATGAGCTTATGCAGCGCCTACATTAAAATGATAATAGTTTCGTGTTTTTTAATGCCTTACATTGTTTGGTATACCTAAAAATTCTATAGTAAACGCACCGTTATTGGCAATTTGCCTGATAATATATGGTAACGTTGTTACATATACCATATGTATTGAAAATAGTAAATAATGTGTTCAGATGAGCAGTGCATAATTTGTTTTGGTCATTTGTTTTTGCGTTTAAATGGTAAAATTGTTGTAAAATTAATAAAAAAAAAAACCTATAAAATATAGTAAAACAAATTAAAAGAAAGGACATAAAAGGTTCGAACCCTGAACGAAGAGGTTATAATTCCCTATGTCTTACCATACAGCCAGCGTATAGATGATTTCTAGATCGTTTGCTATCTATGTATTGATTGAGGTGATTAAAGGGATAATCCGTTTAATCTTTATCCCTAAATTCCAACGCCAGCGCATCCCTCTCCATCGACCAAAATTTGTAAAACAGAACATAAAATATGGAAGTTTTGGTGGTCTATCTTTGATAGAGACGAATGGGCTCTATGCGTATTTATTGATAAACACCGTTACTTGCATCAATTTTTTTTATTTGTATAAAAGTATACGGAATGTAGTGTTCTGAAATGTATGTTTTAACACTTGATGTCGTGTTTTATTAAAGTTTTAATATTCAAAACCGTTTCATCTTTGTATTATCTTTTGGGAATTTTCAAGTTTAAATATCACTGTAACAAATTTTAAATTTTGAATTCTATAGGCAAATACCTCGGCCTATTGAGAATCAGCCTTTGCTAAAACTGGGTTAAAAAAATTCATTACCCTGACAAGTCATAATTTTAGACAATCTCTCTGAAGACAGAAAATGTTACAGGAATAATATGCTTTAAAAACAATGAATGCACTCCAGAAATAAAATAATGTAACTGAAGCAATATTTATCTACAAAATGTAAATCAAGCCATTTTGCTTTGATTGTAAAACACGATGCCCAATTGGACCTGTATCGCTCAACTGGCAGACAAGTTGCATCTTATTTATAGCAATGGTGGTCATCTTGGATGCCATAAGATGTCGATTTTTTTATAAACATAAACTGCTCCATCGAGAGACCATCAAAACCAAATAGTTCTTTTGGCACAGTTGTTTCAGAAGATGATTTTTCAAAGAACCAGCTATTGATAGCAGCTTATTTGCATAATTATAAGCCAATTATAATGAGGGAAACCCCAGTTAAATATGTTAAATGGTTACCTTTCTACTTTGTATAGATCAATTTTGATCTAAATCAATGGAAAATTAAATCGTAATGGCCATTCAGCGCTTTTTGTAATTTATAGAAACTGTGGCCAACTCGAAAGTCGCACGAAGCTGATTTGTAAAAACTTGAAACTACTCCATTTAAGGACCTTACAAATCAAATACGTTTCCATTGGGCTGAGTAATTTACAGAGAAGATTTTCAAATAATGAGCTACAAGTATTTATAGCAGCTTATTTGCACATTCTGCTAATTACAAGCTTATTATAAATGTGACAGGAAATCCGGTTTTATATGTTAAATGGCTATCTGCTTTCTATGTATCAAAGTAGAACTGAATTGGTTGAAATTAAACCTGTAATATCCATTTGGCACTTATTGCTATTGAGAGCAATGGCGGCCATCTTAGATGTCGCAGAATGTTGATTTGTATAAAATTCAAACTACTCCACGTAGGGACCTTCCACACCAAATATATAGTTCTGTTCGGCTTAGTAGTTTCAGGAGATTTGCAAAGCATTAGCTATTAACAGCAGCTTCTTCGCATATTCCGCTAATTACGAGCTTATTATATATGCGAGATATGTCTGTTTCATATGTTAAATGGCGAAACATCTGCTTTCTTATCAATTTTGAATTAAATCAGTTGAAAAGTTAGCATGTATCGGTCATTTATCATCTCTTGCTATTTATAGTAAAGGTGGCCATTTTGGATGCCACAGGAAATAATTTGTGCTAATTTTAATATGCACCACCTAGGAACCTTCCACACCAAATTTGGATCAAAAAGGTACAGTGGTTCCGGATGATTTTTAACAAATCAGCTTAAAATAGCACCTTATTTGCATATACCGCTAATAATGACCTAATAAAAAATATGTTACATAAGTTAAATGGCTTGAATCTACTTTCTAGATATCAATTTTGAACTAAATCGGTTGAAAAATAAGCATGCATTGGCCATTTATCACTTTTTGCTATTTATAGTAAAGGCGGCCATCTTGGATGACACTGGAAGTTGATTTGTGCAAATTTTAATCTGCACCACCTAGGGACCTTCAATACAATATTTGATTTAAAAAAAAGGTCCAGTAGATTCAAAGATTAAAGTTTACGCATGCATGCTTCACCATGCCATAAACTCGGCTAAAAATGAAATATTGATTCTAGTTGAAACTATATGACATTGAGGAAGAAATTATGCAAATTTAAATGACCTCTCGCTTTAATTAATGAATAATTCAACAGGTCATGCCTTATAAGGATAAAAAAGTGTAGTTGATGGACACAATTTCAGTTTGAAGTAGAATTGAAAAAAAAAAAAAGAAAAATTTAGTTTGCACTTTTCAAAAGATTTTTAGCAGTGACTGACATTGTACATTAAACCATGTCTCCAGAATAAATTGTAGGTTATATGTACATAGAATGTGGCTACAAATTTTGAAAAACAAGTTATTATTGTTAGTAATAATATAGTTTAATTGAAGTGACTATTTAGTGCTGAAGGGTAATTCATGTTCTGAATAAAACATCTGGATATCAGTGGTATAAAATGCTACAGTGCTTCTAACCACCTAGTTTCGAATCCAGTTGGAATAGATCCAAGTGCGAGAATGTAGGCAAGTTGGAAGTAAAACACAATTACCAGTACTTCAATACTAGCTTGCTCCATTCTGTTGAAAAATGGTTCGCAAGTGAATGTGACCCTCTTCCTCTAAAAAGAACATTTAATATATATATATATCCCCTAGTCAACTTGTGGTAAAATGTCGAACTGAATGGATAAGCGCGCCCGTTGAGAAAAAACAACAACTTTAAAATGTTTTAATAATTACAGATCAGGGATAAAGAGTGAAAAAAATTGTACCTTAAATTTATGAATCTTAAGATTAATTTATTCAGATGTTTATTAAAACTGTTTCCCACTTGTTATGTGCTTATGGTCTCTAAAATACTGGAACATGGCCAATAATATATTACCATTTAGTCCTTTTATGTAGTGCTTTACCAACAAAGAAAAATTACTTTTTCAAATACCCTTGAGGTAAGTTATACTGACAACCTAGAAGCACCTCAAGTGCTCAAGCTCACGCCTCACCCGGTATCTTTTCAACTGACCCTGTATCATTCCGTACCAGACACTTACAAACCACGTAACTTATAATACAAGCCTATACAAAAAGTTAACAGTTTTCAAGATAATTAGCAATTTAAGTCTTCTTTTGCAGCTGTGACCTCGACCTTTCAACATATGACCTTGAACCATATATCAAAATGATCATCATGTCAATACCTACAATATTCTAATATACATGCTTATACAAAGAGTTAATAGTTTTCAAGATAATTAGTAATTTATGTCTTCTTTTGCAGCTGTGACCTTGACCTTTAAACATATAACCTTGAACCATATATCAAAATGATCGTCATGTCAATACCTACAATATTCATGCCTATACAAAAAGTTAATAGTTTTCAAGATATAGTGACATTTATATAATTTTTTTTAGCAATTTCCCCACTCAGTGCCTTACATTTTCCCCATTTTGAGCCCCATGGCTACCATTTGTGCAAATCTGAAAAAAGATGACCTAAGGATGTTATAAATGAAATAACTAAGGTATATCTCTTGTAGATTCAGAGGAGAAGATTTTTAAAGTTTTTCACTATTTCCCCCCTCATGGGGCCCCAAGGGGACATAACTTTATTTGTGCAAATCTGAAAGGGCTTCACTCAGGCATGATGGTTACCAAGTTTCATTAAATTTGGACCAGTGGTTTTGGAGGAGAAGATTAAAATGTAAAAAGTTTACGCACGACAGACGAAGATGGATACCAATAGCTCATCTGCGCTTTCAGCTCAGGTGAGCTTGGAAGATCCATAGTGGCATCTGCACCTAAATATATTCGAAATATCCAATTTAATTGCAAGAATAGTCAACATCAAAATATTTTGCCACCATAATCATTTTACAAAACTAAAATTCTATACATAGTGAATTCTACGTCTGAATATCATCAAAAATAGCCAATTTCATGCCAAAAATTGTAAATTTCATGCAACAATAGCCATTTTAGTGCAGAAAACACAAAGGTCGAAATGTAGGTCATGACCTTGACCTTTGATTTTAGCTTTAATATCATCAGCATTGCTAGAAAATATGAAAACTAGTAACCCCATGTCATTATCTATACATATGGCCAAGATATAGCTAGAGGTTGCTTATTTTGTGAAATTACCAAGCAACTGTGACCATGACCTTTGATGTTTTTATCCCAAAAGCAATCCCAACCAAGATCTTATCACAATGCATGTATGTGCCAAGTTTCTTCCAAAAATGTCATTTACTTTTCAAGTTGTCATCCGGAAACCATTTTTTGACGCCCGCCGACATTCGGTAATCCAATTACCAGGTTTCTACAAAAACCTGGTTAAAAAAAAAAAAAAAACAAATCAAATATATTATTTGTTGCATTATTTATTTTTACTTTTTTTATCTTTTCTTAATCTTTATCATTTAAACATGACATATTTTGTACATGATAAAAATTCACAGGTAAAAAGACATCTGGACTCTCATATAATGACAGATTCATTGGATTTGAATCACTTAAATTAAACCAGCAAATCTCATTTCATATATATATATATATAATTTATATTTACAAAAATCAACAATAATCTGTCTGAAATGATGTTTAGTTACAAGTTTGAGCATCCACTGAGAAAAGAATTCATGCAACTGTATTATCATGCTTGCTGCCTGTTTAAACTAATGCAACTTTCATCACCTTCCCAATATTTGTGATAAAAATGTTGCTAAAAATCCATTCCTTTTGTATAAAAGTGTTTCTAAGAGCGGATCCTTTAGGATAAACAGTCTATTCAATTGAGAAAAAACTTTGTCCCTAAATCAATATTTCCCCAATCATTTTCAAGATGACATTATAAAAATAATAAAAAAAAATTCTGCATAAACCCTAATTATCAAGGTCTGACAATTGTTGTTATTTTCTAATTGAAAGCATATTTTAGCAACTTCATGCTCAATCAAACTTCATTCATACATACTTAATACATGAATTAAGTTGACTGGAATATTTACGTGTTTTTAAAAAACACATACCAAAGTTTTTTCTTTCCAGTTTTCATAAATATTTCTACAAAAATGCTTTTACATCTTTCATGTTGATGATGAAACGTGTAAAGTATCTGATGAGATGAATGATAGAATGATATTTCTGTACAATAAAAATCTATAATGAATGAACAGTAAATGCCATTGAAATGAATGCACTAACAGATAAATTTATGATGACAATTAATTACATCATTTACAATGGTTGTACTGCAGTACCTGGTACTCAATACAAGGTCCCTTATGACCATTTATAAAACAATTCATTCAGATCCATCGTAAGATATTTGGGACTTCATTATGTTATTTTTCTTTGTTTAATATTGGCACATTTCTTCTTTCCTTACAGCGTATATTTAACCAACTCCTGAGTGACTTGGTCTTTTTTTTTTTTTTTTTTTTAAAAAGTTTAAAGTTATTACAGTGTGTTTATTTTATGTCAATTATCTTTGAAAATCCCAATGATCTTTGAAGAAGAGAGGGGCTTAAACATTTCCCTCTGTAAAAATAACTATAACATCACAGGCATTTGAACTAGCACCAATGTGCCAATAATCTATCAGCAAGGTAAACACACAGCCAATTAAAGGGTTGGACTAACCCTGTCCCATGAAGCACTCATCAGTCTGCTGTCAGTCGGCATGTGTCAAAGAGGAGTGGCATAACATCTAAGTATTGTTCCATCTCTACATAGTTTAATTTTTCAGCCAATGTTATGTGGCTATTCGAGGTCGTTTTGCTGATGGTAGATCTTCCTCTTCCTCCTCCTCTTCTGAATCCTCATCAGGATAATCTACTAATCCTATTAATCCAGGCTACAAATCACAATACAATGATATTAGTTTAAGCAAATACCAAATTTACCATTCAAGTGTTTATGAGCCATTTTTCAAATCCTAATCAAGTAAAAGTAAACAGCTCTTTCATGTATTTTTTAACCACCAAATGGGATTACAATTGTTACCTGGTAACAATTTCAAACAAGAGGCAAATGGGCCTTAATGGGCCTAAACTACAATATTCTAGTGTATATGCCTAAACAAAAAATTGAAAGTTTTCAAGATAATTAACAATTTCAATCTTTTTATGCATCTATGACCTTAACCTTTGAACATATGACCTTGAACCATATCAAAAGGATCTCCCCCATCAATTCCTACAAAATTCTAATAAACACGCCTATACAAAAAGTTAATTCGTTGTTTCCAAGATAATTAACAATTCCAGTTTTCTTATGCAGCTATGAACTTGACCTTTAAAAGTATGACATTGAGCCGTATATATATATATATATATATATATATATATATATATATATATATATATATATAAAATGAAGTTTTGAAGTTAATGCACAATCTTAGTATTTATAAACAAAAAATCAAAAAATAACATTTCAGGGGCAACAACTCCTACATGCATTATCACTTGTTACGAAACTTAGTACCTTGTTAAATTTTGTCAAGCTGAACATTATAACAATGTTCTGATATTACATATCTCTTATAGTTTTCAAGTAAATAAACTAAAACTGTACAAATCACAAACTAGGTCATGACCATGATCTTTGACCTTGACCCCATTTTTGAAGGTTATTTCAAGAAGTCAAAACTGAAAACCCCGTGTCTTTATCTATTCATATTGTCAAGTTATAGTGATTTGAAGCCATTTTACGAAATTTTTAAAATTAAACTCAATTTTTGAGCAAATTTCAAGAAATGAAAAATTTATAAGCTTAAGATCACCAGATTTTTTGTCCCATCATCGCTATTAGAGAAGATTTTTTAAAGTTTTTTTGGACCCTTAAGGTCACCATTACCTAGTTTTGGGAGACGTGACAACACCACCAACAAATCTGAATTGCACCAAACTGTTTATGCATCTGACAAATTTTCATTGAAATCTGCCCTGTAGTTTTAGAGAAGTCACCAAAAATGTAAAAGTTTACGTCACGGAAGACAAACTTTGATTAGAAAAGCTCACTTTAGCCTTTGGCTCAGGTGAGCTAATAAAAGCTATTTATGCATATATATATATATATGATATATTAAATTAAGCTGAAAAGTTCTATGATGATTGATATGATGAACATAAAACTTCTGAGCAGCAATGCATTTCAATTTTAACTATTTGTTTTTACATGTAAACAAAACCTTTATTAAATATTAGCCATCTATTTTCAGACTGAACAATTAAGTTTTTGCTTTAAATAAATGATGATTGCAAATTTACCTTTTTAGCTACAACAGGATGTGTTTTGTCTTGTGGAGAACTATTAGTATTTGGTGAACAGTTTGGTGTTGGACACATAAGACTATTATTACGTTCTGGGCTTCCTTCTGGGCTCCCTGGACTTCCTGGACTCCCAGGGCTTCCAGGTGAGTTTTCTGGACTTAATACTGGACTATTATTTCCTGTTTTCAGATTAATGCTGATTGTAGGAACTTTATTGAATAGCCTGGGTGGTGAATCTCTTACATCTGGAACATGTTCTTTGGCTAAATAAATAATAATAGTAATTATGTATAAAGACCATTAAACTTGACAAAATTACACTAAAACCCACTACAGCAATCACTTTATAAAAGTACCACCAATTCATTTAAGACCATTTGCTTCATATTTTAAATGAAAAAGAAACACCATTTATAGACCTCAATTTTATGAAGTACGTATTTCCATGGTTGGTCTTTTTAATACAGGCTTTACTGCAATAAAAGAAGGAATATTGTAATTGGCAAATTACATATTCATGACTAAAATCTTGGCAACATAGATTAAATTATGAGTTTTTATAGAAGACAAGATTATTACAGAGCTACAAAAAGATTTTTCTGAGTGTAAATTGGATTATGTCTCATTTAAGATAATTAAAAATACACTGAAATGTATTTAAAAAAAAAAAAACAACACATATATTGATAATAACCAGGAGCAAGTTCTGTGTATTGTACTGCATCCATTTTCCACATCATCCCATGGAGCTCTTTGACTTTAATATTAATTAAAAATTCAAATATTATCCCCTTAGTCAAAAACTTTTTGAATATATATTTAAATATATATATATATATATATATACAGTGAAACTTGTGAAAACAGGACAGGTTCGGGCCACAGAATAAATCCGGTTTTCACAAGTGTCCAGTTTATTCAGGTTTTGATCATAAGTTAATTGCCCTTGACTACTGACCATAAAACCATTAAAGTTCCTATATCCTTTTCCATGACTTGCGTTTATATTTGAAAAAATTACAGATAATTCTTCAAAGAAAATATGAATCATATATCCAAAATAAAAAAAAAATGTTAGGAATTTTAACGGGTTTATATTTTCAACTAGGAAATGTGTACCGAGGCATTATTGCAAAACACATCGCGCATTTGGAGACACATTTAATAGTTTACTTGCTTGGATTCTTTCTTTTCTCTTGTGTATACAATTTAATTGATTATAACCAAAGCGTTTGCTGTAATATTTTCCTTTCCTGGGTAAGAATCTAGCTGATTTGTCTGGAAATAGCCAGGTTCTTCACATATAATGTTGTTCGAATAAATGTTTTTTGTTTTCTTTGATTAGTAAAGATCCTGAGGCTGCTGTAATGAAACAAACGAGAGAGAGAGAGAGAGAGAGAGAGAGAGAGAGAGAGAGAGAGAGAGAGAGAGAGAGAGAGGCTGTTTAATGTGTTTAAACGTATTTTTGTTTATAAAAATGTTAAAATAACATGACCTAAACGATTTCGTAAGAATTTAAAAACAATGTTGCTATCAACATAAGACCCTCTTACATGTGCCTTTGATAACTAAATTTTTTTAATTCGAACGCAAGCCTGACCCTGTTTAAACCAGATTTCCCAAGAACAGGTGAAAGATGCATAATTCATGTTTACTCATACATGAAATTCATATCTAATTAACATGATGGATCACCAATGAGTACTGATTAATCTGAAATGATGTTAAAACAAAAGAACAATTATTGATAAGTGTTATGTTTGATTACAGACATGAAATTATTATGTCTTTTATATATTTGTGTTTTCATTTTACGTATTTTTTCCCCCAAAAAAAACATATTGGGTTTTCCTTTCATTTCGATCGGGAAAAGATGTCCGGTTTTCCAAGGTTGTTTTATGCTGAATATAATATTTTGGTCATAAAAATTTTGTCCGGTTTACAGAGTTCACAGGTTCCGGTATATTAAGGTTTTCTTCATTAATAATAGAGGGCAAAATTCCGGACCAGAAGATATGTCTGGTTTTGACAGGGTCCAGTATTCACAAGTTACACAATATATATATATATACAGTCAAACCCGCTTAATCGCATAGCTTCCGTGATTCAAAACTGTATGCGATTAACCGATATATGCGATTAAGTGGGTTTTACTATTTTACACATATCGACAAAGTTCCTGCATAGATGGTGTCAAATAAATGATTATGCATGTAAGAAAAGTAGTTTTATATTTTTGTGTGAAAAAAAAAGAAAAATCTGATTAATTTCCATCCTACAACTAGAGAATAATTTTGTACAAAAAATAATAAAATTATTTCATGATTTAATTGCAACCAAAAAGTGTTTGTTAGTGTAACGGCAAGGTAAATTCAAACCAATACTTCTATGCCCTTGCCGTTTAAAATATCAACGGGATGTACTATATGATTAAAACATTTTCCCCTTCTACCGCTTTTGAGATTTAATAAAAATTTCAAAAGCGTTTTCTCATGAAAAAATGGCATCCTGAAAATTCAGAATTGCCGACGTGGCCCATTGATAAAGTTTTCACCTGACATTTGAAGTTATTAATCAGCATTGCTACACACGCAAAACATCCTTTTAATTTTTATTTTCAAATAAACTAGATGTTAAATTTGCCTTTTGTGCTGTTTATTTCATTAAAAAATTTACTTTTTATGTGTTTGTCGATCAATAATCGCGACACAAATGCAATACACATCGAGGCCATCTTGAAAAACATGCAGCCAGTACAGTTTTTTTTTTTTCTTTTATTCATATATTTCATATACATATATTTACATATAAATATAGTAATAGCGTTATGTTAACAGCATTGTCAAATAAATAATTAAATAAGTAAATAAATATTTCTGCAGCCAGTACAGTTAATATAAGATTTACTTCCCTTTAGCCTTTGTTATACATATCAAATGAAAATTGCTGACGATGACGGAATCGGGTCATATGCAAATGCGCTGCATACCAGAAAAGTTCAACACATTTTTTAACCAATGAAATCACATTATTTTTGTTTACTGACGACTGTGTATTTCCGTTTTTCCAAAGTTACCAATAATAAAACAACTTATTCTGAGAGGTTCAAACGGGTCATTTTACACGTTAACATAATTCTTTTTAATTTTGCCATTATTTTTAAACCTCGCATCGGCACTTTTTATTAGATATGAGACGTTTTTATGTCTTTCTTTATTAATTTATAAATATTTTTTTTCTGAAACTTTACAATGGTGAAAGAGGTACCACATACAAAAACCCACATGGTATCCTCCTTGATAGACACGCATATGTATATATATATAGAGTAAGGCCAACTTTCTCCAATTTTAAGAAGACATTAATAAAATTTGAATAGAATCCTTTCACTTTCTATTAATACAGTTAGAGCATAATTTTTAAATGCATACAATAAAACATACCTTTTCGTTCTATAAATCTATTTATTTGCTCAAAATCTGAATCTAATTTAGATTTTAATACATCTGTGACCGGGACCATGCTATCACCATCATCTATTTCATCTTCCTGGTCAAACCACATTTCTTCTTCCTCTTCTAATGTACGAGCATCACGGTGAAATCGATTGTTTCTCATTGGATTTAAACTAAAAACACAATGCAAATTTAGACTATTAATAATAAGCATGATTATCCAATTTTATCCTGGCACCACTGACACATTTTTTAATTAGATGTTCATCCCATTTTGTCTGTTTTTAAGTAAGGAAGGGAGGGGAAAAAAAAAAAAAAAAACAAAACAAAAAAAACACAAAAAACAAACATTTAAACATATAAATTAGAGTGATCAATTTAATGATTTAATGGGGTTTTACATTAAAACTTAAAATGATTTACTTCTACAGAGACATAAAATTTTATAAACTTCTTAAATCTTTGTTATAAAGAATTCTTGTATGAAACAGAATTGTCATGAAAATACTTTAATGATTCCGATGTTTATATTATAAGCTGTCAAAATTTTAAGAACATCTTCAGTTAGTTTAGTGTTAAACATTCACATAACTGATGTCAAGATTTTCATGTTTATCATAATTTAAAGTTGTTTGTTGAAGAATGAATGATGTACATTATTGGTTTCAGCAGCAGTAGCCAGCACTAATATGGGGTACACCATCTTTGTAAACATACTCAAAAACAAGCAATGATCAAGTCTGCTTTCTTCTTTAGCTTGAATAAACTTGTGGGTCATTTACTAGTCTAACACCATTACTGCACCAATTTTTCTCATACCTGTCTAAATTGACTTTATCTTTCAGTCTATCTTGATGTTGCTCATATCTTGTCTTCAAAGTTTTGAATGTTTTCACATAAGTAATTGCCTCAAGATCTTTCATGTGGTTTTCAACTATGTGTGAACAGAGACTTTTGATGCCCTCCTATAAAAGGTAAAATAAAATGCATCACAAATATAATTTTATTCAATGATTAAATTTTTCATCCTCAAATACACTGGCCTTTTATGTAATATAACCTAATAGATTTTTTAGCAGACATTATCTACCATTCAGATTGTTCACTCAAACATCAAATAAAAATGTAAGGCTTTAACAATTTATAGCAATTAGTGACTCAAAAGTTCAGAAACTTTTTTGTCAAGCAAATATATCAAATGTGCTACTATTTAATTAAATGTATTTTTGATTAAGCAATCTTTTATACAAAGTTAATGGCTTGTTCATTTGCAACCAAGCCAAGATTATGTCATTCATATCTGAAATGGACAAAATAAACCACTCCTTTTGGCAAACAAAAAGGACAATCTATCTTACATAAGGATGTAAAGTTTTGGAAAAATCTGTTATATATGTTAAATGGCTATATACCTGCTTTCTAGACACATGTATCAATTTTGAATTCAATCAGTTGAAAAATAGTCATGTAATGGCCATTTATCACTTTTTGCTATTTAGAGTGGTGGCCATCTTGGATGCCACAGGAAGTTGATGTGTGCAAACTTTAATCTGTACCATCTAGGGACCCTCCACACCAAATTTCATTCAAATAAGTTCAGTAGTTTCAGAAGCGAAGATTAAAGTTTACGCATGCACTCACACTTAACCATGCCATAAGCTCTGCTAGCTATAGCCAGTTGATCTAATGACACCTATGGTTTTAAATGTTTTTAGTTGATGTCACATATATGTTGTAAAAGTATTTCATACAGTCTTTTTGGTATATTTTGAGTTTTCTTCTGTGAAAAGTATGAGTAAAAATGAAAACAAAATTTGTACTTTCAAGACAGGGAAACTTGTGAAAAAAATCTGTTACTGATTGCACTTCAAATATGCAGTCACTGTGTCACAAATGCCTGAAAACGGTAATAAATATGAATATCAATCAAATTTAGCACATTCACTGCATTAAACAAAATTTTCTTTTTCAAGCATTTATAAAATTTTTGGGTTGAACTATAAGTATACAAAAACATGTATATAGTCTTACAGAATTTATGAATTCAAAAAGTTCTATAGGTCGCAGAGTTGAGTAAATTATATCGATGATTATCCCTGAATGAATCAACAATTGGCTGAAAGAGGTTGCCCTTTATCATGTATCTGTAGTAATATTCTTCTTTCAACCCAATGATTTTTCTCATGAACCTTAAGGCACCTAAAACACAGAAAGAAATGGCAATTAATACAACTGATTTTATATTATCACTTTGTTGAAGTGTCTGAAATGTTAGCCAAAAAAATAAAAAAATAAAAACTATTATTTAAGTTGCAGACTTTCAGAGTCACCCGATTCAACAATATAACCAATTACAAATTAATGAATTAATGGGTCAAAGATACAAAATAAAGACTCTATACAACTTAAAAACTATTTCTAGCAAATAGGCAACAAGGGTCAAACTTAAAGAACTTAAAAGATCTTAAACACTTGGCTAGAATGTGTTTTTTCTTTCTTTTTTTTTTCTAAAAGTTAATATTTTAAATGATGTAGTTAAGTTGTTAAAGTACTTACAGAGCGCCACAAACTGATGTTTAGACTTTAGCAACACAAGCACTCTGCGTAGTAAATCTTTATTGACTATATAGTTTTTAATATGGTAAGCATGATGCTCTACACAAAATGTAAGCAGGTCCAAAATCAAACTTAGCAACTGAGCAGTTTGAAAATCATCTGAAAAATATAAAGAACATCAATAATGATATATACCAATAAAAAATACAGTGAAACCTGTCTATAAAGGCCACTCAAGGGATGCGGCCAAAGTGGCCTTTATAGACAGGTGGCCTTTATAGACAAGTTCTCTGATCAACGATCGTCTAAAATTATTATATGAACCGTTCTTTTTTCTTCAATTTAGTGCCAAAATTAAACTGAATATAGCTTACCATATTGTTAGAAATTATTTCTTTTATAACTTGAGATTAACCAAGGAAAAAAAAAAAATTTTTTAACATCAATTTTAATCAACATTTTCAGGAATTTACAAATCCTTTGCACCACACTGGCCTGGCAACATTCATATGTCTAAATGATCCTTTCTCAGTATTTTTTTTTTTGCTAGTTATAGGGGTGTTATTTTTATCATGCTTCCTTACACCTATACAAACATAATTAGGTCACTTCAGACCCATATCACACTCTTGCTAATTCAGACTTCAAAGGAAGTTGTTACATAATGAATTACACAGTTAGTGATCAGAGTAGTAATTATCTGTGTCATTTGTAACTGTCAAATTTACTTTTTGCATATCTTTATTAAAAATAACTATTAATTTTTAATATAAAAATCGTACACAAACATAAAATAAATGATAAAATATTTTTTTCTGGTGCCAAATTTAATCGAAGTCGGTGCCGAATTGAATTTAAATTGATGCCCAAATCATATCGTTGCCGAAATGACTTTTTACACTGGTGCCGAGATGACTTGATATCGCATAGTTGTACGATTTCCAAACTAACGAAATTAATGTCCGTTAGCGGTAGAACAGCACAACCGGTTTAATTCCCAAGATACATTTGTTTCATAGTCTGATAACACTGCTTTGATTTGGGTTCGTCCAACACCATAACTTCCGCGAGTTTCCTAGTACTTAATTTCTCCTATACAGATTTAATAAGCAATTCTACTCGCTGTTCTAAACTCTAAAGTCAATGCATTCCGTTTACTATGACATAAAGAAAAAACATCAAATATTACTGCATGTTATAAAATTGAAAAAATGTCAATGTCTTATCGGGATGTAAGCTTTACCCAATATTGCCGCTTAGACAGTCACACATATAAACAGTGTTGCATTATGGGATTTTGTTTTATGTCGACTGGTTCCGGAAATTTCCGGAAACTGACGAAGTTTCGTAAACATGGCAAATGGCCGCTATAGACAGTTCTGTTGAAGCTTGGGGTCGGAAAAATGGTGGCTGCTGGCCGCATAAGACAGTAACCTCTATATAGAGGTGAAATAAAGAACAAAATTCATCAGGGGGAATAAGATATGGCCGTTATAGACAAGTGGCCGCTAACACAAGTTAGACTGTACTGGAATATCATTGGTATATGACAATGTACTTTGTAGTTATGAAAAACAGTTCAGTGTGTACGAGTATCATTATGCTAACACATTATCATGAACATTCTACATGTATTTACACCTAAACAATCGGTATCTTTAACAAAAAGAGTTTAGATTTAAACTGTTGTTGTGGTATTGTTATAATCATTAAAATTTAAATTTAATTTTGTTCATATAAGAGGATATATCACTACGTGGGTGAAACACTTCTTGCATGTGAATTTGATCTGTAATTATTCGATATCCCTAACAAGCTGTCATTTTTATCAAATGGTCAGTTCTGGGATGGATGGTAAAATGTTGTATAATGATCAAAATAATGATCTCAGGTAAATGATCTGTCAAACAAGGTTCAACTGAGAGTAAAATTAGAACTTAAATTTGTTATCTGTAACACCTTGCTACAGACCACTGAAACTTTCTTAGGTAGGCCATACATTATCTATAAATAATGACCAATATTTACCTTTGCTGGGTTTCTTCTCTAAAGTATTAGCAAACAGTGGCGCTGTCAACACGTGCATACTATGGTTGTAAAAAAATGTGAGAAATTCTGATTTCTCTGCTTTCTACAAACGTAAAATATGTGAGTTAGTGAACTATTGTTTGAAATGACATCAGCAATACTGCAACTAAGGCCATATTAAATTAATACCTAGATATTCATCCAATTTTTTTTCGAAATGGGGGCGGGGCGGATTTTATTATTTTATTTTATTTTTCAGCAACAACTTTGGCCGAGCTTTCAAACACCACAATACCAATCTCATCTTGATTGAATTCAATATATCCCAAAAAAGAAACATCATCTCCTAACTTTTGTGGTAGGATTACACTCTGTCAACTCGTGTTTTGTGCGACCAACATGCACAGTGTTTCTTGAATTCAATGCGTAAGAACAGGCATCTGATGATTGAGCTTACCACCTACAATGTCGTTATATAATACCATTAATGCCATGGTGTCTGGAACTTGGCAGCCATACCAGTTTTTGATTGTTTTTTAAGCCCGATTTAAGGTGGCTATAATAAATACCATCATAGTAACCATGCTACAACCAATATGCAAAACACGCTTCTTTCGTTTTTGAAAATCTGTCTGCAACTTTATCAGACACCAGTCAACTTCTACGTATAATCCTACGGCGCATGGAACACAAAACACTACTTTCCTTGTTACAACGCACAACTCAATCGGAAACCAGCCAGCTTTTACTAATTAACTTATGGCTCATGGAGCAAGCAGATTTGTTATAAAAGCCGGAATCGAAACTGGACACGAGTTCAAAATCCGAAAAATAAAATAAATCAGCCGGGTGTTAAAATAGAGGGCGGGCGGGGATGAAAATCTAGGTATTAATTTATTATGGCCTAATCACAACTAGACAATTATGTTATTTGTCAAAGTTTTTTGTATTGAACAATAAAAAGGAATGATTATACCACTTGCACTTCCTCAGGTCATTGTAAATAGAACTTAGTAGGACACAAGTTCAAAGTCCAAATCAAATATTGGTATAACATCATATTTGTGCTTGAACTATAACTTGCTCCACAAAGTGAAAAACAGTGCACATACTTTAAACAACGTACAGAAGCCAATGGGCAATGCTCAGTCGGAATATTTATCATTTTTACATTATCCACTCATACTATGATAATGAATAAAAATGAAAGTTTGAATTACTCTGCATGATAAAAGTACATGTATATGTTAACATTTCAATTAAATTTTAGTTTATATATTTGTGAATATAAAGTAAATAGATGAACATAATTGAATTCCAAAATTTAAATCTGCAGTAGTGATGTCCAATCGGACAAAAATTAATAATCGATAATCGGAGAGGCATAATCGATCAATTAATCAATTAATATTCGGAATTACTCAGTAATTGCACATCAGTATTTGGTAACAAATAAAGCTGAATATAAGTACTTTAATATGAAAGTCAAGTGCTCTTGCTTTGTGATTATATGTTAAGGGTCAGATAGCTCCTTGCTCTGATAGAGTGACAGTGGCCAAAGCATCTCACTGAGATGCTCAAAAGTGTCTGGATACGGATAAATTATTCCATCGCCATCAGCCATTGTTGTTTTCAGTAGCCAGAACTAGAAAGGAAACAGACTTGACTACAATCAGGAAACTACTTGCTGATACCGGCGATGATTGATTATTTATCTTGTGATCGATTATTAGGATCGCTGCTCTGACAACGACCGACAATCGATCATTGGCGATAATCCCGACATCACTAATCTGCAGTCAACTTTATTTGCAAATAATTTTAACAAGAGGCCCATGGGCCTTAACGCTCACCTGAAGATATGTCCAATATTGTTTGCAAAGTGCAATAGGCAATATATTACGTACAGAAACTTTAAAAGTTTTCTCAAGTTAAGAACTCCCACAAAACTTAATCAGAAATATATCCATTCACATTTCATTCATAAGTAGCTTATATAATATGCATGAAGTAACTGTAGAGCAATGAATAATTTCCATTTCAGTATACTTATGCAGCTATGTCCTTGACCTTTGAACATATATGACCTTGAACCATATATGATTGTCATGTCAATACCTATAATATTCTAATATACATGCCTATGCATGAAATTAATATCTTTCAAGATAATTAATAATCTTATTATTCCTATCTTGATATGACCTTGACCTTTCAACATATAACCTTGAACCATATATTAAAATGATCTTTGTTGTAATATCTACAATATTCTAAAATACATGCCTATACAAAAAGTTATTAGTTTTCAAGATAATTAGCAATTTAAGTCTTCTTTTGCAGCTGTGACCTTGACCTTTCAACATATGATCTTGTACCATATATCATAATGATCATCATGTCAATATCTACAATATTCAAATATATATGCCTATACAAAAAGTTAATAGTTTTCAAGCTAATGCACAATTTTAGTTTTTATGAGCAAAAATAACATTTCAGGGGCAACAACTCCTACATGGATTATCATACAGTTACGAAACTTTGTATCTTTTTAAATTTTGTCCTGCATTGTAACAATAATTTAGATATTATATATCTTTAAAACTTTGAAGAAAATAGCCTAAAACTGCAAAATTACAAACTAGGTCATGACCTTGAACTTTGACCTTGACCCCATTTCGAAGGTCATTTCAAGAAAAAGTTAAAACTGAAAACCCCATGTCAAAATCTGTTCAAATAGTATTGTTATAACAATTTTAAGCCAATTTACGAAATTTTTAAAATTAAATGCAAAAACGCGTAACCCATTTTTCGACCGAATTTCACGAAATAAACAAACTACAGGCTTTAGACCGCAGAGAAGCTAAATATCACATCAGATTTTTTCTCCAATCATCGCTTTCGGAGAAGATTTTTAAAGATTTTTGCACCCCTAGGTCACAGTGACCTACTTTTGGTAGCCATGGCAATGCCATGAACAAATCTGAATTGCACCGGCCCATATATGCTTCTGACCAAGTATCATTGAAATCTGTGCAGCAGTTTTGGAGGAGAAGTCAAAAATAGGTGTTAACGACGCACACACACACACACGCATGCACGCACATTCACATGCCGCACCATGCCATAAGCTCTCATGACCTTTCGGTCAGGTGAGCTAAAAACAAAACTTGAATCCCATCAAAAGACCAAAAGATGCAATAAAAAGAACTAAAAGTTTTCTTAAATTCCAAATGAAATATTTAATAATGTGTTTTGTTAAGTTTTATAGTACATGTAATTCAATGTGTAACAATAACTGAGTTCTTTTAGACAAATTTCTTAGTATGCACTTATTGCCTTTATCAAAATCAATAAAAAATATATATGGTTTGATAAGAATTTTCTGCATGTTTTTGCTTAGGATTTAGGACAATGGCTAAGTCAAAAATGATTTTAATATTAAACGCAAAAATGCGAAACCTAATTTTTTCCCCCCTAAATTTCAAGAAATGAACAATTTATAAGCTTAAGATCCTAGAGAAGCCAAATATCACATCAGATTTTTTCTCCCATCATCACTTCCGGAGAAGATTTTTAAAGTTTTTTTTTACCCCTAGGTCACCTTGACCTAATTTTAGTAGCCATGGCAATGTCACAAACAAATCTGAATTGCACTGGCCCATATATGCATCTGACCAAGTTTCACTGAATCTAACTTGCAGTTTCAGAGGACAAGTTGAAAATGTAAAAGTGTACGCTGTGGACGCCAAAAACAAATAAGACAGACAAACTTTGATTTGGAAAAGCTCACTTAAGCCTTCGGCTCAGTTGAGCTAAAAAGTTTAAAATAGCACATGCATCTTAAATAACTAACTAGCTAACAATGAAAATGTTCCCTTTCATAAAAGATACTTACATTTACAGTTGCCAGCATGTTTTCTGGATCAATTAACAATTTGATGATACCCATTAGCTGAACTGCTCCACCTAGTTCTAAATGAAGAAAAAGTTACATCACAATAAATGGATTTAGGTCCATTAAAAGCATTCAAAATAAGTTAAACAAAATATCAATTCCACATGAAAAAAAGAAAGCAATGCCATCCTTTTAGTTACTAACAGTCCAAAGCTGAAAATACCACTGGTCCCAGGTTTAAAAACAAAAAAGTTTTTCAAAGCTTGTCAGATTTTTTTCAAAGTTTAAAATTTGTGCAAATTGTCAATTTTAATAGAAGTTCTTAGCTAAAAATCATGGAAGGTTACAGTCAAAGTTCTTGAAAACTATGACTTTTAAATTGGATCTATAGAATTCAAAAGATATATGTATCTGTAATAATACATTGTATATCAATTGACATTTGTCAGCCTATTAGATAAACTTAATTTCAACTGTATACATACATAGTTGTATCACTAGAAGACAGTTTCAACGAAAATGTGGCCAAAATTTTGAATATTCATAAAAATTCGGGAAATTAGCCGAAAAATCACCAAAAATGTTATTTTCACTGCTTATCACGAGAAAAATGAATAAAGTGTAATTTTGGCACAAAAAAAATGAATATTCGTAATGAGCTTTGCATATCCATAATGAGGTTGTAATTTTCAATAGCACAGTCACAATTTTCGGCGTACGGTTTCAATTTTCGGTAAATTATTTCCTACTTTAGGAAGGCGGCACGCTTTGAAGTTAGGATTACCGTAAAATGAATTAAATTTGTTTATATATATGATTTTTCGGCTAATTTCCGGAATTTTTATGAATTTTGGCCACATTTTCGTTGAAACTGCCTTCTAGAGTATTATGATCTTACAAACCTGGATCAGTGTCATTGATCATCTGTTCAATGACTAAGTTTATCAAAAGATCATCCTGAAAAATAAAATTATCCATGTCACAGAAAATAACAAAGTCCAAGGTCATTTGAAACAAATTAGAATATTGAATTTTTATACAATTAATTAAAATAAACATTTTATTTTATACAATAAATTAAAATAGAGATTTTTTGTCGGGAATTTTATAAAATATATTTTATTTTGCAATAAATTTTGTATCTGTAAATTCCTCTTGGAATACACTAAGGTATTTGCAATCAATACTGAACATTTAGAAAGTACTTAGATCATAGATAATAAAATCCAATCCAGATCATTGGAAACAATCAATCAATAAGTTTGCAGCATACTGATACCATGTACAGTTAAATCTCGTTATCTTGAAATCAATTGGGAAATGCAAAAAGTTTGACTTATCCGGAGTTTGAGATAAACAATGTTAAAAAACAACAAAGAAAGGGAAATAACTAATATACATCTATCGGAAGTCACTTCCATTTTTTTCTTGTCAAACTTTTCACCCATTTTATCATATGTCGTATGTATTCCAACATATATATATATATACAAGATATATTTTTTTAAGAAATCAGATTTTTTGTTACATACATGTAGTTCAATATAAATGTATGATACTTTGGAACAGTGATATGGTAGTCAATGCAAGATGCTAATGTCGACAAAATTCTCAGTATTTGCTGATGCCTCTCATAGCTCTAAGATTTTTCCTTAACACTAACTTTCCATGGGAAAGTCACAATAACTTTCCATGGGAAAGTCACAATAATCTACTTTCCCACAGAAAAATTTCACTTTCTCCATCTGTTGGCAAGTAACATATGGATGCGAGTAAATGAAAAATCAAAACCATGCAGAGGTCAAATCAATTCATTTAAGATACGTCAGTATCATCTGAATAAACCAGAAGTAGTATTACACATAAAGCTGTTCTTCAAACTCTGTTTATTGTATATTAACATTTAACATTTCATAAATAACAAAATTATAAAAAAGTCAGGTTTTTTATATTCTCTATTAAAAAACAAATAACAGATGTTCTGACAAACTAAAACAAAAGATCGCTACTTGATGCGAAATTTAAGCCAATATGAACATACAGATACCATATGAGTTATCTCCCTTTACCGCTACAGAATGGAAATTTCAAGATCATGGTTTCAATTTGAAAAGGTTCTTATTTCAACTGACGATGTTGCATGAGAAACATTAATTAGTGGTAAATGTAAAAAAGAAACTATATTTGATAATGAATAATATGCATTTTTTGTAATGAATTTCTCTTTCCCACGAAGAAGCAAGCCAATATTTATCACTTTCCTGTAGCCAAATTCACTTGGTCAGGAGAAGGGAAATGGGAATACTAGAGCACTGGCCTCTATATCTATTTTAAAATGTGAAAAGCAAATCAACTACAAAATAGTGCCCACAGTGTTCATTTTTAAGTATTGTGAGATCGTATGATAGAATTATGCATTTTGTTTTATAAGATTTTCTTCATTTAATCAGAATCTGTCAATAACTGCTTGCACTATTGTATTTTACTGACAAACAATGGAATCCACTTTGATCCCCATACCAGTTTCACTTTTTGTACTTAAATCACCCCAAGCTTCTGGTTTTTTAATTAATGTTCACATTACACAACCACGGTGTAATTTTAATGCTTAAAGGGACATAATGTTGCCAAATTCATAGCAATCCCTGTATGTATTTTCCAAGAAACATAAACTAATCAGAATGCAGTATGCTACCTATTACACTCTGATTTTGCCATACTTCATATCTGACCAGTGTATTCTGACAATCAATACAATGAACAAGTATTGTCTAAAACCTTTAAAAATTACAGTTTTCATTTAGAAACAAATAAACAAACAAAATTATTATGCAACACCACAAAGGTTTGTTTTTGTTATCTGTAATTCTTGCAGGTGACACAGAAATATATTTCTAAAACTGAAAGTATTGGGAACAGCAGAATATGATCACTTACTTCATCTTGACTCTGGCCTTCCTGTAAAATGAATTCTCTGACCATGGACGGACTAAACTCAACAATATATGAAAATATATCTATGGCAGCTGATTTCATTTGTGGATCATCTAAACCCTGCAAATATATATAATGATATCAAACTATGTATAACTGTAAGTTCTTAAATTGAAGATAGAACTGATAACTAATGTATTTGGTCTATTTACTTATATTTTGACATTTTTAGATTTGTGCCAATAAATATTTTAGACAAAGGATTGCTGATTCAAGGGACAATTATGAGTTTGGTATAAAATTATTTATTAGCAGAATTTGATAGATCAGTTCAAGTGTTCATGTCTTCACAACAACAGCAGTCATAAAATATTTTACAAAAAAAACACAACACTTACCAAAATAATTTCTATAGCTGATAAAACCCCTAAATTTGACAAAGTCTGAAAAGAAAAAAAAAAACAATTCAGTGTTATGTTCCATAAACTACATTATGCTAACAATAAAAATACTACCTGTTCAATTTAGGATGACATGATATTTGGCACAACACGTCACAAATAAAATAATCAGGTTTTAAAAGCACAATATCTACATGTATCTGTATCTAATACACCAAAATTAAAAACATGATTTTTTAAATATATAGGAGTGTGTTATACATTTCAAGTTGCTCTGAAACTAGAAACAATTAACGTTTTTGACCTATTATAAATCATACACACCCTTTTTGTAAAGGGTATAGTGATCAAGAATTTCAAAAACCATGTACCATCCATTTTTATAAATTCAACCCATTAGTTTACCCACTATACTTACAGTCCTATATAAGAAAATTAAAATAAAATAATCACATTTAAAGGAAAAGCATCATAGAAGGTTGCTGCTTACAATCAGGCCTCAACAAACCTGTTCCCCGTGGCAAAATTGACATTAAAAAGTATTTTACTAGCTTTTCATGCTTTGGTAAATAAACATCATCATTGACGAAATGAAAAAAAGCAACATCTCTAAGCAGTTTATTTTTAATATAGAAATTTATTTTTACATACCAAATATGTCCTTTCATCCAATAGAAATATTTTTTGACAACCTGCTTTTTAAGGATACTTTTCAAAAATTTTCAAAATTACAAAATTACTGTTAGTAATTAAACAATCAAAAATCTGCTATGAAGAAAATTAACTTGTTATATACTTCAAACTTTGTGCTGATATTTGAGAGAGAGAGAGAGAGAGAGAGAGAGAGAGAGAGAGAGAAATAAGAGAATAAATCATATCATTTAACATGTACTTACTTTAAAAAATGTGTCCCTACTTTGTGGCTGAAGTGTTTGTGAAAATGAACAAAATTCTTTAAGAAATAGAATGAGATCCCTTCTGTTGGTGTCATCAGTTTCGTCATCTTTCAACTGTGTAAATAGCGTTGTTAAAAACTTTTCATCTTCCTAAAACATAATTTGAATTTTGTTCTTCAATGATGTTTGTGCTATCACTAGATCTAAGATTATGGAATTGTTATTTAAAGAAAATATATCCTGAAATGAAGGTCTAATTTTACAAGCTTGAAGCCTTATCAATGCTGGTAGAGATTCAAACTTTTACACTTTTCAGTTCATCAGGTAAAGTTTGAATTTAAAAGTTTGTAATTTTCAGGAGATTGTGACCTTAAATGTAAGTCAAGAACAGCGTTCATATTATTTTTACAGTTAAATTACTACTATTGTGATAAATAAAATTCAGTACTCATGCAGTTGTAAAATTGTTCAAGTAAAAAATATAACATAAAATTTTATATTTGTTCCTTGGGCAGAACCAAGCAACATTTTTACTTCTCAACATTTTTTTTACATGTATCTCTGATACATGTCTAATCCAAGCACCAATAAATTAACTATATTTATTAAATATGTCATCAAAGTGATGTCAATCTGCAACTTCTTAAAGCTGCATTAAGTTTTCCTATGAAAAAATTGAAACGTTGCTAATCTAATAAATGATGTTCCTAATGAACAACATTACATTTGGTTTAACGATAAAAGCTCGAATAAATACAGAAATTACAGTATATACCCAGTGAGATGCAGCATTTGGGATCTAATATTAGAACATGGTTACGTCATCAAAACCCGGGTCATTTAAACACAACTTTCGAAATGTTGAAATACGATAAATTAAACACAGAACTTCGTTGAATTTGTCATTTGTGACTTAGTAAGGGATAAATAACATCATTTCAAATACATCTGAATATTAATTAAGGACAATTATTGCAATCTGTCATGTTTCACTTTCGATTCTAGGCTTTTCCCTACATCCTTGCGCATGCTCCAAGCTCATAATTATCATCGTAGAACACTGACCAACCGGTCAGAGGATTCCGTTTATTTACAGCTTAAAGAAATGAAATTTTAGAAAATGAATGTCACGGATCGTGGTTAGAAGATATCTACTTTTAAAAAAATATATTGTTAGAAAATCAAAAAAAATTCAGAAAATTGGTAAACTTAATGCAGCTTTAATATCTTGGAGAATAAAGATGAAAAAATATTAAAACCAAATGAATCTTGCTATACATAGCACAATAATACTAAACAGTAAAGCAGTCTTGTGATACAGTCTACAGAGGCAGGACTGGTCATGTTTTAATTTAGCTATATGAAATGTTGAAAATCACAAATCAGCCAAGTTGAGAAACACTTAACACCACCACTGAAATGAAAACAAATACATGATACATCTGTTACCCACCTGAATCATGCTAACAATTTCCACTTTGTTGAAGTATATAAATGATGTCAAAGTTGATAACATGTTTTCCTCATAAACTGATGGGGTGGGCAATATCACATCTTGTATATACTGCACTCTGTAAGTTTGATGGATTTTGTTCAATAGTTCTGGATTAGTGATAGGTATAACTTCATTAAATTTGGCAGTATTCTTTAAGTATTCTCTATGGTTACAATGTTGTGGTAAAGAAGGGTCATATTCTAGCACTCCAACAACGTCAAATATAACGTTGTCCGAAAACATATATTCAAACAGTTCATTCTTATTTAGTAAAAATATACTTTTAAATATCTCATACAAATAATGAAGCCCAGCTGTATTCTCTAAATCTTCACACATATGAAACAAGTCCAACAGTCTTTTAATGTAACCTTCCTTTTCCATGGCTAATGACAGTTTTTCTCTTCTTATAGGTATTGACAATACACTACTAAAAAGTTCAGAAATTTCTTCCAATTTACTTAATTCACAAGGCGGAAGTTCAATTGGAGGTGCAGCATCAGGCATTTCATCAAAACGATCATCTTCTGATTCCTCCACAATTTCCTGTGAAAGTTCTATACAATTTTCTCTACCTTGGACCTAACAAAGACACAAAATGTTATGTTAAAGCCATAAAGTGATTCAAATGTCTATAAACTGAAATTCTATTTTTTTTTTTTTAAAACAAGAGGCCCAAAAGGGCCTGTGGAGCTCAACTGACAAAAATGGTTCTTGTGCCTTCATTTATATAAACTCGGTACAAGGACTTGAGCTGACGTTAAATGCTAAATATAAAAGCTGTAGGCCTTACAGTTTCAGAGAAGAATATTTTGAAATTTGACTTCCCATATAAGTATATGTAGATATATGTGCCCCTTGGTGGGACCAAAAATGGACCGGGGGCCACCATTTGTACAAACCTGGTAAAGGGACTTGAGCTAATGTTAAATGCCAAATATAAGGCATCATGCCTTACAGTCTCAGAGAAAAAAATTTTTAAATTTGATTTCCAATATATACATATGCAGATATATGGACCCCTGGGGTGGGGCCAAAAATGGACCGAGGGCCACCATTTGTACAAACTTGGTAAAGGGGCTCAAGCTGATATTAACTGCCAAATATGAAAGCTTAAGGCTTCATGGTTTCAGAGAAGAAGATTTTCAAAGTTGATATCTCACTATAAGCCATATATGCATATGCAGATATATGGACCTCTGGGGTGGAGCCGAACATGGACCCAGGGCCACCATTTGTACAAACTTGGTAAAGGGGCTCAAGCTGATATTAACTGCCAAATATGAAAGCTTAAGGCTTCATGGTTTCAGAGAAGAAGATTTTCAAAATTGATTTTCAATTATAAGCCATATATGCATATGCAGATATATGGACCCCTGGGGTGGGGCCAAAAATAGACTGGGGACCACCATTTGTACAAACTTGGTAAAGGGGCTCAAGCTGATATTAACTGCCAAATATGAAAGCTTAAGGCTTCATGGTTTTAGAGAAGAAGATTTTCAAAGTTGATTTTCCATTATAAGCCATATATGCATATGCAGATATATGGACCCCTGGGGTTAGGCCAAAAATAGACCGGGGGCCACCATTTGTACAAACTTGGTAAAGGGGCTCAAGCTGATATTAACTGCCAAATATGAAAGCTTAAGGCTTCATGGTTTCAGAGAAGAAGATTTTCAAAGTTGATTTTCAATTATAAGCCATATATGCATATGCAGATATATGGACCCCTGGGGTGGGGCCAAAAATAGACCGGGGGCCACCATTTGTACAAACTTGGTAAAGGGGCTCAAGCTGATATTAACTGCCAAATATGAAAGCTTAAGGCTTCATGGTTTTAGAGAAGAAGATTTTCAAAGTTGATTTTCAATTATAAGCCATATATGCATATGCAGATATATGGACCCCTGAGGTGGGGCCAAAAATGGACCGAGGGCCACCATTTGTACAAACTTGGTAAAGGGGCTCAAGCTGATATTAACTGCCAAATATGAAAGCTTAAGGCTTCATGGTTTTAGAGAAGATGATTTTCAAAGTTGATTTTCCATTATAAGCCATATATGCATATGCAGATATATGGACCCCTGGGGTGGGGCCAAAAATAGACCGGGGGCCACCATTTGTACAAACTTGGTAAAGGGGCTCAAGCTGATATTAACTGCCAAATATGAAAGCTTAAGGCTTCATGGTTTCAGAGAAGAAGATTTTCAAAGTTGATATCTCATTATAAGCCTTATTTTCACTTTTTACGAAGTATGACAGAAAAACGTTAAAAACGCGTAACCTAGTTTTTGACAGAATTTCACGAAATGTACAACCTACATGTTTAAGGGTGTCTAGAAGCTAAATATCACATCAGATTTTGAATATAACCTATGGTTTCAGAGAAGAAACTTATTTTAGGTTTTTTACATTCTAGGTCGCTGTGACCTACTTTTGGTTGCCATGGAAACCAATTGTACAAATTTTCATCTACTCCTTCTAGGGATCATTCCTGCAAAGTTTTGCTAAAATTGGCCCAGTAGTTTCTGAGTTTTTGCTGTTAACGGACGCACGCACGCACGCACGCGCGCATCATGCCATAAGCTCATCTGGCTTTAGCCAGTTGAGCTAAAAAAAACCAACCAAACAAACAAACATATACTAAAACACACCACAGTTTTACAAAACCCTTTTGCTCGAGATTTGATAGAAAAAGAATCCACCTTTTTACAATCCAAATCATATACATGTAACTTTGAAAGTACTATAGGAAAACATAAAAAACATTACTTTTACAAATTCAATTAAAACAGGGACTGTTAGAAAATATTTTTATACACCATAACTGGATGGTGGACGACACCTACCCTGGAAGTATGGCATTAACCTTTCTGTACTTGTAGGAACTCTAAATTTAAAGTAATTGTAATTAGGGCTGTCATGATTACCCGGGTACCCGAAATACGTGTAGGTTAGATGCTGTAACCGGTTACAAAATCATTAACCGGGTAACCAACAGTATACTGCTATCAGTGCACATTCGATGTATCTTGGTAAATTAAGGATCAACAGTAACACGACTGTAAGTTCAGTGAGTTTTTACAATGAAAATAAACAAATAAAAAAAAAAGTATACTTTCATTTGTAAGTGACTGGTCCTGTTGACCTGCATGCAAATGTATTTAATCCGAAAATTCTAATTTTTAAAACCGAACGCGTATGCTGTCTTTCCGGGATTCTGAAAACCATGCCTGCAACAATTTGGAAATTCTTCAAACTGTCGGAAGACAAAAGGAAACGATATGTAATCTTTGTCAGAAACGGGGCTCCACAAACGCCGGTAGGCAAAGGCTACATATATAGATAAATGTTTATAAATACCACTTATTAATATCTTATAACAATCCCATCACTGATTGACATATAACAGATACAAAAACCACGTGTAATGTCGTGATCTTGTTGTTGGTAACCCGAAAAACTGTCGTTAACAATCTAGTCAGCTCTTGTATATAAAATTCAGGGGAGGATATTAACTATATAAACTGAGTCGATCAGGCACGTGTATGCTAATAGAAACAATGTGAACAGGTGAAGCCACTAGAAATCAATTAACTTGTAAGGTACATGTATTAGGTAATTACCTGTGAATAGGGAAGTTCAGTGAATCGTGACACTGTCCTGAGTAATTTTAATTGTTAACAAGCTGGCATTAAAGAATTTTTTATCAGATTTTGTCTTACTTTTATGGGGGAAAAAGCCAATTCGAATTTTTTTCAATCAACTTTTTTAAGTTTGAATCAGCGTTTTTTTGCTAAAAATCTGCGTTTGTGAAGGCCTGGTCAGAAACATCTGTCATACAGGTGAGTGTGAAATTAATACGATCTATTGGGTTTTATTTTTAAACATTAAAATTTAGAAATGGAAGCACGCGAACAAACATATATGGAATACAGAAGTAAAACTGAAACAATGGTAAACATATCGATTTAATTTTATGTTAAGTTTTTTTATAAACTATAAACGTTTGTTCAATCCATTTAGGAATAGTATTATTATATTTCGCTTCGCCTATTCCAAATATCGGTTAACCGGTTACGGTTCAGGTAATGCATGTCGGGTACCCGGTTACGAAAATCACTAACCGTGACAGCCCTAATTGTAATGTATAAAGATATTAAGGATTTGTTGTTTAGTGTTTATATGTGATTGCCTAGATGTAAATGAATATCTTAGTGTTTGGATTAAATACACTAATTGCCTTTAAACTTACTGAGCAGATCTTATCCCAGACTTCATCACAACCAGCCTTATCTTGAAAACTCAATGCAAGATCACAATTTTCTGCCTCTGACCAGACAATCAATGTCTCCTGCAAAAAAAGTTTATTTTATACATTAATTGCACATAAAATTCATAACAATTTTTGAAGGTTTTTGATCAATGGCTTTGGATTACTTCAACCAGAAAGCTAATGAATCTACGAAGAAGATGCTTGGTAACACATCTGATGTGAAATATACAAAGGCATATCAAGGGTTAAACTTATTGTGATTAAAATTTACCTTTTTGAAAGTTTAAGCTTTTAAGACAGGGTAGATATTGCACAACTTTTGGTAAATTTTGTGCCTAGTTATTTACATAAAAACGTGATCACCTGACCTAGTCTTATGTATTCTTTTAGGAATAAGATGTACATGTATTAGGATTACCCATTATAGCTAATATGGTATAAACTATAAAATATAATAATATTTGTACACTATTAGAATGCGACAAGGCTGACAAAATGCCTGTATATTGCCAAATAATAATAATAATAATAACAACAACAACAACAACAACAACAACAACAGTTTGGACTTGCTTTGTTCATATACCAAAATTTCAATATACATGTATATGAATTCATCTATCACTGATTAGTTAATGCAAACAAAAAGAACATGTTTCCTTTAACAGATAAATGAAGAACAGTTCATGTTTTGCAGGAAATGTGCCTGTATTATTAATTCGATAGAACTTATAAAAGCACTGGTTTTTATGCATTGGGATGTATTTTTCACATATTTTTATTTATCAAACTTCTAAATTTTATGGTCAAGTTTATGCTAATGTGTCCCAAATTTTAACTGGCAATCTTGTGCAATAGAAAAGAATATTCAAATAAAAAGATGTGATTTGTATTATCATGTGAATTGACGCATTTTGGTGAAACACCCCTTTTAGGAAACTGTATGATCTGGTTATCTGTTGTATGTACCATTTCCATTATTTCTGTTGTTTTTGCTTACCTTGGATTTTCATATTGCCTAGCCTTTTGCACCCACTTTCGCAATAGGAACTTTTGTATAATTAATTAATATAAATGACTATAAATGTTACATTTGTGACTGAATTACCCATCATAAATGCTGAATTTTTGTAACCGAATCATCGTTGTTTTCATGTTAAAGAGAAAAGTTTCAACAACTGATGTTTGAAAAGTTAAGCTATATTTGGCATATTTTTTTTATAACAAGTGTCTATCAGGCCAAGGTCCATTAACAGACATGAAGCTTGTCCTATACATTTATTGGAATACGGTAATCAAAATGAGATTTCCTATTGCAGATAATAGTGGTATAATATAATGTGTAATAAGGGCAATGCCAACAACGGTTCACTATTAGCAAACAATAAGGCTGAATCAACACATTAAATTATACAGTCCACTTTTGTTCATCTGAAAAAATGCCATTAAATCTGCATTGAAGTCATTTCCTTAATTTTAGAACTTTATATCAATACTCTAGTTATTTACTTTAAAGCTGGAAAAAGTCTATTCATCTGCAAGAAAGCAGAATTGTTTTTTCAGTTTGATAGAGTGAAGATTTTGACAACTTTTGTCAATTTCAATTGTCCTAAAATAATGAAGTATGACTGTTTCAAACAAAAATCAAGAAAAAGCCAGACAAACAATAAATAAAGTCAAATACCTGTTGTTTCTGATATGCCTGATCAGGTTGAATTCTGGACTCCAACAAAATGGAAGCTAAAATATTGAAATAAGCATATGTTACCACCAATCGTTTATATATTTTATGTTTACTATTTGTTTAATTTAAAAAAAAAAAAATTGCATGAATATTATTTTGAAATATTTTCTGTGGAAACATGGCATGCAACATGGCTTATATCATAGCACATAAATAAGTTTCCTATTGTTACATGATGAATGGAGTCACAATCAGAGATACATGTATGATACTGAGAAGTCATTTTATTCATGATCTTTGTTGCCATTGACTGCATGAATAAACATGCATTCGGTGAAAGCATGTATATAAGAATTATAAATGCAGACTGGGTACAATTTCACAGTGCTTGGCAATAATTGACATCATTTGGAAATGACAGACAACAAAAAACTGAATAATGGTGCAAACTTTTAGCCTTAAAGCTGCATTAACTTAAGTTTTTCAATTTTCTAAATTTTTTTTAAAAATATATTTTTAAAAAAATAGATAATTTCTAATCACGATCTGTAAGATTCATTTTTTAAAATTTCCTGTTAGCTGTAAATAAACGGAATCCTCTAATGGGTTGGTCAATGTTTACTGATGATAATTATTTGCTTTGAGCATCACACGGATGTATGGAAAATCCAATGAATCAAAGGTGAAACCTGACAAATTGTATTAACTGTCCATCATTAATATCCAAATGTTATTCGCAATGGTGTTACATATCCCTTACAAAGTCACAAATGACAAATTTAAAGAAAATCTGTTGTTTTACTGTTTCACTGTTTTGTAAATTGTGTTTAAATGACCCCGTTTTTTAATAACATAACCACGGTCTAAAATAAGATCCCACATGCTGCATCTCACTGGGAAATTTCAGTTATTTCTGTATTCATTCGAGCTTTTACAGTTGAACCAGATGTAAAATGGTTCATTAGAAACATCATTAATAAGATCAGCACCGTTTTAAATTTTTCCTAGGAAAACTTAATGCAGCTTTAAGGTTTTCTCTCAATTTTTAGCCTTGCGGCTTGCCCCTATTCTCATGCAATTTTCAAGGACAAATAATTTTTTGCCAAACATTTCCTCAAAGTTAATCATTGTGTAATTATTACAACAATTAAATAGCAACCCCAGGTGATCTCTTATATACGTCTGAAATCAAAATAGTCTCACAGGACTAGCAGTAAAATCACAATTTCACACTTATCCTTTACTTAATATTACTATGTTAATAGTTTTTGAAAGCTAATAAAATGTATTTTCATACTGTATAAATTTCATTTTGTTAATTTAACAATTATTGCACATTTGTTTGGTGAAGTTTAAAAAAGGTGTGAAAACCAGGAGCAGTACGGTCGTGACAGCGATGGGCCATTGGTAAGTTTGGGTCTATATTTAGTTTCGTCATGCGACAGTTAATTATTAATGAATATTCATGAAATTCAAGGAACAATAAAGTTCTTCAATCTACTAGTAGATCTATTTTCAAAACAAAAGAGATACATATTTGAAATTGAAATGAATTTTTTAATTTGGAATTTAATGTTAATTTTTTTTTAAAGATTTTAATGTTAAATCTATAAAATTTGAGATCACAATAAGCTAAGGCCTAAAATAAAATTAACTTTGTTTGCCGTTGACCGCCCGACCCACTTGAAATGCCCCGACCCAAAAAATTTTATTGCCATCAATTCCATTTTTTTTTTTTTTTTTTTTTTAACCTGAAGTCTTGTCGTCCGTTTGACAAGTTTCAGACCGGAATATGAATTGCGCATCAAACTTCCAGCAGATTATTAACCCGAAAAGAACGACACGTAACTTCTCATACAACATAACGGATGGTTAACCAATGTAGGGGCATTAATTTGTTTAATTTAACCCGAAAAGAGCGACATGCAACCTTTCACACAACATAAGAAATACTTTAATACGTATTTAAAGGGCAATAACACTGACAATAAGCGAGACAACATGTGAGCAAGTTGATCTATGATAGTATGGAAGTTCCGCTTTGTTTTTCCGTGGGAGAAACACAGGGAGGAACTAAGAAGACATTGGTTAACAATGTGAGAGAGACACAGAGATGCTGCGAATTTTCCGAGTTGTATTGCCAGTTTGTTTTACTTGTAAAGAGAGTGGCAAAGCCATTCCAAAGCGTAATCCGATCAACTGATTTTTTGTGAACTTACTAGTCTTGATAATGGACCATTATTTTGATCAGACATTGTATTGTTACTTTTAAATTAAATTGGTTGTTTCTTAATTTTTTAAATTTCATGTTTTGATTCTGACAGGTTTACTTTGCTTTGAAATGGCAGAGTTGAATTGATTGAATTTATGAGTTTAAGGAGTAAATAAAGTACATGTATGTTATCAGTAACATGTAAGACATAAAGTCTATTATGTTGAAAATTTTTAATTAGTTCTGTAATTTGTAGATGATCTGATTTAAAAATATATTTAGTGGTTTTTGACATTTAATGTACAGTGTCATTGAATGAAAATTTTATGTTTTTAAGTTTTTAATTCTAGTCAGTTGTTGATTTTTCAATTTTATTAATTTCTAATTCGTTGATTCAGAGTTACCAAAGTCAATAGTTGAATAAACTTTAAGCAGTTAATAAATGGTTGATGTTTGTGTTGTTTAATAACAATTTGTGGAATTTAATGGTAGGGGCTTATTTTAAAAGAGTTCAGAATAATTTTCTGACATTCTAGAAATCCGTCTTTCGTATGCAGGTTTGAAAAAAGAGAGAAGAGAAAATCGTCTGGAAATCTCTCGAATACAGGTATATATTTCATCTTTCATCTGACATCTCTTGTTTTAATATGGAGGTGTTCATCTAGTCAGTTATGAGGCATTATGACAGTTTAACATCTCACATTTAATTTGCAACAAAAAGTTGATAAGCATTGGATATAAATATATATTTGACATTCTGACAATACTGCAGCTATTTTGGTCTGATGGTGTTATTTTCACAATTTTGGTATCCCTCATTGGTATATTGAAAAAATATATTTGAAATGAACATTTAATGGACCAGTATAATTTTTTATTCAAAAGTGCAATAGATTAAGTTTTCAAAGAATAAAATAAAATATTTTTCCTACCTACCTACCCACATGTGGTTAGCATGGGTCGGAAAACAGCAAACAAAGAATTTTTTAAGTTAGGCTAAGATTTAATAAAAATGCTGTTAATATTTCAAATTTTGGGATGCAAACTCAGCTTTACACTGGATTAAAATTGAATTTGTGATAAAATTTTAAAAAAAATTAACTTTTCATTTGATTTGTTCTCAAAGTTTCATTGTGAGAGAAGTGAGTCACTTCTGTATCATTTGCATCACAAGTCACTCTCAGACATTTGAAGTATATACAGTGTAAATAAACTTTACAGAGAAATAGGAATTAATTGAACAAGTTTGTATGAAATTGGTCTGAATCATGATTTAAAGTTGTATCGATAAATTTTGTGTGAAAAAAATCACAAATTTCACACTTTACATGTAAGTCACTCAAACATACATACCAGATAGCAAAGTTTTAAGAATAGAAATGGATTCAGTAGGTCAAAATCATAAAAGTTACCATGTTTAATGAAAATATCTTAATATTTAAAAAAGTTATGATTAAAAAACATAAAATTTGAGAGTTTACTGTTCCCCATCAAGTCAATGATTTTCTTTATTTATATAAGGGAAAAAATTCCGGAAAATGTATCATTTTTCCCATATTGAAAATGTCATAACCTTAGTTCTAGTTGAGATATCAACAAAATTCAAACTGTTTTGAAGTAGATTTTAAGAGCTCTTTCAATTCCACTTACTTCATTTAATCTACAGGAATTTGAAAATTTTTCACCTGGGGTTGCTAAATTGAAATTCAAAAAGTGGAAGTGATCAGGAATGCTGACATCACATGAATAGGACAGATGCATCAAAGCAGCTACATTGCAGTACTATTTCAGAATGGAACATTTATGGAAAAACACACTAAAATTCAAGTTTTTAGTTGGACACAGAAAAAATTCCGAAAGAGGTAGGTGTGTCAAAGAGTCCCCAGTATATCAATCAAGACTTATTCAAACAGTATTAACTTCAAAAGATTTTTTTGGGATTTGGGACGGTTATTTCAAGTAACAGGCATAAGCCACTGATTGATTTTATTTGATGAATTTAACTAAGAATGTGATTTGTTCACATCGTCAATTTTGGATTTGAATGGATTGTTTTGATAAACAAAAATGGCAAATTGCCAAAAATCTATAAAATGATAATTCTTTCCAAACGTGTAGACTTTCAAGCTCGTAATTATTGAGCTAAGCAAAAAATTACACTGACCATCCACTTCAGATTTAACACAAAGTGCTATTCCTTTAAATCTTTCGACATATCCCCAAGAAACATGACCTGTCCCACGATCATCCCACTGCCGCTCTTCATTCAGAATGTACAATTTCACCCTTCTTCTCGTGCTGTGAATGTCTGTCATCGCCATTTTAGATGTTTCTGTACACAAGGGTTTATCAATTTCTCACTTTTCGATTTTGATAAGGTGGCACCAATCGCTCTCATCTGGATGTGTAAAACTAGGACACCGATTTGGAAAATATTGAATCCACCGCCACTCGCCAAAATCTGAAAAATGCATAACATGGCATGAATACGGAAGAAATTAATGTACAAATTAATGTAAGAAAATTGAACGACCTAAAAAATATGCTGGCATCAATTAAAATTGTATACCTGGGTCAGGTGAGGGGATATTTAGTGTTGAAACATTCAACAAACATAACGACGTTTCTGTGCTGTTGTGGCAGCCATCTTGAATGTGTTAAGCGATCTTACTATTTGGGGTTTTCACACGACCTTTCACGGTTCCCGCCTGTACTCAAACTTTGGTGACGTACATCTTCGTGAATCAATTTTTTATAATGATTACCTAGAAAACCCTGCTTGAATTCAAAATTATAGTATTTTTGACCATGTTATTTAAGGCAATGAAATTATTATATGCACAGAATATGAAGAGAACACAGCAGATTATTATATGCACAATTTTGCAATTAATGACGATCCAAAAAAGTTATTCTAAATAATGGAATTAAAACAGATGATTTTCTGTCAGTTTTCTGATAACGTTAGAGACAGTTATCTCTTGAAGTCGGCGTTTTCAGTTTCATAAAAATGGGAAAATCATAAGATATTATTATAAAATTTACATGTTTCAAAAGCATTAAAGTTATAATTTAAAAATTTCCGCATAAATTCATTGTCTCGCAGTTACTAAATACTGTCTTAAAAAGCTTTATATAAATTAAAAAAAAAATTGCCGTTTTATTATTTTTTAAAACCCTAATATACACAAATAAACATAATCTAGGCTAATCAAGACCCTTAAAAAGTTTTATGGCCGTCGTTGAGTATGTGCAAATTTTGAGGTCTTAAACAAGGGACGCAACTCTTGATTCACCAATAGGTTCGCTATATGGGATGTCATATTAACGCCCCGTTTCCCTATGCATTCCCCTGCTCTTCCACAGTTCTGGCATCTTCTTTTGAGTCTTAGTATAACGCTTCATTAGTAAAATCATAAAAACTCTATTAATAATAAATAGTCTGCACAATGGCCGCAAGACCCCATGTAGACTCTAAACTCTATCAATTTGTTTAACTTAAATCAGAAGTCCATGAATTACTTAGTAATTCATGGACTTCTGCTTAAATCCGTCTTAAGTACTGAGCACACGTACAGTGGCAGGGCATACGAATTGAAGAAAGTCTAGGCAAATTATTGCACGAAGGGGAATTAACAAAGAGAGAGAGCGAGAGAGAGAGAGAGAGAGAGAGAGAGAGAGAGAGAGTTAACAGTATTGTGCGTTTCTTTAATAATGAATCTTAAACTGAGGGATAAAGAATGCTTCTTTGTTGGTATATCACTCGGAGAGAGAGAGAGAGATAGAGAGAGTTTACAGTATTGTGCGTTTCTTTAATAATGAATCTTAAACTGAGGGATAAAGAATGCCTCTTTGTTGGTATGTCACTCGGGGAGAGAGAGAGAGAGAGAGAGAGAGAGAGAGAGAGAGAGAGAGAGAGAGAGTTTACAGTATTGTGCGTTTCTTTAATAATGAATCTTAAACTGAGGGATAAAGAATGCCTCTGTTGGTATGTCACTCGGAGAGAGAGAGAGAGAGAGAGAGAGAGAGAGAGAGAGAATCCACTTTTTGGTGTGTAACAGAGTGGGAGGGTATCCACGCGCGCTCATGTGAATGTGTGTATGTGTGTCAGAGAGAGAGAGAGAGAGAGAGAGAGAGAGAGAGAGAGAGAGAGAGAGAAATTATCCACTTTTATGTGTGTGTGTGTGTGTGTGTGTGTGTGAGAGAGAGAGAGAGAGAGAGAGAGAGAGAGAGAGAGAGAGTTTAAAGTACTCTTATCATTTGAGGAAAGTTAAAACTTGTGTATACAATAAGAAAACCGTTCCTGTCTTCTCAGGTTGAACAGTATATCCACAAGTCGAAATCAATGAATAAAAGTAATTAGTGTTTTTCACCTTCATATTGATTAATAATCATTAGTGATCGCAGGGATATACTTGGAATATACGAAAAAGATTAGTAAGGGGGTTTTCACATCCCTTAAGGCGGAATTTTCCACTGCCGAATAAACACGTGAAGTTAAAATGTTAATACCTGAATTAAAAATAACACATTTTAATTAATGATAATATGCATGACAATATCTTTCTCGTATTCTCGTATTCTATAGCCGCAGACAAGTAGATGTGACTTAGTATTTATTTACTTATTTATTTATTTATTTATTTATTTATTTGTTTATTTATTTATTTATTTATTTATTTATTGACACCTTCATACATTTGTGGTGCCTACTTGCAATAAGTCATCTTAAAAAATAACAAAAACTTTTTGGGGTTATTTTGAACAAAATTTACAGATTATTGTCTGGTGTATATTATTATTATTATTATTATAATTATTAATATGATGACGATGATTATTATTATTTGAAATTTAGGAATATTGAAATGTGATATTTCTTTATTCGGCAATTTTATTCCGATGATTCATCTTAGACCTATCTAAAGTAGCATGTAACATTTTGTCGCCTAGTGAATTCAGACGTTAGATAATTTTCTCCGTAATTTTTAAGAAGTTTCTCATTGTCATAAATTATGAAAGAAATATCTTAAAATGCGGAAAAAAGTAAGAATATGAAACAATGTAAAAGTGTTACACTTTTCTATAAAAAATTTGTTGTATTTGTAGATTAAAATAAACACGTTCAATATTGGTATAACTAAAATTATGCTGATTTCCAAAGGAATTTTGAAGTAATTTGCCACAAACGTACATCTTTGAAAAACATGTCTTAAGAAGCAGAAAAAAATATAGAATATGGAACGATGTGAAGTTTTTACAATTTTTATTTAAAACATGACGTTATTTTTTTTTATCAAAATAAGCATATTTATGTAAATCATCACCTATCTACTATATAACTCTATATGAGACCATGCGAATATATGTGTTATTTAAGGTAATTTTGAAGAGATTTGCCATTGTCGTAAAATTATGAAAAAAATATCACGAGATGCAGAAAAATTCGTAGAATATAAAATTATGTGAAGTCGTTAAGGTATATTTAAGAAATTTAGCTAAATATTTTTTGGAAGCTGAGTTAATAAGAAAAAATCATGTCAAATAATTATAATTATATTTACTTTTCAGATTATGTACGTTATATATGATACTTAACATATAATAATGTAATATTTTATTTATGTAAATCCTCCAATAAGATTATTATTATTTATGTATGTAATTTATTTATTTAATGTTCATACTTTTCATACAAATATTATGTTTTGCCTATGAGTTGTAACTTATGGCTTAATAATTCAATTGGTTTATTAGCATTAAACATATTACAATCATGTTTATAGCCATTTAACATTAATTAACATGCACAGGATACAACTTTATACTTTACACAAAAATTCACCTTAACTTAAACGCATTAAATATAAATTTTGCAACATTGTTAACAACTTTTTTCCTTTTATCCCTCATCAAACAATGAAACTTTTGTAAATTTGGCCAATGACAATAATATTTCGGTAAATATCGATGTCTTAATGACAAATATTTTGGACAGACCAACAAAAAATGATATTCATTTTCTATAACTTTCATGTTGCAACAGGTACAAAAACGCAAATTTTTATCAATACCATCATATCTACCACGCTCAATAGCTAAGTCATGGTTGCTTATTCTAAATTTTGTTAATACTGCTCTAAGCCTCTTGTTTTCTATAAGAGTTAAATAATTTTCTAAACCAAACATTTGTTTAAATGATAAACATGTTTCCATTTTTGAAGATAAATTCAAGTTACTATACCAAATTAGTAAAAATTGGTTCTGTATTCTTTGCTTCAGAACATCAAATGGAACAATATGCGTATTTTGATTATACCAAACATCAGACATACCCATATTACACAACAAATTTTTCACATTAAATGCCATGTTATGTTTCAAATTTTTCTTTACATTAATATTTAGACACAATAATTTATAAACTTTATATCTTAATGAATCTTTATCACTGCTTATAACTTTCAACCAAAACTTGAGAATTTGACATTGACGTGATTCTAAAAATCTATATCTCCCTAGTTCTCCTAAAACAGCCATATTACTTGCTTTAGTGTTTACACAAAGTATTCTCTTACAAAATTTAAAATGCAAACGTTCTATATTTTCAGCTTTATGAAATCCCCATATCTCTGATGCATAATTTAAAACAGGACTAACCATAACATCAAATAAGTACAATTTCCTATCAATTGGCAAATATACATTTTTAAAAGTAGTGAGAAGTTTATGCAATGCTTTTGAACCTTGCTCACAAATTCTGTTATGAGATTCATTCCAATAACCATTATATTGTAAAAGCAATCCTAGATAAATAAATTTATCTACTACCTCTAGTAAAACACCATTATAATATATTTGGATATCCATAGACTTTTTGCCATTACAAAAAACCATAACTTTACTCTTTTCAACATTTACATTTATACCCCATGTGTCGCAAAAAGCTTTAAGTTTATCTAATAATAATTGTAATCCTTCCTTACTTTTAGAAAAAAGAACTGTATCATCTGCATATAATAATGTGAACAACATATCTTTATCTATAATAACTGCATCTTTTTGTTCTGTAAAAACGTACTCAACAAAATCGTTTATAAAAATTAAAAATAGAAGTGGAGATAAGGACTCGCCTTGTTTTACTCCATTCAATAATTCAAATGGTTCAGACATAACATTGTTATAACGTACAGATGCTTTGACTGTAGAATACATACTTTTAATCATATTACACATTTTGGTACTAATATTTGTATTGACTAATTTTAAAAATAACATATGTCTTGGAATCGCATCAAAAGCCTTTCTAAAATCTATAAACGCTGTAAATAACTTGTTGCCGTGACACAAAGTGTCCGCCACAATAGAGTTTAAAACAAAAATGCAATCTACGGTAGATTTGTTTGGGCGAAACCCAAATTGTTTATCAGATAATATATCCGTGCTCTCAGCCCACTTCAATAACCTGTTATTAACTACAATAGAAAACAACTTAGCAATTACACTTATTAGGGAAATACCACGATAATTATTTACATCATTTAAATCACCTTTCTTTGGAATAGGAACTATGGTACATTTTGTCCATTGATCAGGATAAACAGAATTATCAAAGAGAAAATTAAATATTTTACATAAAAGGGGTAACAATAAAGTCCCCTGCATATATAAAAATTTCACCAATAATACCATCATAACCAGAACTTTTACCTCTTTTAAGCTTTCTAATTGCTTCTGCAATTTCTTTTTCATTTATATTTTTATCTAATTCATCATTATGTACTGTATTATTTATAACTACATCTTCAACTGCATTATCATTATTTACATTTGCCTCTGAAAACACATCATTAAAATAAGAAACAAAATCGTTTAACTCTAACTTACAATTATTATTTACAAATTTCTTACCCTTAATAAAATTCCAAAAATCTTTAGGATTAGGCTTGGCAATATCACACAACTTTTTACCTTGTTCATGTTTATATTTACACTTTGCCCTGTGTTTAATTTTATTGTACAATGTTCTATTTTTATAAAATTCACTACGGTTCTCATCTGTAGGGCATCTATTATATTTATTTCTACTTTTATTAAAGACAACCCTTGCTGTTTTACATTCTGAATAAAACCATTTACTAGTATTACTACACTTATTCCGCACTGGTCGTACAACTTTGCCAAATATATCAAATGATTTATTATACAAGACAGATGACACTTTTTCAATAGCTCTATAGATACTCTGTTGATCATTACCATTCATACCAGACACTGTATCATGTAACATAGGTAGTAACAACTCTATCTGACTACGGAAAATATCAACCTTGTCATTACTCCAGGACACACGCTTTGTTTCTGTGTTATTCGAAGGTTTATACTCTGTATCATAATTGTTAATAGAAAAATATATAGGGGCATGACACGACAGTTCATTGAAATATAATACTTCAAAATCATTGATTAGACCAAAGTCATCTTTTGAAACCATTACATAATCAACAACGCTATGACCATCATTAGATGTTTATGTTAATCTACCGATACCCCTATCTTTATCTTTCCGTCCATTACAAATTAACAATTCTGTTTTCTTACATAAATTTAACAACCTTCTACCTTCACTATTTGTCTTACCGTCCATATTTGATCTTTTTAATGTTTTGACTACATTATTATCTACATTAAATGTTTCACCATCTATATAATTTATTAAATTATCGTTCTCAATGTAATCTTTAGACAAACCAACCCTGCTATTAAAATCACCGCAGAGTATAATTGTACCAATATTCTCATACTTTTCAATGTCAGCTTCTAAAATATCATAAAAATCAATATCATCTCTCCTTCTTACCTCAGATGAATGTGGAAGAACATAAACATTACTTAAATAAACATCACGCTCAATATCAAAAAACGTTTTATCAAATTTTACCCAAATAACACCGTTTTCATTTTTGTCGATCACTCTTATACCACCAGAAAAATCATTTTTATAATAAATAGATACACCACCACTATGTCTTCCTTTCTTAAATACCTTCTTGCCCGGTACAGATACACATTTATAACCATTAATACTTAAATTATCATCATTACTTTGCCATGTTTCACATAAACACAAAACGTCATAATTATTAACAAATGAAATAAAAGTCATTATCATACACCTTTCTCTTTAAACCGTCAACATTCCAAACTAAAAATTTTAGCTGACCCTGCTGCCTGTCCTAATCTCTATAGTCCTGTCTTTCTCTTTGTCTTTGTCCTTGCCTTTGTCTTGAGTCCCTATGTGTATCTGTTCCTCTTCTACCTCCCGTTTCTGTATATGGTCTTCCATTCACAATCAGCTTGTTGTATGTCATATACGCGTCGTTTCCTTTGTCTCGTTCAGCCTTCATTATCGGTACAAGCCTTTGTCTTTCTCTAATTACTTCCTCTGGATACTGATCAAACACTTTAAAATTACTGTTTCTATTCTTTCTTGCTTCACTTTTAACTCTTTCCTTGTCCTTTCTACTACTGAATTTCGCAACTATTTTACGTGGTTTTTTGTCCAGACGTCCAAATCTGTGCACAGCATCGAATTTAATGTTATTAACTTCCGTTTGATCCATCTGTAGCTCGCGCACTAAAAACTCACTTAACACTTTTTCAGTATCTGATTGCTTTTCCTGTTGGATTTCAGGCACATTTAGGAACACTTAGTTGTCTCTCATCAATCTAGATTTTAAATCAGTCATTTCACTTTTCAACCTTTCATTCACTTCCATCATTTCGTTTAGTTGAACCTCCATTTCATTCACACTAAAATTACAACCATCGATTCTGTCCCGCACATCTTTAACTTCTACTGTAATTTTCCTCACATGCTCATTTAAGTCGGTACCCATTCGTTTAATATCTCTTTCAATGGTGACAACTCTACCTTCTAACATATCCAATTTTTTCAATTTTTCATTTACAGCCTGAAAGAAATTGTTCATAGAAACTTCTATTGTTTGCAATTTTGTCATTAGTAAATTGACCCATTCGGGTTGCTGATGATGTTGATACGAGATCTGTTGTACATTAGGTACAGGAGGTGGTGATGATGTATATTGCCCATGTGGTGATAACACACAGTGTTCGTGTTGATGTGGCGGAGGGTGGGTAAATGCGTAAGATGTTTGTACATTTGGTATTACTTGGTTATTTAATACTGAACTGGCTTCTGAAATAACACCACTAATACTTGGACCACACGCGTTTTGTACTGACATCTTTTTAGCTGCACTTTTAATTGCTGTTTGCGAAATTTGTCTTTTTCTGTTTCTTCCCATAACGCATATACACAAGTTCAGTGTTCAAATTCATGACTGTTCTACATGTAGTAGTAGTAGTAGTTATATATATATATATATATATATATATATATATATATATATATATATATATATATATATATATATATATATATATATATATATATATGGCTAAATAATATTATATCAATAGTAAAGGTGTATAGGGTACCTATATACGTGCACTCAGGTAAATCTACCCGTGAATGTTACTAATAAAGAATAAGAATATATTAAATTCACAATAAAATAAAAACTATACCAGGTACATGTCTTCCCCATATACCGGTAAACTTTTATAAGTCACCTATACGTATACCAAGCTCTATAGCTGTATACAGGTGACGGATGTTAGGTGACAGTTATAGTTGGATAGCCGGTGTAACGAAGAATATTGACCCGGGTTGAAAATTGACCCGGGGTTCATTTTTCAACGTTGAATATTGACCCGCGGGTGCCTTTTCAACGTTGAAAACTGAGACCAAAAGTCGTGAAATTTATACCCGGGGTCATTTTCAACGGTTTGATATATTTGTTTTAATTGCTGAAGACCTCAACACATGGAAAATTGACCCTGTTGAAAATTGACCCAAACTACAAATTATTTTTGTTTACATCTCTTTCATTGAAGTTTGCTTTACGAGACTGATCTATATCTACTGCCATGTTGCAAATTTTGAATTTACTGGATGTTTGTAAATAAAAATAAAATGTTACGACACTACTTATCAAATATTAAATTTAAAAGTTAATTTTCCCAGAATAATAAGTAAAATTTCGTCTGAGATCACCCAATGTCGAGCAATACACGGTTAACTTATTTTCATGTTTGGGGCCACATGATGTCAATAACAACGACAGTGTTTTTAATTTTACGGCATGTATTGGTTTTGATTTTTGCGTTTTAATCACGAATGATTCTTTATCAAATAAAATAAAATTTATGGGATTTTTGAACCCGTAATTTTTGCTCATCGAATGAATTCATGGCTCTTTGTAACTGATTTTTTTCTTTTATATAAGCAGAAAGCCGCTTCGAATACCCCTCCCTTCCCCTGAGTCAAATTATTGTCCCCTAATTAAAATCAACTTGTCAGTATTAATAACAAGTCGATATACGAGTCCAACATATATGTATTTTAACTGGTAAAATGGTAGAAATTCTCGAAAATATATATCTGACAGCATTATTACTACGATTATTATTATTATTATGATTCCCCACCCAAAGGTGGGGAATCATATTGTTTTCGTTCTGTTTCTTTTTCTTCTTCTTCTTCTTCTTATTATTATTATAATTTTTTATTTTTACTTTAAAATTGTCCGGTGCAGAACTCGGAAACGGTATGATGGGTTTCGATGAAATTTCGTACCAACAATCTGCTATCTTGGTAGATATGGATAAATGATCAAATTTTTTTTTATATCTCGACGGCTCAGCGGTCGGTGCGTGTAAATTGCGTAATTTAATACCAAACATCTTTCTGTCCAATACGTACAAAGAGAGATAACTCTTACAGAATCTTCTTCTTTTTTATTCAGTTTCTCAGATATATGAGCGCCCGATAAAAATGGGTAATCTGAATTAATGTATAAAGTTAAGCACTAAACAAAAATGATTGAATGTTAATGAACTACATGTTAATTAAGTGACTAACCTCTTTCTCACATACAGAATTTGTTCTTAATAAATTCTCAGTTACTATGTATTAAATTGTTAAAAATATATCAAATTTTTATCAGCACTGCCAAACAAGTTAAACGCATCATTCAATCTCGTTCAAAATTTTAGGATAGGTTCCTGCACCATTAAAGTTTTTACATCCATGTGTATTTATTGGGGGAGGGACAGGAAGATGGGGTCTTAAAAACAAAAATCACCAATTTTTCCTTAAACACTTTGCAGTGTGCTATAAAACCATATATAGGGCTTTGTCATAACTTTTAAACTGTTGAGATCCCCACCCCTAAAGTATTTATTTTCTGGTTCCTAATGATAAAATGAAAAGAATGACACTAATCAAAGACACCTAAGGTCCTTTCCCACTGAAGGGTAGGGCTGGGTGGTGCTAAGTTAATTTTAAACTATTGAAATCCCCACCCCTAATTTATGTATTTTCTGGTTCCTTATGAAAAGTTGAATAGAGTGATATTAATAAAGGGCATCTAAGGTCATTTCCCACTGTGGGTAGTGCTATGTACATGTATAGCTTTTAAATAGTTAAAATCCCTTCCACTCATCTGTATATTTTCTTGTTCATTATGGACTTTTGAAAAGAGTGATAAAAACCTCCAGGAAATCCTTTTCAAGAGAGGGTAGGGGTTTGAAGCCAGAATTCTTAACACCCACCCTCAGTCAAGAAACACTATCTTATGGCATACTTGATTTCATTTCTTAAGGCAATTTTACAGGATTAAATTCCTATTCAAAGAATTGTAAACAAATTCAATAGCATTATTACATGTTTTGATATGTGTATAATTGCTTTAATCTCTTTGTCAATTATCCATTAAATTAAATATGTAGGTTATGGCTACTTCACAGACATGACACACGTCAATCAAATTTGTTGGTTAAACACCTCACAGTTCGTGAAATAGATTTGCTATCAATCAAAGTTGAATACTTGTCCAATCAAAATACACCAGCTAATTGTAATTGCCAAATTAATGGATAGGGTCTATGTTAGAAGACAGAACGCATGATTCTGATCTATTGAACTTGTAAAATTTACATACATTTCGAATTATAAATTTAAACATGCAGATTCAATTGGTTTCTTTTAACAAAAAACGTTGTTGCAACAATGGGGTATGAGGGAATGAAAATATATATTAAAATGAATACTACTCGAATTATAATTGTACTTGATGTTAACTTTAAATTTACTTGTCTTCCGTCCTTCCTCTTAGTCAGCTTTCGATTACTAGTAATGGATACTATCGATCCATCTCGAGATCAGTCCATCAGCAGGTGTATATTTTAGACAACATGTAGATTATGGATGGTGGGGAATCATACGTAACTGGTATCCCAGTTACAATCTCTAGTTATTATTATTATTGAAATTTAGGAGCATCAGACAGTGGTCATAATTATCCGACTAGACAACATCATGACATTCAATTCATTCGACTTAAAAATTAAATGGACTTGCCACATAGCAATACAATATTCTAAAATTATTTTGTCCGATTAAAAGCAGGGATATCTGTTTGTGTTAGATTTTTTTTTCATAACCCCCCTCCCCCCCCCCAAAAAAAAAAAAGAATAACCAACAAAACCTCCAAACAAACAAAATCACAAAAATGTCCCCACCCAATAGAACAAAATGACCAAAACAAAGCACATTAAACGAACCAACACCACCACCCCACACCCTTTAATAAAACATGACTTATATATCAATCAATATCAATATATATCAATCGCATCTAACATTTCCTGAATATTAAATCATTGAATTTTAGGATTATAAAGAAAAATAGAGGAATTTACTGAATTTTTTTATTGAAAAAATCATGGTTTATGATCTAAGTTCATTGATATTTACTTTTATGTTGTTGAACTTTGAACCGGTTTTCCGATCAAAATTCAACGACGCGGTTCAATTTTCAACGGACTAGGGTCTAAATTCAACATCTTCGGTCTCATTATTCAACGTTGAAAAATGAACCCCAGGGTCAATTTTCAACCCGGGTCATAATTCTTCGTTACACCGGTAGCGCTACTAGGCTGTTAGTGATGTAGTCACTGTATACAAACTGATACTGGATATATTTGACTTGCTATAGTTCCTTGTTCCTTTCATTCTCAATGTTGACTTGCATGTGGCGGGTGTACGACTAGCTAGACAAGAGGTGCTTGACCCTTCCGGAGCACCCGGTCTCACTTCCTTGATGGAAGTTCACGTGTATTACTAAATTTGCCAACTTTCAAGGTTTTTACTTTGTTTTTGGGATTGTGATTTGGACAAGGACTGGTATGTTTGTGTTTTATTATACACAAAAAAAACAAAATTAATTTCAGAATAAAATGTTCTTGAATTATAAAAAAAAAAATAAAAATAAAATTATAACTTGTAATTGCATTAGATACTGTCATAGAATGTCCTATACGTCAAACACACGCAGAGAGAGAGAGAGAGAGAGAGAGAGAGAGAGAGACAGAGACAGAGAGAGAGAGAGAGAGAGAGAGTTCTAAATGTACGTTAACAGTATTGACGCGTAAAAAACTTCTAATTACATTTGTGAAATGTTACGTGATCTTACAGCTACCGTGATTAAGTAAGGTTCACATAAGTATATCAGAAACATGCATGCCGGCTTTTGAAAGCTCTTTAAACACATTATTAAAGCATTTTGAAATAAACTGAATGGCTTAATTCTAATTCATGAGAAAAAAATATGCCGGTGCTACAGAATGATTCGAGTTATACGAACATTGTTGTTGATTAATCCAAAATAACATTGCTCTCGTCGCGAATGGCTGAAAAAAATTGTTGATGTGAACAATCGGCTCACAACCAACCAACCAACAGTAGTTGGGTCATACATAAGATTTGAGATACTTCTTTCTTACTACCGTGATTAGCTGAAAATGTGCTAATGCGAGATTATACATTTATACATAAATGCAGGTAAAAGTCTACGTTGTATTTCGTTTGCATATTGTTGTCTTGTACTATCCTAGAGCGCGTGGTTAAACAATTATATATCTGCTAGTAAAATAAAAAGTCCGTTTCAAAAAGCAAATTTATTTAGAAATCAGTGTAATCGAGAAATAAATCATATAATGACGATTATTACACAATGTTTCTATAATGATGATTATGTGTTCATTGGTAAAGTTTGGTAAAAGTACAATTCCAAAGCAGTTCTACAAAATCAGTTGAAGAGAAATACCAACATGACGACTTCTACAGCAAAAAAGTGACTGTAGTCCAACATTTTCGCTAAACCGTTGCTTCAGTCGTTTCTTAACATTATATTTCTTGAATAAGTCGGAAAAGGAAAATTAAAATTCACACTTGCCATAATTCGAAATTATTATTTAATGCGAATTAAAAATTCTAACGAATAAGACCAAACCTGCGGTATGAAGAGAACAAAACCCAGAATATTTTGTGGTCGCTAACGATAAGCTAGTAATACTGATGCCGATGAGATGCCGATGACATCAGGTTGAGTAGAGTAATGGTGTTTTTTTTTTCCTTAGTCAAGATTCTTTTACTTAATTTAGGGCGGCCGGTTCTTGGAAGGTGTAGGAAACGCGATTGCCAACAAAAATAAAAGATAAATAAAAACCCTCGGACCTTCGACAAACGAACTAACAAACTTTTGCTCACAAGAATCCGCCCGAACGTGATTTGAGCATAGACGGTAAGAAGCAACGTGATCCATACGCGAGTTTTAGATCACTAGGCCATTGAGGCCCCCTAGTTACATCAAACGTTGTAGCACAACGTATTCTGATTTTTTTTCAGTATAAAACAAACACTAAGTCTGATTTATTTGTGAAAATAAATATCAAAATGTGTTACCCACTGCATTATTCATTTCGACACAAAAGAATGTTGTATAAGTATTGATGTAAATAAAGCAAAACGAAAATATTGAAAAACTTGGTAAATATACACTTTGTATATGTATTGTTTAAAAAACAAAGCTTAATGTCGATTTTACATCTAATTAAAAACTGTTAAAGGAATTATTTAATCTGGTTTCTGAAACGGGTTATTGATTTAAATACATTCGATTCATGCTTTTGTTGTCGATCGTTTTTTCTTGACACAAATTTTCCATTTTTGGATTTTTATCTTTATTCAGATCATACCGATAACTATTCGATTATCTATAAATACTATGGTCTAAAAGACATTTGCAATAAGATTCAGTGACTTGCAGGACAGATCGTAAAATCATATCAACAGATTTTTATGTGTAATAAACATGGAATATCTTGACTGCAGCATAAAATTAAAATCATGTTCAAAATCAGAAAGTATTTTGAAAGATACCTGGGTATCCGAAAAACCAAGCTCTTATATATATGCATGTGTTCGTCCGTACATTTGTGCAATGCGATATTGTGGATTGTTTAGATTAAACGAATCTTGTAAAAAGGATGACAAAACTCAACAAAACAAGAAGAAAACAAAGGAGACAATATCATTGATATACTGTGTACTAGTCTTGGTGCTTCTGGTGTCCAACATTGTGCGTACAGTCTTAATTTTTTTTCAAGAATATATATCAGATGTTAACGGCTTATGGGAACTTTCAACAGCCATAATTGGATGGTACCTTTTAAACAGTTTAAATTCGTGTGGAATGTTGGTTCTTTCATCAAAACGTCAATCATTATCAGAAGCGTTAAAGCAATTAGATAAAATGTGTCTTAAAACATTGAATGAACTAAAAATTAAACCAAACACATTCTTAAAGAGAAGAACAATTATTTATCTTGCGTGCGTGTTTTCCATTTATTTTTTTAACATTATAATGATTTCATGTTTGGTGTTCATTCCTTTTGGTAGCAACAGCACGAGCGTGTTTTCCTTTTTAGTGAGTGCGCCTATCACCCCTTCATTTGGTATTCAAATTTTCGGTGTAATTATGTTTACACTTAACTCACTTGCTTGGGTGTTTCCACCAATACTTTTCATATTACTGTGTACAATTTTAACGTCTTTGTTCAAACAGTACAACAAAACTTTTCATGAGCTAATAAAGAGGAATAATCGTTACTGCATGGATAATATTTCTAAATTTAGACATGCTCATTTACAACTTTGCAAAGCAATTGAAATGTTTGACGGCCATTTGAAATACTTCATATTTTTTTGGTATGTAACAAATATACCAGTGGGATGTTTTGGCTTGTACGCTGTGATAAAGTCACCATTGGAACCGTTTACCAAGAGCATAGTTGGGATTTGGGTGCTGTTAACCTTCATATATGTCACTGCGCCCTCTATAGTTGCTGCCATATTAAAAGAAGAGGTAAGTATTGAAATAAAAGGTCCCAGGTCCCAGTTTCATAATCAATTTTTTGACTAAGATTTTTCTTAACTTAAAGTTAGAAATTTTTCAATCTCCTTTGGAATTAGGAATAAACATTTTTGATAAAACTAAAAAGAGGAATTATAAGCTTGAAGTATCCAAAAGACACCTCAGCCTCTTGAATATCTTAACAATTAACTGAAAAAAATTTCATTTTGCCAGATTGATTAAGGAAAATCTTAGCTAAGAAATGATTGTGAAACTGGGGTTAGTAAAAGAAAGTTGTAGAGAATGAAATTTGTTTTTCACAAAACAACTTAATAGAAGCACCCTTATCTGTTTTTAATGCGCATATATATATATATATATATATATATATATATATATATATACCAGTAGTATGATTTAAAATTTAAATATTTAAATACTAGCAGATGTCCTCTGTGAAGTCGTGAACACGATTTTGAAATAAGAACCTAGAATTCCTAGACGTACAATAGATTCTCGGTTGCCATGACCGTCACACATTTATCAAGCAAGGTTTATCATTATCATCATCATTATTATTATTATTTTCCCCAAAAAATCTTAGTGTGATGTCACATCATATATTTTGATAAAATTAGTGCTCTCTCTCTCTCTCTCTCTCTCTCTCTCTCTCTCTCTCTCTCTCTCTCTCTCTCTCTCCTGATTGGTCAATAAGGAGCTGGGAAAGGGCACTAGGAGGGCGCTTAGTATGACAAAACACATTTTAGTGAATTTCGTTTTCTTTTATATTCAAATAAAATGCAACAAATATTATCAATACTAACATTTTTATAAACATCGTTTTAATGACATATTCACCGTTAATTTATTGGCATTAATTATGGATATGTTTATCTTGTTTCAGGCACACGGGCCTTTGGAATTTTTCTACGATATCAATATTGTCAATGCGTCAGTGGAAGAATTAGCACAGGTAATACAAAGAAAAGAAATATAGAGAAAATTGAAAAAATAGAATAATCTTGATCATTAATAAATAAAATACTGTTTATACTAAAACTAATATCAAGAGAACATGACTGTAGTATCACTCAAATGCGCGATAAATAAATAGATAAATAAATAAATAAATAAATAAATGAATGAATAAATATAAATATCACATTTGAATATTTCGCTATTTTTTCTTTCTGTTTTTAAAGTTTGATCTTAATACAAGATCTGAACATCTGTGGTTGAACAAAGACGCCATAGTGTCGGTTTTTTTTAATTAAAACAAGGATATTTTATTAATGTAAGCAGTTAGATCAGATCATACTGACACAAAACACCAACAAAATAAAATTGTTTTGTTGTGCAAGCAAATGAATCTTTGCTATAAACTTGGTTAGACGATTGCATTAAGGGTAAAATCAACGGTATTATAAATAAAGGATGACAGAAAATTGAGTCCCCAGTTTCATAATCGTTCATTAACTTAAAGGATTCAACAAGATTTGGAAATCTACCTTGTAACTACGAACAGCCATTTTGATAAACTAAATGCAGGCGTTTTGAGTTTGAAGTGATCTTTAAAAATGTTACATTGAATTCCAGTATATCTTAACAGTTAATAATATTATAAAAGATACCAAATTTGCAAGATTTGAGGTAGGGAAATCTCAGTTGCGAAATGATTGTGAAACTGGGACCAGGCTTAAATGTTTTCTGAACTTCACCATATAAACAACTAATAACATGGTAGAAACATAATTAAAACGCAACCATAGGCTGCATGAGACCAACAGCTAGTGGTGAACAAACTACAAAGAAACAATTCTTTGAGATATAGTGATGGTAGGTTAAGGTATGCATAAGATTTCAGAAATTTCTTATTAACATAAAGCCCGTCTTAGGTTTAGTAGATCCGGTAATACCAATAATACCAATAAACCTCATTATGTGTTTATCTTGTCTTTGTTTTTTTTTTTTAAATTGTTTCATTACTTTTGTAGATGAATTTGTTTTTGTCAAAACTAACAGGAACAACGATTGGTTTCACAGCAATGGGTCTATTTACCGTTACTAAGGAAGTCCTATTGACGGTATGTTTATTGCACCAAAAAAGGACACTAATCAACCTGTAATTTAGTTTACAAATCCAAGATCAAAAATTTAAAACGATTGTTTTATTTCTACTTTAAAATCACCTTGGTTTGAAAATGCTAATATGGCAAAAAAAAACCAGTAATAGCAAAAAGCAGAAATCTTTTTTATAATTAATCTCATAAGTTCATTAATTAGAGAACATATTTCAATTGCATATTCACTATTTAATGAAATACATCTTATTTGAGTTCGCATGGGATTTAGAGTAAAACCACACCATTGGATACCAATTTGTTAGTTTGTCCGGTGCAAAATCTTTTCAAATAAGCATTTCAAAGTGCGTTTATCTTGCTTCGTGATTTCGTCCCTATTGCTCTGATTTAATTCTTAGTAGTTGAAAAAATTACTGAATTATAATACAATAACACATGTATATCATACATGGAAAATTATACACTCTAGGATCTGGATAGTTGATTTCTTGGAAAATTAATTTTCAGGTCTTTATGAAAGATTTATTATGAAATACTTAACTTGTATTTGAAATATAAGACTTGCAATGCTTCAATTATCTGTTTCAGCTTGCAGGTGTATTTGCAACCTACTTCGCTCTTTTACTGCAGTTCAAAACAGAGTAAATTTACATTAATTTACGGCAATTTAACTGGACAAACAGTACCTGGTTTTAGCAATAAAAACTCTTTTCCAGTTGTTTGTTATTTAACATTTTTGTATCATATTGCAATTTTTGTTATATACGTTATAAACGCGAGATGCAACAACTCATTATACGGATACAACAACTCTTTATACGGACAACATAACTCATACAGATCTTATACAGATATCATTACTCTTCAAACGGATGCCACAACTCATTATACGGATGTCATAACTTTTCATACTGATGCCCTAATTCTTCCTACCGATGCCATAACTGTTAAAACCGATGCCACAATGTTTCAAAAGGATGCCACAACTCTTAAATCTAAAGTAAAAAGTCTTCAAACCGAAAAGGAATGAAACATATGCACCTTTAACATTGCTATAGAACATTGTTGTTTGACTATGAGTAATAATGGCTGTCACAATAATGATGTTGCTTATTAAATGGAACAAATAAAGACCCGTGTCTTGTCTAATGTACCTGCAAATCTTTTGTTTTCCCTAGACTTTACTGAAAAATACACTGAATACAAACTAGTTTTTATTGCTTGAAGAACAGAGAAAGTTTAAATAGAAAAATTATTTGAATTAATTTTTTTTATTATATTGTAAATACGTAGAACTATTTATTTTTTAACCTATGGAATAAAAGTCACGTACGTCACTCTCTTGTGAAAAATTTTGAATAATTTTTTGGGTAAAAATTCAAAATTCTGTACATGATATTGCCTATATGTAGTTCCGTAGAAGACAGACGACAAAAGATTTTTAAAAGTAATTCAAGTTGTATCAATATAATGTTTTGCAATTTCAACTAAAGTTAGTGACTTTTTGTTAAAATTTCCAATAAATCTGAATCAAATATTATGTTTCAGACAATTTAAATCAATGAAGTGAATGATGTTTTATTTTACTTTATTGATTTAATACACTTGATAAAGTATGTAAACTTAATAAACTTAGTGAAACGTCAAGTTTTGTTTTCAGTGATATATTATTAATTCTTTGGAAGATTTTTTCTGGTTGATCAATGTTATCATCGACCCCTTCAGAAACAAATACATTGTGTATTGAATTATAGTTTTTAGGTATTATTATATTTTAATTTATGTAAGTTACAATATTGTTCATTTTACTTCGTCCTTTACAAGTGTAAGCACATGTGTTCAACGAAGGTTTTACAGAAAAACTCTCAAGACAGCAATTTATTATTATTATTATTATTGCTTAATAAAGAATAGTACAGACCGGCATTCATGGTTCCATAATGACTTATTATTAATCCTTAATGATTGAACAACGCAATTTGCGTTTAAATACCTCTAAAATGCCTTTAAATTTCTACTTGTTTGGAATGAATGTCCAACTGTATGTTTTACATTAAAACCAAATATTTGTGAGTGACAAATCGCCTGAACATTTTTGTTTTTGCATACCGTTATAATAATTTACTTAAATGTTTTGTATATACGTATTGGAATACTGTCTTACATCAATAAAAAAGAGTTTCACAAAAGAATAAGATGGCCGAACTGGACTGCCCACGTTTTTAACATTGCGACATGAAGTATTACGTTTGACCAAGTAAATATATAACACAAATACCAGTTGAATTTTGATGTGCCAGATGTGCACATTTCGGAAATTCATTCCTCATCAGTGACACTAAAACCAAAAAGTTTGATAATAAAAACATAAGCCAAACAGTTGGAAATTCATGAATCTAAAGTTCCAAAATTATATTAATCCAAATCCAGCTAAGGAATGCTTTGCATGAGGGAACAAACGTTAGTTTTAAACAAATTTTACAATTTAAGGCAGCTGAAAATTTAACCGAGTAAAAAGTAACCGAGCAGAAATGACTGAAAATCTGAGGATAAATTATTAACTCCTTTGAGAATGCACTGGTAGATTCATTTTGGTTTGTACATTTCTGAAAACAGAGATTTTGAGATTACTATTTGATTACCACGAGACAATAGACTATATTACATTGAACACATGCGTAACAGTCAGTAAGTGTACACATGAACAGTTTAATAAGCAGTTCGTTAAAGTAAATCGAACCGATTGTAATCAAATATTTGTTGGATTTGTAAAAGTAGCAAAGACAGTCAAAGTAGTATAGATAGTATCAAAATACTGCACGAATCCAAAAGCCAGACACGCAACTTGTCCGCATCTGCGAGTTCTTACCATTGGAGTCCAAGTCCTCTAATTAATTTGTCGTACTATATACAGCTTGGCCGCTCTGCATTGAAGATAAAGCTGGGCGACCTAGAGCAATACTCTAGGAGGAATGCCAATCGAATTTCTGGTGTCTCTGAAAATAATGACGAGGACACAGATAACTTGGTCATAGATATTGTAAAAAATGAGTATCGATATTAAAGTAACGGATATAGATCGATCACACCGAACAGGACGACCCCAAATAGGACGTAAACGTTAAATATTGGAGAAAAATTCCAATTATCTCATAAAGAGACGTATATCAAAATTACGTTACACCTTAAAATCTACACCATCTTTGGTCAATGTGTATATATCGGAGGATCTTACCAAACGACGCTTCAAAAACGCTTGCAAATTACTCCGTGATGGCAAGCTAAATAAAGATTGGATACATGGGACGGAAAGGTTTTTGTTAACGACAAGAACGACAAAAAATTTAGAATTGACTCCGAGGGTGACTTGGAACAATTTAAATAGATCAGGAGAAGTAAGCAACTTCAATAACACTTTTGACTTTTAGGGGCTTACTTTTCTCCAAGTAAGCGGTTAACTACTATAATGTCAACCAATAACGTTAACTTATCCGACATATGTCACTGACAGTAGAATAAATTAACGAGAGGTTATCCGGTTTTACTAGTTTATGTACCGATATCTGATTTAATTCTTAGTAGTTGAAAAAATTACTGAATTATAATACAATAACACATGTATATCATACATGGAAAATTATACACTCTAGGATCTGGATAGTTGATTTCTTGGAAAATTAATTTTCAGGTCTTTATGAAAGATTTATTATGAAATACTTAACTTGTATTTGAAATATAAGACTTGCAATGCTTCAATTATCTGTTTCAGCTTGCAGGTGTATTTGCAACCTACTTCGCTCTTTTACTGCAGTTCAAAACAGAGTAAATTTACATTAATTTACGGCAATTTAACTGGACAAACAGTACCTGGTTTTAGCAATAAAAACTCTTTTCCAGTTGTTTGTTATTTAACATTTTTGTATCATATTGCAATTTTTGTTATATACGTTATAAACGCGAGATGCAACAACTCATTATACGGATACAACAACTCTTTATACGGACAACATAACTCATACAGATCTTATACAGATATCATTACTCTTCAAACGGATGCCACAACTCATTATACGGATGTCATAACTTTTCATACTGATGCCATAATTCTTCCTACCGATGCCATAACTGTTAAAACCGATGCCACAATGTTTCAAAAGGATGCCACAACTCTTAAATCTAAAGTAAAAAGTCTTCAAACCGAAAAGGAATGAAACATATGCACCTTTAACATTGCTATAGAACATTGTTGTTTGACTATGAGTAATAATGGCTGTCACAATAATGATGTTGCTTATTAAATGGAACAAATAAAGACCCGTGTCTTGTCTAATGTACCTGCAAATCTTTTGTTTTCCCTAGACTTTACTGAAAAATACACTGAATACAAACTAGTTTTTATTGCTTGAAGAACAGAGAAAGTTTAAATAGAAAAATTATTTGAATTAATTTTTTTTATTATATTGTAAATACGTAGAACTATTTATTTTTTAACCTATGGAATAAAAGTCACGTACGTCACTCTCTTGTGAAAAATTTTGAATAATTTTTTGGGTAAAAATTCAAAATTCTGTACATGATATTGCCTATATGTAGTTCCGTAGAAGACAGACGACAAAAGATTTTTAAAAGTAATTCAAGTTGTATCAATATAATGTTTTGCAATTTCAACTAAAGTTAGTGACTTTTTGTTAAAATTTCCAATAAATCTGAATCAAATATTATGTTTCAGACAATTTAAATCAATGAAGTGAATGATGTTTTATTTTACTTTATTGATTTAATACACTTGATAAAGTATGTAAACTTAATAAACTTAGTGAAACGTCAAGTTTTGTTTTCAGTGATATATTATTAATTCTTTGGAAGATTTTTTCTGGTTGATCAATGTTATCATCGACCCCTTCAGAAACAAATACATTGTGTATTGAATTATAGTTTTTAGGTATTATTATATTTTAATTTATGTAAGTTACAGTATTGTTCATTTTACTTCGTCCTTTACAAGTGTAAGCACATGTGTTCAACGAAGGTTTTACAGAAAAACTCTCAAGACAGCAATTTATTATTATTATTATTATTGCTTAATAAAGAATAGTACAGACCGGCATTCATGGTTCCATAATGACTTATTATTAATCCTTAATGATTGAACAACGCAATTTGCGTTTAAATACCTCTAAAATGCCTTTAAATTTCTACTTGTTTGGAATGAATGTCCAACTGTATGTTTTACATTAAAACCAAATATTTGTGAGTGACAAATCGCCTGAACATTTTTGTTTTTGCATACCGTTATAATAATTTACTTAAATGTTTTGTATATACGTATTGGAATACTGTCTTACATCAATAAAAAAGAGTTTCACAAAAGAATAAGATGGCCGAACTGGACTGCCCACGTTTTTAACATTGCGACATGAAGTATTACGTTTGACCAAGTAAATATATAACACAAATACCAGTTGAATTTTGATGTGCCAGATGTGCACATTTCGGAAATTCATTCCTCATCAGTGACACTAAAACCAAAAAGTTTGATAATAAAAACATAAGCCAAACAGTTGGAAATTCATGAATCTAAAGTTCCAAAATTATATTAATCCAAATCCAGCTAAGGAATGCTTTGCATGAGGGAACAAACGTTAGTTTTAAACAAATTTTACAATTTAAGGCAGCTGAAAATTTAACCGAGTAAAAAGTAACCGAGCAGAAATGACTGAAAATCTGAGGATAAATTATTAACTCCTTTGAGAATGCACTGGTAGATTCATTTTGGTTTGTACATTTCTGAAAACAGAGATTTTGAGATTACTATTTGATTACCACGAGACAATAGACTATATTACATTGAACACATGCGTAACAGTCAGTAAGTGTACACATGAACAGTTTAATAAGCAGTTCGTTAAAGTAAATCGAACCGATTGTAATCAAATATTTGTTGGATTTGTAAAAGTAGCAAAGACAGTCAAAGTAGTATAGATAGTATCAAAATACTGCACGAATCCAAAAGCCAGACATGCAACTTGTCCGCATCTGCGAGTTCTTACCATTGGAGTCCAAGTCCTCTAATTAATTTGTCGTACTATATACAGCTTGGCCGCTCTGCATTGAAGATAAAGCTGGGCGACCTAGAGCAATACTCTAGGAGGAATGCCAATCGAATTTCTGGTGTCTCTGAAAATAATGACGAGGACACAGATAACTTGGTCATAGATATTGTAAAAAATGAGTATCGATATTAAAGTAACGGATATAGATCGATCACACCGAACAGGACGACCCCAAATAGGACGTAAACGTTAAATATTGGAGAAAAATTCCAATTATCTCATAAAGAGACGTATATCAAAATTACGTTACACCTTAAAATCTACACCATCTTTGGTCAATGTGTATATATCGGAGGATCTTACCAAACGACGCTTCAAAAACGCTTGCAAATTACTCCGTGATGGCAAGCTAAATAAAGATTGGATACATGGGACGGAAAGGTTTTTGTTAACGACAAGAACGACAAAAAATTTAGAATTGACTCCGAGGGTGACTTGGAACAATTTAAATAGATCAGGAGAAGTAAGCAACTTCAATAACACTTTTGACTTTTAGGGGCTTACTTTTCTCCAAGTAAGCGGTTAACTACTATAATGTCAACCAATAACGTTAACTTATCCGACATATGTCACTGACAGTAGAATAAATTAACGAGAGGTTATCCGGTTTTACTAGTTTATGTACCGATGTTTATTATATCAACACTTGTTTACAGAACCGACGTTTATCACATTATCACTTATTCTTAATATTGGTGTTCATCATGTCAAGACTTTTTTAATGTATCGATAGTTATATTAAGGTGTCCATGCTCAGTTATCTCCCTTTATTACATCATTAACATCTCAGAACTATTCATGAGTTCTGCCTTTTTTCTGTACCTATTTCAATATTTGCTTTCATTTTTCATGTTTCGTTTTGTTTAAATGTGTCTACAATGATGCCTTTCAACTGTGTTTTGTTATTCTCACCATTCTTATCCCTGCAGTTATTATTGTTATAAGCTCTCCTGGTACAACCTAAATGAATACATCTTTAGATCTCTACGGGGCCAGGGAAGGTATTTTAAAATGGGTCTTAAGCGTAATTCAAAAAGTACAAATTTTCGAGCATATAACTTTTCTATTATTAAAAATCAATGTTATATTACCGTTATTTCTCATTCTCATTAATTTGTTTACCTGGAATTCTGAATACACATGTCATTTATGACACAGTGCTTATTTTCCCTATTACTGTCACAAAGTTGTGAATACATCTCTAGATCTCTACGGTAGGTATTTTAACATGGGGTTTAAGCGTAATTAAAAAAGTATAAATTTTCGAACATATAACTTTTCTTTTATCAAAAATCAATGTTCTATTACTGTAATTTCTCATGCTCATTAATTTGTTTACTGGAATTCTGAATACACATGTCATTTATGACACAGTGTTTATTTACCCTATTACTGTCACAAAGTTGTGAATACATCTCTAGATCTCTACGGTAGGTATTTTAACATGGGGTTTAAGCGTAATTAAAAAAGTACAAATTTTCGAACATATAACTTTTCTTTTATCAAAAATCAATGTTCTATTACTGTTATTTCTCATGCTCATTAATTTGTTTACTGGAATTCTGAATACACATGTCATTTATGACACAGTGTTTATTTACCCTATTACTGACACAAAGTTGTATATTAGTGATTATATATATATATATATATATATATATATATATATATATATATATATATATATGATACAAATACCAGTTAAATTTTGATGTGCCATAAGTTACATCGGAAAATCGTTCCTCATCAGTGACATTAGGAGCCGAAAAGTAGTTGAAAATTAATTAACTTAAAGTTCCAAAATTATATGAATTCAAATCAAGCTAAGGAATGCTTTGCATGAGGACAAAAACCTTAGTTTTCAATAAATTTTAAAAATTAAGACGGCTGAAAATTTTGCTATCTGGTATTTTTTCTGACAGCACAAAGCAATGTCTACTGTATTTTTAAGAAACTTTTTTATTATTCCTTCAGATAAATTATTTGTACAATATATTTTACCTGTATATCATTGTAACATATTTATCAAGAGATGTAGAGAGAAATCCTGGTCCTGAACACACAGAAACCAGTTCTGATTTCATATCATGCAGTAACCTATCAGAACCCCAGATCAAATCTTTTATCAAGATGTATTTTACTGTTCTACACTTAAATATTCATAGCTTACTTCCCCAAATAGACATAATTCGTATTGAACTAGGTCACTATGATATCCTTTTGTTCACAGAAACCGGGCTTAACTAATCAACTTGTGATACTGATATTGAAAATGAAGGCTATCACAAACCAATTAGATGTTACAGAGTATCGAATATAGGAGGTGTCATAGCCTACAGTTGGCGCCCTCAAAATATGCCTACCAGTAAAAACAAACCCTCGAACGACAAACATACACATAACAAAATGATGTATCGGATATATTAAGAACATTAAATACGTCCAAAGCATCTGGTCCTGATCATATACACACACTTCTTCTTAAACAAGCATCTGACATTCTAGCACAGCCGCTAAGCCACTTTTATAAAACAAATCTGTTAGTTTATTCAAATACCCTTCTGATTGGAGAAAAGCTCATGTTACTCCTATATTTAAAAAATGACCCCAGTTTTGTTGGTAATTACAGACCAATTTCTCTTCTTTCCTTACTTGGTAAAGTTATGAAAAAATGAGTTCTTAAATATCTAAATAGTTTTCTTTTTTATGAAAACTTGATTTCACCTCTTCAGTCAGGGTTTAGAAAAGGCAATTCTACTGTAAACTTATTATAAGATATTAGCCATGATAATTTAAAAGCAATAGATTGTGGAAAAAGAAATAAGTTGTTTTCTTCAATATTACGAAAACATTTGATAGAGTTTGGCAAAATGGACTGATTGAAAAGTTTCGTTCATTTGGAATCTGTGGTCCTCTTCTTTGGTTTTGTGATTATTTATCTGGTAGAAAACAAAGGGCAGTTCTCGAAATAATATTTGCTCTCCTGGTTAAGTATTAAATTAGGAGCTCCCTAAGGTTAAAAAATGGGTTCCTTGCTATTTATTATCAACGACATTGTCAATAGTATTAATAGTAAAATATTAGATCATTATTCGAATATACTGACGTTGTTTGGGACAAATTAGAAAAAATAACAAAAGATGGCACGAGTAGTAACTGGTGCTACTAAACTTGTAAGTAGACATTTACTTTATCAAGAAACTGGTTGGGAAACTTAAAAAGACAGACGACGTAATAATAGACTTTTGACCTATCACAAAATGGTTAATGGTTTAATTCCTAAATATTTACAATCGCTTCTACCTAACAGACACTCGGACACCCATCATTATGCAACAAGACATAACCAAAACTTAGAATCAATACAATGTTCCACAAACAATTATTTCAACTCTTTCCTACCTGCAACTATATGTGACTGGAACGACTTACCTTTAGACGTAAGAGTAAGTTCAATAAACAATTTTAAAACATACATTGATAGAAGTTTTAAAATAACTTTCTATTGTTATTTGGAAAACGTAAGGAACAAATCTTTCATTGTAGACTTAGGATAGAATGCAGCTCTCTTAAAGAACATTTATATAAAAAGCTAATTGATAATCCTCTATGTCAGTGTGGTCATATCGAATCTGTAAAACATTTTCTTGTATTATGTTCCTTACACGAACAGATTCAAGAAGAAACCATAGGTACCCTTAACTTCGAAACAACTGTTAAATTATTGATAATCAACTCCGACAATAATGCTTTCAGGAAAAATCAAGAAATTTTTGCCACAGTCAAAAAAATAATTCAATTATCAAAAAGATTCTGACTTGCATGTCTCTGTTTTGTTTTGACAATAGCTAAATGTAGACGTATATGCCTTTGTCTTATGTTTGTACTTTTCATAATGAGCTTTGATAAGCATTTATATTTACTTTAGTTAATTATAAGATTGTCTGTTAATTAACAACTTTTGTATTTTTTTTTCTCGGTTACGGCTAATAGATGTTGAATTACTGTGGAACAGCTTTTATTAGTTTACTGTTAACCGAAATTATATAGCATGAAAGTGCATACAGTAGCGCATTCATTTAGATAAGGAGTGTTAACAGTCGGTAATAAAAGTTGATTTACAGCATGTTGTACAGTTGTTCTGGAGACAGGTTTATAAGAATTTTTTAAATTCAATTATATATATATATATATATATATATATATATATATATATATATATATATATATATATATATATATATATATATACCAGTTAAATTTTGATGTGCCAGATGTGCACATTTCGGAAATTCATTCCTCATCAGTGACCAGTGACACTAAGACCGAAAAGTTTGATACATAAAAAATATAAGCCAAACAGTTGAAAATAATGAATCTAAAGTTTCAAAATCATATAACTCCAAATCCATCTAAGGAATGCTGTGCATGAAGGAACAAACCTTAGTTTTAAATTAATTTCAAATTTTAGTCGACTGAAAATTTTGCTAAACGGTACATTTTCTGACAGCACAAAGTACTGCCTACTGAGTTATGGATACCCTCGGGGAGTTTTACTCCACCAGCAGCGGTACCAGCTCAGTGGTAATAAGTATAATACAAATACCAGTTAAATTTTGATGTGCCAGATGTGCACATTTCGGAAATTCATTCCTCATCAGTGACACTAAGACCGAAAAGTTTGATACATAAAAAATATAAGCCAAACAGTTGAAAATAATGAATCTAAAGTTTCAAAATCATATAACTCCAAATCCAGCTAAGGAATGCTGTGCATGAGGGAACAAACCTTAGTTTTAAATTCATTTCAAATTTTAGTCGACTGAAAATTTTGCTAAATGGTACATTTTCTGACAGCACAAAGTACTGCCTACTGAGTCATGGATACCCTCGGGGAGTTTTACTCCACCAGCAGCGGTACCAGCTCAGTGGTAATAAGTATAATACAAATACCAGTTAAATTTTGATGTGCCAGAAGTGCACATTTCGGAAATTCATTCCTCATCATATATTTTAGAAATAGCTGATATATCTAAGACATCGTGTATCTTTTTAAGATTTATTTTTTTAACAACCGGATAAAAATCTTTTTTGACGCGCGTTTTTTGTACATCTCAGAAGCTACTTTGTTTTGTTAAATCTGTAAACTAATATCTAATTCTGTTAAACGGAAGTCATGGTTACTCGAAAAGTAAAACAAATTACTGCTCTAAAATTTAATTAAAAAACTACTTGATTATATATGTCAAAAGAGTGTATGTAAAATTTAAAAAATATTTGGATTTAAGAAGTACTTTAATTTATTTTTCGCCGATTTTTAGATTGAAGGTTAATGTAAACCTAGAGAATATACAGAAAATTTTAAACATACACAGGTATACCTAACCGATTTGGCTCGTGTTTGCAAAATTTACCTATATAATGAAAAAAATATTACAGAACCAGATGGTAGACCTGTAGAACGTTTATAGATAGTCACCCCTAGTTAGATATTAAAGAGCTGAATCATTATCAAGTTCATCAGTAGAAATGTAACCTATAAAAGTTGGAAGTTGGAGAATGACAATTGACTACAGAAAGTCAAAAACAAAATAACGGTTCCAATCTCATTTGAACTGCGTCTCATGAGGGAAAACAAATAACGTAAGTGATTTTCCAATTCCAAAGAATGTTGAAGGCATAGAGTTGTTTGGATATGGCAAATTTTTACAGGCGGTTTTTGAAGGTCACTCTTATATTGATCAATCTCTGACTGCATTGTTTCGTAATAATGTTCAGTTTAAATAATAATAATAATAGTAGTAGTAGTAAAAAGGATGTTAGCAAGTCGTGTTTTGTTTTATCCTCGTTCTATTAGATAATTCTACCTTACATCTGTTACATAAGATATTGCATGTACTTATGTGCTGTAGATAAGAGATGCCCACGTCCGGAACTTGTGGAGAAATGTCGTTGTTCATATAAAAATGAATGTTTTCTCATAACAAGAAAGTGAAATACATTTCAATGTAGTAATTGACCACTTAGAAACAAGTGGCTCATATCAGCTAATCAAAATATTTTGAACGTTCCGCACTAGAATGGCAAAATTAAACTTAAAGCTCCAGTTTAACTTGTACCTGACTTTAAACAAATATTTAGCAAAAGAATCGAATCACAATCATATGCTGAGAGTGGCATATGGAAATCTCCCAGTGAATTCATCAATGATAATGTTGAACGCTCTTTATTTTTCTGAGAATCTGCAGGACAATATTGATAACGAAATTGGTTTTATCATTTAAAAATTAGATAGCATCTCCGGACTTTATCACTTATGTTGCATAATTGCGGGAAACAACTCTTTATATTTTTGTTAAGGTGCTAGCTTACCGAGTCATTACATCACGGACAAGCATACCACTCCACCGTCACATTATCCTGACACCGGATGAACCAGTCGATACTCCACCCCTAAATGCCGAAAGACAGACGAGTAAGTTCAAAGTCTTATGTATAATCTGAGTTCGAGTCCTCTCCTCTAGCTCTCGAGGTGAAAACTGTACCGCTGAGCCATCAAGGCAGTGTAGACATTGCAGGAAGTAGCAAAGACGTGCGGGATTCTAAACAAGGGAGGCACAATGATCCGTATGCGCGAGCTTAAGATCAATCGGCCACCGAGGCCACAAATAAAAATGACACTGTAGAGAGACAAAACAGTACTTCCGTAGAATGTCTAGGAAACTGTAGAGAGACAAAACAGTACCTCCGTAGAATGTCTAGGAACCTATTGCATTGAAAATTTGTCCATAGATTTTATGAACCCCGCCGGTTCAAATATAAGAAAAAATTGGATACTGCTTCCTCGTCTGTCGTTAGGCATTGAACGTATAGAATATCAACTGGTCTACCCAGTGCCAAAATAATGTGACTAACCTGAAGGTTTATGCTTGTCTATGATGTAATAACTCGGTGAGCTAGCACCTTAACAAAAAGTTGCGCGCTAGTACAAGGTAAATATACAATATACAATTACAAATCACACGAACACTTAAACTTGTAATTAGTTTTATTTCTTATAGATAAATAAGCTTGCTCTAGTCGCGAATAGCTGTTGCGACTTTATACAACAATTAAATTGATTACAATCAATATGTAAGCATTGGTCATTAGACATGCAAGATTCAACCTAAGTAAAAGTTTACGTCAACTATTTAAAATGCATTCATTAATTACACATCAAGGATTTTTATCACTCTTAAGGTAAGTGCCGACACCAAGGGAAGTAACTCTATTTAACAGGACAAATAACCGAACAGTAATCAATTATTTCAAAAAATTACAAATTTTCCCGTCGTCTACAACTGTTATACATTTTTTAAAAAATTTTGTTTTGATTTAAATTATTAAATATTGTTTCATTCATTTTAATCATTTAAGATCGTAATTTAAAAAAAAATTATCGTTTAGTTTCACAAAACTGACAATTCGCAAATTTTTTGGGTCTTATACACAGGAGTTAATTCCCAAGATTTTGGGTCTTTCATAAAATATTTACATGTGTTGTAAAAATAAAAAAAAATTTAATTAATGATATCTTGTCTGACACCAACCTTACAAGTCTGTAAGGATTTAAGAATGAGTTCCGAGCAGGCGGAGATCGGGTTCGAATTTTATTTACTCAGGTCACCAGAAAATAATTTGACAAATATTAAATACAGTAACAATCAAATGAATTTATTGAGAAAAAGAAAATACACATACATTTGTTTCATATAAACCAGTAAGAACAAGAATACAATTTCTAAAGTTATATTTTAAGTATAATCACTATTATTTTAGATTTAGTGTAGGGGTAGTTCCTACTTAAATGTTCTAAACGTTTTCACAATCTTGTGAAATTCACGTAGGAGTGGTTCCTACTCATGTGAAAATACACATGGAAATATAAAATAGTTAAATAAATTACGAGAGTATCTTGTCGGATCACGTGGAAATGTTTACTAACAGTTTTTACATTTTTACGTCATTATATCAACATAAACAAATTATCCAATCAAATAACTCGATTTGGAGAAAATACGGGAAATCATCTGACGTCATTACGAGAAAACACCATACCAAAAATGGCGGATAAAATAAATACAAGTTTACTATACCAAGTAAAAATGTGCTGAAATATGCGACATGCACCAAGATATTTCTATTTTATAGGATTATTCATACAAAGTTGCTATTCTAGAAGCAAACGACGTAGGTAATAATAGTTTTTTTTATAGTAATAGAATTCATAAAAATCATCCTGATTTAGTAAAGCAATACGATTGACATCGACAAATCGGCATGGAGTCCAATGTGAAATGGAGTCTTCTCCAATATTTATAATAAAATACATAACGGAACAAGATTGACCCATACTAAATCCATTAGAACAATTTTTTTTTTTAATTTTACCACACTGCCCCCTCCTTTAAAAATATTTCGTCCTCGAAATAGCAAACATTTTGCAATATGATATTAAAAAGGCATATTAATAAGTAACACCATGAAATAGGTAAATTATTATGTCATTACAAGTCTGTATGTAAATGGATTGTTATTAAATATATAATTGTCTATATTGCTTTTTAGCTGACAAAGCTGCTTCTTTAAACAAATCTGACCCTCTCTTACGTTTTCTGTTCTCTTTATCCCATAGTTCTTCAAATCCCTCTAGCGCCTTGCTTGATGTAACTCCTCCTAGATGTTTCTCTGCTTTTAAATCATCATACATTTCTCTTAGTCTTATAAAGTCTTTCTTCATTTTCTCTGCATAACTTTCCAAGTAATCACATCTTCTTTTATATCTGTCTAGTTGTTCTGTTAATCCTCTGATGGTATTTGTTTGTGTTTCCTTATCAATTGATTCCTTATTGGCTGTCTGAACACCTTCATCTTTTGTAGTTACTTCTTCTGATTTATTCTCCTCTTCAAAAATATAGTCGGGTACAAACTTGCTTTCATCTAGTTCTTGCTCCTCTTGTTCAATTTCGGCTTCTATCATTGCCTTTCTTACAATATCCTTTCTCCTTTGATCCCATTCCATATCTGAATTGTGTTTGCTTAGTGCAAAGATATGTGCATCTGGTCCTTCAAATTTTAACCTAAATTTCCCATTTATTGTGATAGGGTCTTTCCCTGCATAACCAACTAATAAACTTTTGTGTCTCTTACTAGTTTCCATATGCTCTTGCATACTTTCATTTGTCATTGTTTTAAAATCACAAACATTACAATACTATGGGACTAAGTGTGTATCAAGGTGATTCTTTATATAATGAGTGATTGCTCTTTTTTTTTCTGTGATTTATAATCACACTGGGTACAGTTATAAACACGCCCTCTATTAGACACAATATCCATTTTCTAAAAATATAAAATAAACATGACACATAAGAAATATTATACTCATAAGTGTGTGTGTGTGTGTGTGTGTGTGTGTGTGTGTGTGTGTGTATGTGTGTGTGTGATATAATGATAGCGTTTGTTTTTTTTTCTTTTTAAATGATTTATTGTCTATTTATAGTCTTTTGAATTTTTAATGCCCATTTTGGGACAGAGCTGCATTGAAATGGTTTTAATTTATCATGATGAACATTGAGAATTTTCTTTTTTCCTTGAATTTCGAAGACTACAGGACTCAATTGCTTTGATATAATATAAGGTCCAGTCCAAGGCGATTCCAGTTTCTTCTTTATTGGATTTAGATAAAACACTAAGTCGCCTGTTTTGTATGCCTTTTCAGCCACTCTTGTGTCATAATCCTTCTTTTGTCTTTCTGAGTTTCTCTTTAGATATGTCCTTGCTTCATGATAACATTCTTCCATCTTTGATCGTAGTTCCGAAACATATGAATGAATGTTTTCAGCTGTTTTAGGATGTGGCAAGGGAAATAATATCTCAATTGGGTGGTTCACTTCTCTTCCTAACATCATCATATTTGGTGTATATCCAGTTGCAGGGTGTATAGTGCTTCTGTAAGCAGCTAGTAGTAACCCGATGTGAATGTCCCAGTCATTTTTGTTATTATTGATGAAACTTCTTATCATCCTTATCAATGTTTGATTAAACCTCTCAACAAGTCCATTAGATGAAGGGTGATACGGAATGGTTCTCGTTTTCTTTATTTCTAGTAGATTGCATAATTCTTGAAATAAGTGACTTTCAAAATTACGGCCTTGGTCAGAGTGTATCTCTAAAGGAACTCCAAAACGACCTATGAATTCATGGATTAACTTCTGTGCAACCATTTCAGCTGTTTGGTCTGGCAATGGATAAGCCTCCATCCAACGTGTAAAGTAATCTCCAATAACTAAAATATATTTGTTGTTCTGGTTTGATAATGGCAATGGTCCAATCAAATCAATACCAATCCGATCCATAGGATATCCAGCTCTGTAATCCTGTAATGGTGCTTTTGGTCTAGTCACAGGATGTTTATTTCTGCAACAAATGAGACATTTTTCCACATACACTTTTACATCTACTGTCAAATTATACCAATGGAATTTCTCTTTAATTCTATTTATGGTTTTAGCAATACCTAAATGACCTGACATAATAGAGTCATGACAATTCTGCATCACCTCTATTTGTAGTATTTTTGGTACCAATAATCTGAGTTTTTCCCTATCAGCATGTTTCCAATATAATACACCTTTCTCTCTAATAATATTGTTCCAATTTAACCAATAGTTTCTAGTAGCAGGGCTATAACCTGTCACTGTTTCTTTAGTTGGCAAACTTTTCTTGTCCATCCAATCATGTAGTGGTCTTAGATTTCTATCTTCTCTCTGGAAATTTTCTATATCTCTTGATGAATACCCACTGATCCATTGATGCCTTTCATTAGGGCTTTCACTACTTTGATCATTATCAGATTTATCCTTCTGTCTCTGACTTCTTGTCATCATTCTCCTGCACTCATTTTTTTTTTTACATTCAACTCTTTTCTGAAAAACTTATTACCAGTAGCTCCTAAATCTGAAACATTATCAACTTCTTGGTTGAAATCTTTCCAGCTTTCATGGAATTTCAGGCAAGTCTCACAGGATAAATTATTATTTGGATCTGAATGTTCAGAACAAGTTTCTTGTTCGTAATCTTTCCTTGATAGTGCGTCAGCATTAGAATGTTTCTTTCCATCTCGATGCTGAATTGTAAAATTGTATTGAGCAAGTACTTCAAACCATCTGGCCAGTTGCCCTTGAGGTTCTTTAAAGTTATAAAGCCATCTTAGAGAACCATGGTCTGTTCTTAAAATAAAATTCTTTCCAAGCAAATAGTGTCGAAAGTGTCTCATTAAAGTGACAGCTGCTAACAGTTCTCTTCTTGTTACGCTATATCTTTGCTGTTGCTTATCAAGTTTTCTTGAAGCATATGATACCACTTTCTCCTTTCCTTCTTGGATTTGACTTAATACTGCTCCAATTCCAACATTTGAGGCATCTGTATCCAAGATGTAGGTTCCTACTGGAAGTGGATATGCTAGAATTGGGGATGCACATAAGATTGTCTTGAGCTTTTGAAATGCTGACTCACAATCTTTGGTCCATATAAAATTTTCATCCTTCTTAGTTAATTCAGTCAAAGGTGCTGCTACCTCACTAAATTTGTATACAAATTGTCTATAATAACCACATAAACCCAGGAATTGTCGAATTTCTTTGACATTTTTCGGGGTTTTCCATTCTTTCATGTCCTCTATTAGTTTTGGGTTTGGTTTGATTCCTTCTTCACTAACAACATGACCCAAGAATAATACTTCTGACTTCAATAAATCGCATTTAGATGGTTTAAGTTTTAATCCAGCATTCTTCAACTTTGAGAAAACTTCATCCAATATACGGAAATGTTCTCCAAAAGTAGAACTATAGATAATTATATCATCAAGATATATTAATAGATCTTTCCATTGCATTCCTCTAAATATCAATTCCATGCAACGCTGGAATGTGCTAGGCGCGTTACAGAGACCAAAAGGCATTTTTCTATATTGGAATAATCCGTATTTTGTTATAAATGCAGTTTTTGGTCTGTCCTTCTCCTCTACTTCCAACTGCCAATAACCACTCTGCAAATCAAGTGTTGAAAAGATCTTTGCCGAGGCCAAACAGTCAATGCAGTCATCAATTCTTGGAATAGGGTAGGCATCTTTTAACGTCTTGTCATTCAGTTTTCTATAATCAATGCACCATCTTACTGTGCCATCAGCCTTCCGCACTAAAACAACTGGTGAACTCCATGCAGATGATGAGGGCTCAATTACCCCACTTTGCAATTGATCCTTAAGGTACTTTTCCTCTTCTTCTTCAAAAGCTTTTGGAGTCCTCCTAAGCGACTGTTTTATTGGGACAGCATCCCCTGTTTCAATTGAGTGTTTAATAAGTTTACATGTTCCTAACTCTGTCTTGTTTTCTGCAAAGACCTTCTTGTGTTTCATCAGCAAATCCTTTAGTTTACTTTTATTTTCTTCCTGTTTCAACCCTCCTCTGCCTCTTTTAAATAAATCTTGTAAATGTTCAGGTAACGAAGATAGTTCGGCCATTTCCACTTCATCACAATTACATTTACCTTCGGATTTCAAAGAGTTCACTTTGACTTCTTCACTTTCTCCAAATTCTGAAAAATCTGGAAATTTTATTTCTAAAGTTCTGTTTTGTGCACTAGTTAAAACATTGTTCCAGTAATAATCTGCAATTCTATGCTTTTCTTGTTGTTCGTGATAGTGTAATTTGTCATTAGTGGTAACTTCCTGAACACTTTGAACAGACTGTAATTGTCCAAGCAAATAACCTTTATTCAGCTGTAACGGTTCTAAGGATAAATTTATTATTCTAACTGGAATTGTTTCTTGATCCAGTACAAGTGACCTGGCAATTAAAAACTCACGGTTGTCCTCGAATAAAGGTTCAAAAATATATTCAGCCCCTTTTGACTTCATCTTAGTTGCACCATTTACAATCATCTCGGAATTTGCAGGCACCAGAATATTTCTTGGTAAAGTCACCCTGTCTGTATGCAACAGTGTCTGTATAACTTCACATTCCATCCATGTGCCAGCTATTTTCAAACCCTTTTTGGTGTTTACTGTAACATCTTTTTCATGTAAAATATCACAGCCAAGAAGAAAGGTATCAGATATGGGAGCAACATAAATCTGCCAGTCAAATTTCAGACTTCCTAAGATAATTTCAACATTAACCACCCTTTAACACCCTTTGCTTTCAATTTTCTTCCAGCCTCAGCTACCACCAAGATTTGCTTTGCCTCCTCAATAGGTGGTCTTTCATTTTCTGGAATCATGTCATATTGTTTTTCACTCATAACTGTTACCTCAGCACCTGAATCAACAACAGCACTGGTCCTTATACCATTTAACATAACTGGTGCTCTGAGTGTCACAGCATGAATTCTCTTTATGACGATCTCTTCCCTTCTTTCCCCATCTCTTGGTTCCATGCACAAATCCTCATCACTTGATTCAAGGTTATCTGAAACTATACCAATCATACTACTTTTTGTGTCTAAACGGTCTGGTTTACTTGGCAGATTAATTTTTAACTTGGTGTCTACTTCCTTAACTTCACTTTCACTTGTACTTTTGGATAAAATTGTCTCAAAAGGCATGCTATGGCTTTTCGGATGAACGTTTCTAAAATTAATACTTCTAGAATGTGAAGTAACAGATTCATTAAAATCACTCATTTTCTCATATCTATCCTTTTCAAATTTAGGTTCATTATTTGATACATATCCATTACTTGTATGGGCTGACACGTGGCCGTTGGTCTCAGCCCTTACTGGTTTAAAGGAAGATCTGGCAATTTCTGTGTCCGGGAGCAGGCTTTCTGACTTTCAGATGTTTTATCAATTTGTTTAAATTCTTGTCTTGATTGGACACACTCATTGGCATAATGACCTTCTTCTTTACATTTAAAGCAAACTATTTTCTTGGTATTTCTTTGTTGTGTTGTTCCATTTGTGTATCTGTCTTGTGTTTTATGTCTTCTGTCATGATTAATATCATCCAACTTCTTAGATAGTTTCTTGAGTTCATTGGTGACTTCATTTCCGAATTTGTTAAACTCTTCTTCTGTAACATACTGTTTATTGTTTATTCTTCTAGTTGAAATATTTTCATGTACGGATGTATCATCTTCACTGATGGTAACCTGCCTTGCGGATACTTTTCTTCGCATTCCATTTTTACAGCTTTGATGCCATGATATCATCTCAATTGCCTCTTGTATTGTCTTTGGTTTCTTTGTAAGGACATCGTAAGCTATACTTCCATCTGGTAAACCATTCAAGAAGTGTTCAATTGTTAATTGTGTTGCCAGTTCCTGGTTACCAATATTTGGATATCCCTTGTTAACAACATCAGAGACTCTAGATGCGAACTCCTGTAGAGATTCTTTTTGTGATTTCTTCATACCATCCAGCAGGTTTGCTCGGTGTGTCTCGGCTAATGTTTGGTCACCAAAACGTCTTTTAAGTTCGGATACCAAGAAATAAATATCATTTCGTATGTTTAATGGTAATCTTGAAACAAATTCCAAAGCGTCGTCTTTCATACTAAGAATTAAATGTTCTCGTTGAGCATTAGCAGTCCAGTTGTACTTTGAGCTAAGCATTTCAAACTGTATCCAGAATGCTGCCCATTCTGTTCTGCCATTAAATATTGGTAATCTAGGTCGAAATTCATCAAAAGAACTTGTGTGTTTTCGATACTCTTGTTCAGTTTCCAAACTAGGTGGATTTCCTATTACTTCTGTCTGATGCCAAACTGGTTCCTTTATTCTGCTTTCATTAAAGACAACTGGTTGAGCATCATAAGATATCTGAGTAAAATTTTGTGGCATGGAGGTGTTCAACTTTGTTACAGTATTGTTCCGTTGAATTTCACTTTTTGGCATCGCATGAGTTATCTGTTTATTATCCATGATCATCTGACTAGAGTATTTATCAGAGAGTACCCTGTGACCTGTTGGCTGTATACTAGTATTAGGTGATCCATTGTCTATTGTTCCTAATGAGTGTTGAAATGCATGTGGAACCTCTATACTAGGTGTGATTCTAGACTGATCTGGATGTGGCATATAATAAATGGTATCCCTAGATCTCTGATGATCAAAAGATGGCATTTTCTTAATTTCTATCATCTGCCGTGGATAGGAACTTGTCATATTATCACAATTTTCCATGTGCTGTTGGTCAGTACTACATGACATGTTACCACCATTAACTATATGTCGTTTGTAATTATGATGCATATTTACACCATTAACCATAGGCTGTTGGTATAGTTGTGGCATGTGATCACCATTATCTGTAGCTCTCTGGTAAGGAACTGATATATTGTTACTATCTGATTTGGATTGTTGACGAGAATGTGATGTATTGTCACCATTCATTATTCGTTGCTGATAGCTCTGCGACAAATAATGACCACTTGTCATCGGCGGCTGATGTGGATGTGGCATATAAATACCATTCGTCATACTTGTTTGATAATTGTGTGGCATTCTGTTCCCATTAATTATGAATTGTTGATAGTTATTTTGCACATTGTCACTATTTATTGTTGTTCTTTGGTATGATTCTGGCAAATTGTCATTATTTATCAAAGGTTCATGAAATGGATGTGGCATGTCATCCCCATTCAGCTTGGTATAATGTATGTTATGATCTCTATAATGCTGGCTTGTTGTGAATTGATTAGTGTTTGTCAGGGAACTTTTCTTGTAGGGTTGCTCTTCAATTGATAATAAAAATTTGTTGTATTGTCCATCAACTGAAAGGGCTACCCTGCTATTATTATCAAATTGTGGCAAACAATTTGTATTGCTAATTAGGTGACTATCACTATAACTATTTCTTGGTATTCCCTGGGTTATTCTATTTGATGTTTGTAAGACAGGGAATGATGGCATACTACTGTATATTCTGTCATCAGTATTGTTGTATGGCTTATTGCGGTTTATGCTTGACGTTGAAACAGTGGCAGTTGAATAAATAACATCTGTAACAGCACTTGTTGAAATGACTTCTGAATGAAACAGAGAGACAGGCAATGTTCTAGATCTCAACTCCATTTTGATGATTTTTTTTTTTTTTTTTTTTTTTTTTTTTTTTTTTTTTTTTCAGTGTTTTAAAATTTGATTTTCTGTTATAACCTAAGTATCCCACTTCTGACACCAATGTTGTAAAAAATAAAAAAAAAAAATTAATTAATGAATATCTTGTCTGACACCAACCTTACAAGTCTGTAAGGATTTAAGAATGAGTTCCGAGCAGGCGGAGATCGGGTTCGAATTTTATTTACTCAGGTCACCAGAAAATAATTTGACAAATATTAAATACAGTAACAATCAAATGAATTTATTGAGAAAAAGAAAATACACATACATTTGTTTCATATAAACCAGTAAGAACAAGAATACAATTTCTAAAGTTATATTTTAAGTATAATCAGTATTATTTTAGATTTAGTGTAGGGGTAGTTCCTACTTAAATGTTCTAAACGTTTTCACAATCTTGTGAAATTCACGTAGGAGTGGTTCCTACTCATGTGAAAATACACATGGAAATATAAAATATTATTAGTTAAATATACTGAAATTACATTTAAATTTAGCGTAGGGGTAGTTCCTACTTAAATGTTCTAACCGTTTTCACACTGATTTAGTACCTTGTGAAATTCACGTAGGAGTGGTTCCTACTTATGTGAAAATACACAAGATAGCAAAAAAAAAAATATATATAATAATAACAATAATAAATAAATAATATTATTTCCAAACAATTATTTTTAAAAATAATAATGCAATGAGGCTTTTTCTATTAATTATTTACAAGAGTTATTTAAAACCAATGCAATTTAAATGACAAATGATAATTTTTTGTAAATGTAAAAATTCAAATGCAAAAAAAGCCCCCTACCTACCTGGCTGTCTCACCTTTTATACCTGGAATCCCGACAGCATAATCTTGTCAAAGTGTTTTGCATATTACAAAATATAAATACAATATATAAGCAATTAATACATTAAATAAATAACATATAAACAACAAACGATGTAATGAGGCAGTGTCATAAAAATGTGTGCATTAATAACAAAAATAAAGTATGAATTTATATCGTTACGAGAGTATCTTGTCGGATCACGTGGAAATGTTTACTAACAGTTTTTACATTTTTTACGTCATTATATCAACATAAACAAATTATCCAATCAAATAACTCGATTTGGAGAAAATACGGGAAATCATCTGACGTCATTACGAGAAAACACCATACCAAAAATGGCGGATAAAATAAATACAAGTTTACTATACCAAGTAAAAATGTGCTGAAATATGCGACATGCACCAAGATATTTCTATTTTATAGGATTATTCATACAAAGTTGCTATTCTAGAAGCAAACGACGTAGGTAATAATAGTTTTTTTTATAGTAATAGAATTCATAAAAATCATCCTGATTTAGTAAAGCAATACGATTGACATCGACAAATCGGCATGGAGTCCAATGTGAAATGGAGTCTTCTCCAATATTTAAAATAAAATACATAACGGAACAAGATTGACCCATACTAAATCCATTAGAACAATTTTTTTTTAATTTACCACACATGGATTCTGAATATACCCTTCAATGAATTAAATTGTATTTGTGCGAAAATTCAGAAAAATAGGCATATGGTCTACCTCTGATCCGACCGGCCAGCACTGGATGCACACGCGGTTCCCCGATATAATTTAAATAGAATAGCGACAGTTTATGATGGAATTTGTATAAGCATACCAAACAAAATAAGCTCACAAAATGTCCAAATTATCGTAATTCGTTCAATAAGGAATGAAATACACTAAAATGTGGGTTTTATCAAACATTAAAAAATGGTTTTAGGAACATACAAAAATTTGTACTTTGTAATTTTTAGGAGCTTTTGTACTGAAAAAAAATACTCAACCTGCCATGATGATGATTTGAATTTTTAAATAGAAATTTAAAGATTAAGGGGTAGGGGAGATAATTTTTCCAACATCTCGAAAACAAGAACCCAAGCATATGATTTTTTAAATTTCATTTTGAAGAATATGAAACAAACTTCCTTTGAGTAGTTTTTCAATGAAAAGTATTTCACAGATTTTATGAAATTTGCATTTTTGTGGTAAACTGTCGACAAAAATAAAGACATTTTTTTTGCATATTCTGCTATGCCAAGTTATGTTTTTATTATTTGAATGTTGTGTATATCACTTCATGGCACTTCTTTTATTATAATATTGATTAAAACCACATAAATAATTTTTTTCATTACATCTGGTCATATTTAATTAATAACAAACTTGAAATTGACAATCATGAATATTTAGAAATAAGACACACTCTACTAAAAAAAAAAAAAAAAAAAACGAAAACCCAACCGTATGTATTTTTTAAAAATTTTATTTAACAAAGCACATAAGGAATCTGTATGCAAATATTCAGAATAATTCAATTCGAAAAATATTTTTGCCTCTGGTGCCGGTAACTACCTTAAATCCTTGTTCATTAGACAAATGTAATGCTTGTGATTTTCGGACATATCCGATGTCCGCCGTTACTACGAATTAAAAAGATAAACATTTAATATTTATTTGTCGATCAGTTTGGTTCAAATTTGGTATGTACAAAGTAGAATGTTGGAATTTAATATTTAAACTGAGTTTTCGGTAACTTTTCCGTTGGCAGGTAATTAGCCCAGTTTGCAAAAAGAAGCAAAATATACCTGATTCTTTGAAAAACTTCTTTTTTAAAAAACTAATTGTCCAAAGAAATAACATATGAAAAAAAAAACAAAAAACAATTAGATAAGTTTATGACCTTTGTTAAAAGCCAGTGTGGACATGTCTACACTTTTTTCAGGAATTGCAAACATTTCCAAAACGGAAACAACTGGTGTTAAAACCATGTGTTTTATATCTAGTAATGCATTCCATTTAACACTTCAGCCCTTTGGGCCTCTTGTTTTATTAGAATGTATTAAACAAACCCTTTTTAACAATCCAATGCTTATTTCAGTTCCAAATATCCCCGCGAGATAAGTTCATCTTTCTTATTCATGATTTGTTAAATATATTACTAACAGTGTGTCTAAAAAGTATTTCTTTTCGTTGACATCTTGCCACCAAAATCTTAATTTCATAACATCTGTGATGGGTTTCTTTTAAAAACTACATAACGGAAGATTATTCGATATTCTTCAAACTAAAACAATAAATCTTGTGTTTAGGTTCATAATTACGAGATACTAAAAGATTTACCTCCCTTACCCCTTGTATTTTAAATTGCTATTTAAGAATGTCTAACCATCAAGATGATATGTTATTTTTATAAATACTAACGTTTGAAAAGCTGTACATTGGCCAATCTTTGTTTATTTTTAAAAACAAATAATGTTTGTAAGTATACATTTTTGCTAAGGGTGATCAAAACATATTCATAGATGTGAAAGTAGTAGAGGGGACAAAGCTTACACGGACAGACTGACACGCAGGCATGGAAATTCCTTAACATACCTAAAGATTTTTGCTCTGGCGTATTATTGAAATAAATTAAAATATTTTGAAATGATCGTTTAGGTATGTATAAATTTCTATGCAATTTTGTCCGCTTTGTGTTTTACTTTTTTACGGGTCGAATATCATCAAATCAAGGAAAAAAGATAAAGATAATAAATAGAAATCCTAAAAGTTTGAGGCACCTATATAAAATGTTATTTATTAGCTTAGTGCATGCTCGAGAACAACAACAGTTTCTACAAAGCAAAGAACAAGGGCCAACTAGGACAAACTTACTCTAAGGGTTTAAATCGACCAAGCGCAGACGGAAAATGGTTGTAAATAAAACAGCAGTTTGGCTTGAATATGCACGGCAAAGAAGCCACATTGCTTTTAAACACGTACTTTTTACTGTGTGTGTTGACGTTGCCTCGTTTTCGATTAAAATCACGAAATCAGTGTTCTTAAATTAAAATTATGATAGATCAAACTAGCAATAAGTTTCCCTGTGAATTTCAACGTAAGTAAAGATTCTTTCATGGAACCAAGTATTACATTTTTGCATGAAGGATCTCCTTAAAGAATTGAATTACAATGAAAAAAATTTTGTTTTTCGCTTTTACAAAGCTAAAACATATAAAAATTATGAAACAAATATATAATTTTATAATTAATTTCATTTTTATATAATGGTTTTTGTATTATATATTTACTACCCCTGAGCGGGTACCGCTGCTGGTGGAGTAAAACTCCCCGAGGGTATCCATAACTCAATAGGCAGTACTTTTTGCTGTCAGACCATGTACCATTTAGCAAAATTTTCAGTCGTCTAAAATTTGGAAATTATTTAAAACTTTTGTTCCTTCATGCACAGCATTCCTTAGCTGGATTTGGATTTATATAATTTTGAAACTTTAGATTCATTATTTTCAACTGTTTGGCTTATATTTTTTATGTATCAAACTTTTCGGTCTTAGTGTCACTGATGAGGAATGAATTTCCGAAATGTGCACATCTGGCACATCAAAATTTAACTAGTATTTGTATAATATATTTATGCACAAAAGTAATTATAAAATATTCAACCTACTCTTGACAAAGCATCAGCAATAACATTATCTTTCCCTTTTATATTTAAAATTACATGATTACACTCTTGTAACATCAAAGTCCATCTTGTTAACATCCGATTTTCGTTGTGCGTTAGAGGAATGTGATCTGTATATACCAAAATTTGTTCTACCATTTATTTAAACTGTTTTGAAAAATATGGAGTAAAAAGAACAGATTTACTGACTGAAATTGATTTTGGACTGAAAAGCTACTTTGCAAGATGGACTATCATTAAATTTCGATTTTTTATGAGAGATAAGTTAATGGTGAAGCAATTAAATAAATATTTGAGCAAAATTTTCCATAAAAACCTATCATTTTTTGAGGTAGATAACTAAGAATTGCCTGCAACTGGATAAACCTACCCTTGACAAACAGTGTTTTATTTTGATGCTTGACAAAATTCCGATTAAGCAAGATTTACGGTCAGTACTGTCTCAGATAAACGTTTCAATAACAGTTTTATGGTTTTCAAATGGTCATCCTAAGTGTCACTACATACAAAACATCTAGATCTATAAAATCTTAACCTTCAGTCACTTAAATACACCATTATTTATCCTGAATAATTTTCATTCAAAAGGCAAAATTTTGTACCAAAAAAGTCAATCAGATGTTAAAAAAGCAGACACTTTTTCGCTCTTTCTTTGCCAGTAACTTATCAATTAATAAAACTTATTTTTAAACTTAGCATTTCTAGTCTTCTCTTTAGAGTGATAAAGCCTGTAGATAAGACAAAAGCCAGTCTTTGTGATAGCATTGAGTTTTCTGAAATCAGTACAATACCTAAAAGTATTGTTGGTTTAAGAACAAGAATGCATTGATAACTTCAGTTGCTACTGCTTTCCTCAATTATATCCATAACTCAGTAGGCAGTACTTTGTGCTGTCAGAAAATATACCATTCAGCAAAATTTTCAGTCGTCTTAATTTTTGAAATTTATTTAAAACTAAGGTGTTCCCTCCTGCAAAACATTTCTTAGCTGGATTTTGATTCACATATTTTTGGAACTTTAGATTAATTAATTTGCAACTGTTTGGCGTATGTTTTTTAATCTATCAACTTTTTCGGCCCCTAGTGTCACTGATGAGGAATGATTTTCCGAAATGTGCACATCTGGCCATCAAAATTTAACAGGTATTTGTTATATATTTATATCTTTCTCCAACATATATTTTATTTCCTTCTCTATATTATCAGAATCTATTAGGTTAAGCCTGTAAGGAAGTTGTTTGATAGGCGCAAATTCACCAACATCAACATTATTACAACTAAGGTTTTGCATGGAACATCAGGAAAAAGATTCTTGAATTACAGGCTTCTCAAATTTTGTTGTTACTTAGGTTCAAGATGTAAAAGGTTTCTATCAATATTAGCCAAATTTCTTCAATTTTTAATGTTTAATTCTTCAAACGAATAGATTCTTTGTTATTTGTCAGATCTCAATTTTGTACATGATACTCTCTGACAACTGCTCTTTTTATTATTATTATTTTTTAATTTTTTTATTTCAAGAATAAACAATACAAAGTCATGTTTATTGTACATTTCTTTTACTTACTCTATATTAAAGCAAAGGATAATTTGTACAACATACTTGCCACACAATTGAATGTTGCTGGAGGACTCCCAGGAACTCTTTCAGACCTCCAAATGTCATCTCACTTGATGACCATGGTGAACGTCATGTGTATATAAGTGGAAACATGACAAAAGTAAATGATCGAGCCAAACACAGATCCTCGATAAACCCAATACCAGAGAGGTAGGTTGGTAACAGTTCTTCAGTATTATACAAGGTTGTAGCTAAATGACTTTACATTGCATCAAGATAATTTTATTTTAATTTGCAACAAGAATATTTCTTGGAGGTATGGACCTTTGAACGTTTTTAGAAATAATGGTCTGGTTCTGGCATTTCTCCTGAATTGAATTTTGAAATTTTACCAAATTTGGTAGGCTACATCAATATCAAGAGGGTATTCAATTGTTCTTAACATCCATCCCGAGTGAGGACATACAGAGGCCAAATTTTTCTCACTTTAATATGCTACTTGGCAGGGGACACCAATTCACTGAACTTGCTTCATATGTAATTATCTATTGAGAAGTAAAACTTCACGAGGACAAATATAGGTCACTGACATGCATTTCTGCATGAATTGCTTTGCTTAGATTTTACTGTTTAGGAGTATCAGCATGTTTTACGACATTCTGTTGTTTCTCTTTATATACAGGTTTTTGGAATTTTACACTTACACTGACTGGAGAAAGAAGAAAATTAAGCAACTGCAACTGCAGGCAAATAGGCTTAAAGACTTTAGCCACAGTTTATATGTTTTTACATAAACCTCTTGCAGATACATGGGGTTCATTTAAATGTGACCTTGAACATCTTGTCTTCACTTAAGATGCCTTTGCCGAGTTTCTAAATGCAGAAAACCAGAATCAGCACAAACGCCAAATGGAACTTCATCCTGCACGGCAAATTGAAAACGTCTGTGGATACAATATAGGAAAGAGGTGATCATTCTGTTGCTACCAAGTCAGCAGTTAGGACACAGCTTTGATGGAAATGGAGTTCCAAACCCGTTATGATGACTGATGAATGTTTACCTTCCAACAATTAGAGACCGATACAAATCTAATATTAAAGGTACGATATACCAAATATGATTTCTGTATCGTCAGTGATATATTTGTTTACTTAGGTATGATCTAGGGAGGTCCATGAGGAAGCACAGGTATATGTTTGCAAAAGTACCAGATGATATCTCCACTTCTGATAGTTTGACAGAGGCAAGTCGTACTAGTCACAAAGAATATTCAGTACCCCATCTAGAAGAATATCATACCAGAAGACTGAAGAAAGGACCTTCTACAAGCAGTATACATAATATGTAAGGAGGCAGATACTCTCCTGACAGTATTACACAGATCTTACCATGGAT